>OV121097.1:5183235-5514000 GCA_921293015.1 Phorcus lineatus | reverse complement strand
AAAGCTTCAAGGCGGAACCAGATTGCTGAAGGAGTTTATAGTGCTCCATACTGTATAACTCCTGCATGTTGTGGATGTGATGTAAGTCTTGAATGGAGTTCTCAAATGAGAAGAAAACAGACGGAATGTCAATAAGCATTAAGCCATATTCGAGTTGAAGTTTTTCAAATTCATAACATGATTTAACATATCTTTTTTTTGTTTTATTTTTCGCGGTACAAATCTTGATAAAGACTATAGTCGCTGTATATCAATTCCAGTGCGCCTTATGGATTTTACTCTTTTTTAATCAGAATAAACAAAGGGGGGGTAACTGATGTGGTCATAATTTTGCCTATTCCCCTAACCTAAGTTGTTGCTGGGTGAATGGTTCTATATAAGTGGTTGAAAAACTGACCAATGTTCAAAGATCATGTGACTATTTTTGGAACTGAGGAGGGAAATAGACAGAATATTTTTCCTAATATCCAGCCTGGTAATCTAAGGAATAATTAAACAAAATATTCGTTCTCTCCATTGTTGATTGCATGCTTGATAACAATTAGATCTTTAACTTATCTCTTCCTTTTTATTTCTACTTTTAAACTTGTAATTGCTGTATCCAAGCATTTCTGAAATCCAAGGGTGCATCTATATTTGCCAAATTACTCGAAATATTAATTGCTTGTTAATCAATAGACTATGGCAATTCTTCCAATCTTACTTTATGTTTATTTAAACGCACTAGTGCACACCAATATTTCGTAAACACATCGAATGCACAAGATACTGCATATCTCTTGATATAACTCACGACCCTCACTAAAGTAATCTGCCTTTTTATATGTCCCAAGCCGACAGCCGGCTGTCTGAACTTTTTCATTGTTGATTGCAGGTCAACTTGTAAAGAATTCTAAGTACTTCTTTGCATCGATAGAAAGCTAAAGTGAAAGCATAAGTCCTCTTAAACCTTAAAATAGCCAATTTAAACCGTCAAAGCGTGGACTAGTGCCTGTAAGTTTTACATTTCCTTTTCCGGATTCACCCTTTTATAATAACTGCAATAAAATGAACAGCTTTTAAACACAGATGATACATTTTTTCGCTTATTTGGACTGAGCCCTTCATACCTCCCCATCAGTTACACAAACTTGCCGTGTATTGAGCAAGATCCAAGACGGTGGCTGTAGCTAGATATCAACAAAGCTGCGTCCTTTGCTCGGATATAGCTCACACATTATTTTTTTTATTGCATCATTAATTCAATTCAGTTCATAATATGAATCAATGTTTAAGAATTGGTTAATTAAATATGCCTTCTGTTTTCAAGCCTCATGTTTCCTGACATAAGGCTAGCATCTTTAGTAAAATCTCTCCAATGCATTTTCAATAATAATAATAATAATAATAATAATAATGATGAGTATTTATAAAGCGCTATTTCCATACACAAGGTAATGGTGTTAGGTATTGGCATGAATAAAATCTAAGAGAAGAGTATGAATTATAGCATATGAATAAATATAGTACACAAAGTCAGATAAGTCAGTCAGTGGGAAAATATCATGAAATAATGTCTATGAATAATACATGTAGCTTGAAAAAAGATAAGTTTTGAGTTTTGATTTAAAAACAGTCATATAGGTATAGGCTCTTTCTCTCTTATAATTCAAAGGATAAAACTCTCCATTGTTGCTTGTCCACTCCTGTTATCGTGAAACGCAATTTTCTTTTCAACAGGTTGTTTTTCAAAGTTTTACGTACTTAATACAGACTTATAAAAAGAGTGATAAACAACTGGAAAATACGATATTCACAGCCCGTGATATAAATATTACTATTTTTTTCTGATGTTTTAAAGTTTAACGTGCTTTTTAGTGATTGTCATGGAGTTTTACACACTGCCAGAACCTGCGATCTTATCTTATCAAAACGACGTCATCTCTTATAATCGTAACTTTTTTTTTCTTTTCACATAGTGTTATTTCTGTTTAAATTTATATATGTATATAAACTAACTTAAAACTTCTGAATATCATTGGATGGTTTTAGTCTCTCAAAATCACTAAGTTATTGGTTGTGTACTTATATATTTGTGAATTTTATCGTTTATGTATATAGCATGTACACAAGTGAGACTTGAATGAAATATTTGTCTGTCTGTCTGTCTGTCTGTCTGTCAGTATATAAAACTTTTTACATACAAAAGTCACGATATGATGTTACCCAGTGTAATCTTGATATAGATTACAGTCACAGTATTAAAAAAGCCTATTATGGTATAAATCGTACTTTTCTTATCTTTATAACAATTTTTGTATACTTTTTAACTGTGTTGAAAAACATTTTAGTGGATGCAAATTTACATACTTTATATACTTTATACTGTTATAATAATCATGCATGTTCTTTTAAAACATGTCTCTCGTAAATCGCTGTGCGATTGGTTCTGTCTATGTGTAACTTTGTATATATTTTATGAATTGTAACGTGTACACAAGTGAGACAGAAATAAATTATTATTGATTGAAAATTATTATTGATACAAATCTTGATGCAGTTAATAGTCAGGGCATTATATAACAGAGCGATTATATTAGCTTTATACAGACCATACCCACATCTTTACACAAGCCTGTTGTAAATATCTTGATACTTTCAAAGGTCAAGGTACCATGTTACCAAAATAAGTAGTATACATCTTGATACAGTCACAGAGTTACACAGTCCTATGGTATAAATTTTGCACAGACTATAGTCACGCATTATATAAGCGAGTTGTACAAAATTTGAAACTGACTATAGCAACGGCCTTATATAACCGAGTGTTCATTACGTGAAACAGACTATACTTATATTTTTTAAACAAACCAAAATGTATCAATCTGGATACTTACAAAACTCGTTTCATTATTTTACCCATATTAATGGTAAAAATAGTAATAAAGACAATAAACATAGAGTGCAACCACTTGGTATATACATCATTAGGTTTGTATAACGCATTGGTAAAATGTAGCTAAAACGCACGAAGATGCATTAAATAAAGCTCCTTTAAATTTCAAATTCACAGTTTTGTCAAATCAGGAGGAGATGCAGATTTCAGCTGACAAAACAAAACTTTTTACCGGAGTTTCTTTTATTGGGAACCACTATAGCCGGTCTAAATTGTGCAGTTTAAAGACTTGATGAGGAAATGTCTTTATCGCAGAGTAACAAGCAGTTCAAAGCAAAGTCGGATAATAAGGTTAGAGCTTCACTCCAAACATTTTTTTTACCAAAATGGTCTGCTGTAGATTTTTTTTCTATCAGGTATAAATCTAAAATAAAACGATCAAAATCGATTGCATCATCCCTCTTATATAATACATTGACTATCATCAGCCTGATGCAGAGCATCGTGAAAAACAGACTAGCTTTAACTCATTCCTAATACATATATACAATAAGATGTTAGTCTGTATCACGCAGATTATCAAACACGCACCTGCTAGCAAACTTTTACTTTTTGCAATAAAACATCAAATTCTACTTTTCTAAAACATGCTTCATTTGTTTGATTTTCTCCAGGCATGAATCAACCAGAGTTACGTAAACTTGATATATTAATAGCTTACCTTTTAGAAAACGTCCGATTCATCACTTAGCAAACCTCGTCTTGCATAATTTCGTCTTACGTAATTTGTTTTTGAGGTTATGAAAATGCTCCTTATGAAACGAATGTGATAAAAAGTGCACTTGATTAATACTTAAAAAAAGATTGACGAAAGAACATCTAACCAAACCAATAGTTATCAAATCATTTTCAAGTTTTCATTTCAGAGTATGTTCAGTACAAAAGGGTCGGATTGTTTAAAGACCAAGGCGTATTTGCAATTAACTGAAGAATACTGAAACACTACGCAAAAGAGGATTGTCACAAATGGTGTATTTGATGTAGTGTTTGTCTTCAGCATAAACCATTAATTCAAAAAAATACAAATTAGTTTATTTAAAATCTAATTTAAAAGTTAACACTCTAGGTATGAAATAAGATTTATGCTAATTGAACTGACATATGTATTAAGCGCTTGAAATAAAGCGTCAAGCAAGCTTGTCTGTGTTTAGAACGACTAGGGACATGAAACTTTTATATACACTGAGATGAAGGTACGAGAAATAAAAACTAAAAGATTTACACGTGAAAATGATATAGTGGTAGAATATGAACTTCCGATATGTGATGATTAACGAGGGGTTGAGAATTCCCCTGGGTACTGAGAGTATCTCCCTATGATAAGCTAGTCCATTTCTTTTTAGCAATGTTGTTTTGTCCCCTAGATTCAGGGAACCTAAATACGAGTGCAGCTTGTGGGGAGTAGTGTAAAAAGTTCATAGACCACACCTATTGATAACGGACAAGTTTACACGGCCAATGCAAAAAAAACAGATGTAGCCTCATAAGCGTTGTGAGCGAAGAACCTTCTTCTTTCATTTAAATAATTGATGACCGTATTTTCCAGCCAGGCATAACACATCAATAACATCCAATGCGATATCACTTACGTTTTTTTGAAGAAATCGCTTGTAGTGTTTCCCAGATCCAACAAGGCTCCAAACTTACTCCGTGTATTTTCCAAGAGACACTCTGCAGAATCTACATGCAAGTACTATCCAGTAAAGATGACGCTGTGTAGGCACTCAGTGAGTTGATCTGCGCTCTAGCGTGCTAGTGTTCACAGACCGAAGTGATAGGGTTAGGCTGAAGCGCTCTGCTTGGCTGCTCGTCCGAACTTTGCCTCTTTGTACGATAACTTGTTTTTAGCATTTAGTCAAGAACTAAGGCTAAAGAGGTGATTGGTTGAGGTGCTCTTCTTGTGCGTTTGACACTGTATAGCCTTGTTTCTCTCTGCCCGAAGCTGTCATTTCAATAACAGAGGCAACTCGTGCACTACTCCGAGGGAATCACCCATTTTCAGGTCAAACCCCCTGACCCCCCACCCCCTCCCCCGGACTGACACTGCATGGTATTTAAAACATGGTTTTAATCTATTGGTTTAAGGCTAGATTCCTTTAACTGGTCTGTAATCATCATGATGCGAAGTCATGCTCTTCAATTTGTTTTACCAACGTATACGAAAATGCAAGTGCATCAAAGTATGGGGGAGAAGTGAGACTTTAATCGCTATTTAGTAAGCGTACTAATACGAATTAGTAAGATTAGTAAACTTACCAATTCAGGCAGCTATTTCTTATTCATTTAGTGAGCTTACTATGAATATAAAAATCTGATCGGAAATAGGATAATTACACTTTGGTTCTTGCCCTGAATCTCGAGCTTTAGTACTTTACACATCATTTCTTACTTTTTTATTTTCGAAATATTTTTGTAACATGATAAAAAGCTTTCGCCATGTTAGGCTTAACATGCAAACTGTACAAGTTCTGCTTCAAATGTACTAGGGAGCAAACCGCAAATGATCTAGTAAGCTTACTAAATCGCGAAACCGGATGTGATTTAGTAAGCTTACTAATTCAATTAGTAAGCTAACTAAATCGTTTTTATTTAGTAAGCTTACTAAATAGCGCTTAAAGTCCCATTTGGCACCCCATATAAATGGCATGAAAAAAACAACTGAATTTTATCTGGATGATTAGCAATGTCAAGTTAGATATCAGTGAACACCCGTTTCTCGCCACGTTACGATCTGAGAACTTCTGCAAAGCGAACATGTTCCTTGTGACTTTATCTAATTCCTTTCACCTTTAAACCAACCCTAGAATTGCTAAGGTATATATCGCATCGACGATTACTTAGCTTTGTGGCTGATTCGCTGGAATAAGAGTTTTTGCTAAATGACCATTACCAAAAAACTAAATAACACTTTTAATGGCGCGGTGAATTACACTCTAAAAATACTTCCTCTAAAATTAACTTTGTAAATTTCCGGTCCTTTTTCTCGCACTTTACGATAAGTTTACTGAATTTGTAGTAAGCGGTACAGCCTTCACTTTAAACAGTTGAAAGGTGGTGTAAAAGGCGATTAACTATGATAGTTCAGGGGTTTAGGGCTACTTTATTTGTTAATTATAATCACCCAAAGCTACAGTTATCAATATCATGCCTCGTATTTCCTAAAAGTGGGAACAGAATCGGTGTGATATGAAAATATGTCAATTTGACTCGAAGGTAAAACATGCCGCAAACTAGTCGGTCGTAATGTTTATTTCAAAGGCGACAAGCAAAACAATTTTGTTATGATAATATGTGGCGGCTGAATTCTGCCATTTGCGTCATCAATGTTTCGCTTCTCCAATGATAAGGCGAAATATAAACAGCGAAGGGAAATTCGAAGAAAAACACTTTCGCTCCTTCGCACCTTTCCATAGATAGCTATTTAGGTTTTGTTTGCTATTTCGTTATTTCGCCGGCCTTGGCTCGGGCATCACAAAATAGAGAAGACGCAAATGGCAGAAATCAGCCCAAATAGTAGCTATATATATAGTCTTGCTCCATGACTGTATATTAAATAAAACCCTTTAAGGCAGTCTAGGTCCACATTGAGCAAATGTAGATATATGAAATTTAGAACCCGAAGAAAAGAATGGAAAAAGGAACAGCAAATTATAAAAATATTTCATAAACTAGATTTTGGTCTACCCCCGCAGATAGACCTAAAGTTGTAAGGCTCCGGGTTCATGAAGCGATTACAAACACATTTTTCAATGCATAAATAAGTTTTAGAATGTACCGTTTTTATTTCAGTTCACATTTATTTGAACAAAGAACCATAAAATATTGTATTTAGTTTACATGAAAAGAATAAATATTAGTTAAGCCATTTCATTCATAATTGACTGAAATTATGTTGCTCATTAAAGAAATGTGCTTACATGTAGTTCAGGGCCTTGATTTTCGAAGCTCTCTTAGTGCTAAGATAGTCGTAATAGTGTTAATGGATGGTACTTACGACTATCTTAGTGGTAAGAGGGTTTCGATAGTCTTGGCCCTGATCTTTCTTAATCTCGAAGGTTAAGTCATAGTTAAACTCAGCTTACCTTTGATTTTCATTGGAATCTCTCCAGTACACTTGCACTCAGTATCGACTCGAACAAAGCAGTATTATACCCCAAGCCGCCAGAGTACCCTATGCAATCATTTTATTCATATCAGATATTCAAATGATTTAAAGATATTTGTTTGTTGCTATAGTCATCCGAATAAATGGCAAATCTTTTTTTGTATTCTCCTGGGTATTGAATTGCCTGTACATCACTTTAATGCGACGTACATTTCATTGGCCGTTATTCTTCTTAAAGGTAGCTATTGAGGGCATAACATGTCCTTCAAAACTATTCAATAGAAGCAGTATCGGGTACACGGGTGGGAGTCGGGTTATACTACTCGGACAATGAGTACAGGGGCAGGGCAGTTTAAATGGTTGATCGGATCCCTGGCAATGGGTAGTGAGAACGTTTGAGTTCACGCCTTTGACTACCAGTACCCATTGCCTTATCCTGACCCGATAGTCAAGGGTTAAAATGGACTCTGCTCACAGTTCTGAGGGAGTCGTCATTTTGAATGGATTTTTAAAATAGTTTAATGATCTATGAGTTTGTAATGATAATGGGTAGTATATTCACAACCGAACAAACAAGTAATCATTAACTAACCAACATATGTTGCAATGTTGTAGAGGACGTGCCACTGTCGAAACGCGGATGAGTGACTGCACTTCTAACCTTAGAAATAATTTCTACGAAGAGTTGTTAGTCTATCATGTGTCTTGACTATGGATCTGTGTATATATTGTATTATGTAATTATGTTTTTATACCAATGTGGTTTATCGGAATAAAGAATTGAAGGTTTTGGTTCTTTAAATGTATCTAATGGTAAAAACGATATTGCCCTCAGTACCGTGCCATAAGTAGTATCCCCTGGGGATTGGGCCAGAACACAGAGGTTCGAACCACTGTTTGGATAATGATATTAAATAGTCTTCTTTCAGACTTTTACAACCACATATTCTTATAAATGTATATTTGTATAAACCAATCTATCACATTTCAAGGATAAAATGAAGATAAAGCTTCGCCTACATGACGATCTCATTAAAATGAAATCTCAATACAGCAATATTAGATTATATTTTAATCAGATTGATGAAGGACACCAAATAAGGGGAGACAATTTTCATTGGCTTGTTTTTCCTTCCGGTGACTCGATGATATCAAGTTGAGCGTTCGACACGTTTCTTCTTGAAGGCAAAAATCCTTAAAGGGACACAGTGTATGCTGTTTGAGTTTTGTTATTCTTAAAGCATATCTAACCATAGAATAGTTACTGAAATACTAATGTGTTTAGTCTATTTAAAAATTATAATTGTTTAATTTCAGATGTATTTTTTATCGAAAACCGTACAAAGTCAAGCGACAACGGATGAAACCTCTTTATGGAAACCATTTTGACAGAAGCAGACTATTTCGTTTGTGTATGACGTCACGAAAGATGTTAGTCTTGATCATGTATACTTCATCTTAATTGCTGCTGCCTGTCACGTACATCACATTAACATTTTACTTGTTATCTCATTGTTAATCTCAATGTGTTGTTTCTGTTAACATATCTATATATACATCCTTACATATTTTCTGACCATAAAACGCAGTACATTTATTTAATTTTTCTCGGCCTTTCAATTTATTTTTCGAAATATTTAGGAGTGTTCCTAGATACAAGAGGGCCGTAAACAGATGGTTCTTTGTATTACGATCAATTTCAAATGTTCAGATACATGAGTGTAATAAGGTATATAAGCGTATTGGGGTATATAAGCGTATTAAGGTATATGAGTGTTTTAGGTACATGAGTGTATGAAGGTATACGAGTGTTTTAGGTAGATGAGTGTATTAAGTAATATTACGCGTATTAAGGTATATGAGTGTATTAAGGTACATGAGTGTATTAAGGTACATGAGTGTATTAAGGTACATGAGTCTGTAAGTACATGAGTGTATTAAGGTACATGAGTGTATTAAGGTATATGAGTGTATTAAGGTATATGAGTGTATTAAGGTATATGAGTGTGTAAGTACATGAGTGTATTAAGGTACATGAGTGTTTTAGGTACATGAGTGTATTAAGGTATATGAGTGTTTTAAGGTACATGAGTGTATTAAGGTACATGAGTGTGTAGGTACATGAGTGTATCAAGGTACATGAGTGTATTAAGGTACATGGGTGTATTACGGTATATGAGTGTATTAAGGTACATGAGTGTATTAAGGTATATGAGTGTTTTAGGTACATGAGTGTTTTAGGTACATGAGTGTATTAAGGTATATGAGTGTATTAAGGTATATGAGTGTATTAAGGTATATGAGTGTATTAAGGTACATGAGTGTATTAAGGTACATGGGTGTATTAAGGTACATGAGTGCATTAACGTAAATGAGTGTATTAAGGTACATGAGTGTATTAAGGTATATGAGTGTATTAAGGTATATGGGTGTATTAAGGTATATGAGTGTATTAAGGTATATGAGTGTATTAAGGTATATGAGTGTATTAAGGTATATGAGCGTATTAAGGTATATGAGTGTATTAAGGTACATGAGTGTATTTAGGTATATGAGTATATTACGTTATATGATATAAGGACGTATTAAGGTATAGGAGTGTATTTAGTTATATCATTTTATTCAGATATAAGAGTCTACTAAAAATAAAAATCTGTTTTTTCGACAATGTCCATGTTGAGCTTGAATTTTAAAAACACACGAAATTTTGTAAAAATTACACTATTTTTCAAGGTCTGATAAATTTGAATTCTATGCTCACTGACTAAGTACTATGAACACCGCCGTGATAATCTCCTATCGAAATACGCAGTTATCTTATTCACTGAATGAGTGCAAATAGGCGTTCAAATTTTGTTTCTATTATACCAAATCAGTCGTGCAGACCCTGTTATTAAATGAAAGCGAGGTGAATTATGTAAAGAGACATTCACTATTAAACGTCGCATTTATTTCCATCCTGAAAGACTACGTAGCACGTTTTTAAGGTAGTTATGGGGATATCGCCAAAATGGGTAAATGTTCGAAACTGCATTGACAAGTTTTTAAACCATATAGGCACATCTTAAACAAAATGACGAAGTTCGGTTAACTGAGTCCAATTCCTACAAGCCTACAATCCTACAATATAAAGGTGTTCAATATAAAATGGTCGCATGCATGTTCCGACTAAGGATAATCGGGTTGTTTATTGAAATGTGTTGCCCTCTGACAAATTATATATATATATATATATATATATATATATATATATATATATTAGTACAATCATTACCATTTTGGGCTTTATACATGAACCTTTTTGGCTCATCTGCCTTTTTGGCTCACATTTGAGGAGCCAAAATAACATCGGGCTATTCAAATAAATCAAACACTTCTGAACATCTTATTATTAGCTAATATACTCTTTTGGTATTGTTAGAGGTATATGGAATTGAAAATGAAAATTGTTGACAAATATTTTTTGGTAAAAATCATGAAAATATTTTCATGTATAATCTCGGTTTACCTTTTTGGCACACGATATTTGTTCAGCTAAATCTCGAGACTGAATGTATATAATGACATCCAAACTTTTAGCATATAATAGGCTCATTTACGTGATAAAATAAATGCAAAAACATATCGTTTATATATTCAAATAAGTTTTTCCATTTTATACATCCAGCCGCACAATCAGAGTTGGTCGCCGACCATTCTTGTCATTTGGCTCCAGTCGCAGCGCAGCGTAACAATTTCGGAGAACCATATATGATGCTAATAGTAATAATTAAGTCGATATATTAGATATAATGCATATCATTCTAGTACATGCTACTAATTTAAATGCATAAGGAGTATTTTTTTCTTTTGGTATATTCATCTATAAACAAAATACTGAAAAGTTTATCGTAAACACGATTTGAGCGCGCCGGAAGTGAACATCGCAAGCATTCCATTTCAAGTGGCTGCCCGACTTTCATTTCGTTGCTGTTTCATGTATTCACAGTGAGTATACCAATTAATGTTTTCAAATTTGAATATCTTAGTAATAGAAAAGATAGTAGCACTGATTTGACTCTGTCGTAAATCAATCTTATCACCGTTTTGGCCTTGTTTGTGTCACTTCGGCACAGTTGTATCGTAGTGTTACCTGTTTCCGTGGTATTAAATCAAAATACTCGTTTTCATAAAACAGAAGAGTCTTGACTAAACATAATCTGGTTGCAGAGAGAAACTAAATGATGACATGGCAACTGTTGGAACTTTACCTGGCTGTTTATTTACATTTTAATGCAACATTGGCAACTTGCTCTAAGCTACCGAGTCGAGTTTTCGATCATGTTGTCCTTTGCTGTCTTTTCTGAGAAAGTGGATGGAAATTCTCTACTAACCTTGAATCTAACATTCTCTATAGTTTATCATGTCTTGGTAAGTATTTATGACATTCCTTGACCAAATTATTCCTAAATTGCCGGTTGTTTTTACAATGTGGCCCCAAGACGAATTCGAATGGCAGTAAAATCTCAACTAAATTATCATTGGCTGTAACAGATGCCTCTGATTACAAACTAATTTTGATGGGAAATAAACATCAGCAAGTAAGTTTATTGACTAGTTTATATCTAAAAAATACGATCAAAATCAATCATGAATAATTAAAAAGGAACATCAAAATTTTATAGAAAATGTTAAGGTCTGTCTGATACTGAATTAGCAAATTGAAAGACCTATTACGTAGTGCATGGCATTACGTGACACATTGTGTCAGAGGGAAATGTCAAACTGAAACTGTTGTTTTGATCGTTTTCAAGTTAGGTAAATTTGAAGTCTGCTTCAAACAATTTGATCTGGTAAGCTTTTCAAAACAAATTTTTATTACCCGCAACCAAATTTTTATTAGCCAAGACATGAAAAATGATGAATATTTGACAAAAAATAATGTGGTAGCAGTTGCCTGTAAGGGACTGCAACCAAACTTGAAAATCACTCGATTTCATGATGATTTTCCTTTTTGCAACCGAACGCCAGGATGCCTAATTATACAATATGTTACAGTCACTTATTTCAGCTTTTAGTATTTTCAAGGACTAGGTAGCATTTTATAGACATTTTAGATACCTCGTCATTCGGACCCCTAAATTACTCTTAGTCCAGATTTATAGTGAAAAATAGCTTTTAATTTAACATTAACACATTTTGAAAGTATTCACAAATATTGAACATAAAATGTCATATTTCTGGTCAAGTTAAAAAAGTCATTCTTCTGTTCAGTGTAAATTTGGCATAGGAAACCTTTTAGTCACAAAATGTCTTGTATTTAATGCGGCTAAAGATTTAATGTGAGCAATCCAAGCAATGTTTAACTGTTTGATTAATAACTTGCTTTCTTTGCAAAAGAAAATTCTACTAATAACCAAAATGTATATATAAGAAATAAGCTTTCTATGATTTCACTTATTCATCAATAGAACAGATTACACCCCAATATTAAGTGTTTCAGGATAAGATCAATATAGCTTTACAGGAAAATATTATTTGAAAAAACTTTATTGCGATTTTACTTTTAGAATCAAACATAAGTTTTCTCCAAAAATAGTAATACATGAAAAGCATAAAATTTCATTTAATTTTCATCACTGAAGAGAATTATTAAATAGAATTTGATGGATGAAAAAATGACCATTTCCTGCTTGGGTCCATGTAAAAGAACCTATAGCTACAGTTGCCTAGCCAAAATAGGCTAATAGATAACCTGACTTTGCCTTTTATAAATTTGATAAAAACTGTGAAAAGAGAATATAGTTACAGCTCTGCAGCTAAGAACAACCCATCAATGAAATAACTGCTGACTGGTCATGGCCAGTAAGAGGATAACTTAATCATTTGTAAATACTGTGAAATAGGTGACCATGAAAACAGGTTACTTGAGTGTACATAGAGATGCAGGATTTATGCCATAAGATATCAAACCTGTTGAAAACATCATTGCTTCTATATCAGAAACCTTTAAGACATAAATCGAATTGATCATTGTAGTCCATGATCACAAATATTTGTAACAAAGACAGTGTTTCAGTTCTAACTGTTACTCAGATGAATTAACCCCCTCAAATTCAATTTGTCAGCAAAGACAAGCTATAAAGACCAAAGATGTGGATTTTAGTGTTGATAATTCTTTTAGCACTCCATATCATTATGAAAAGATATGGAAAAACGAATATTATTGATATATTTGGGTTTCATTGTTTAACACAAACTTGACCATATGTTGATATTTTTGTTTTTTAACAGGACAAAAGGAGGTTTGGGCCTCAGTTTAAAAATTTGATGGTAAAACAGCGCAATGGTAAGTCTTATTGGTCAGTAATGACATTTTATTTTTCTAAACGACTGCTTATAGTTTGACTAAAAGAATTAATGTCTTAACGAAGGTAACATTTGATTTTTATTTCAATGGTATATTTATTACCTATATGTGAAGATTGACCCATATAGTAAAATTATATGTATGACAATGCAGTAAAAGGTAATTATAGAAATTTTATGAAAAGGTTTATTTAGGTATCTTAGAGAAAGACCATCACATTTTCTTTCAAGATAACTTTTGATTTGTTTTACTAAGACAGGTTTGAGAAAAATTAAAAATAATTGAAAAATCCCTCATTTATTCAGACTTTTAAAATGTAAAATGGTTGTAAAAACTAGAGTTGTGTTGTACAGTTTTTTCATGAAACACACAATGATTGGATCTCTATATATACAGTCGTTGGCCAAAAGTCTGTTCGCAAACAATGTTACGTTGCCATTGTTTAGAGGGCTAGGTTAACTTTGAAAGCGCTGATGAAACTCAAATACAGATTGGGAAAGATAGAAAAGTTTATGTGTGGAGGAAGTCTAGTGAGCGCTTGCCTGATTGTTTGGGAACTCGAGCCGATCATGAACGAAATTCGAAGTTTTCAGTAATGTTTTGGGGATGCGTGTCTGCATTTGGTGTTTGAACTTTAACGGTTGTTGATGGCAACATAAACACAGACAACTACATTTATGGCCTGTTGTTGCCAGACATTTTGTTAATCGCAACTGAATTTTTCAAGAAGACAATGCTCCTTGACATGTGTCCATTTGGGCTAATCGTTGGAAACACTAAAATCATATTCCTACTTTGCCGTGGCCACCACAAAGCTCAGATCTCAATATCATTGAGAATGTATGGAAAACTGTTAAGTATCAGCTGAAAGCAAGATTAGGTGACATTGACTTGAGACAGGATCTCTCCGTGTAGTGAATGACATTTGGAGTGAGCTTAGTCCAGTCTACATTCGAAGTCTTTATGACAGTTTGCCGATACGAAGACGAGATGTACTTCGGGCTCAGGGTCATATCTCTAAATTCTGAAATTTCTGGGTAAGTACTTATTTTATATTTACATAGATATGCTCATTTAAACTTTGGGGTTGACTACTCTAAAAATAGCCGTGACATCACCAGTGCGAACAGACTTTTGGCCACCGACTGTAGTTATTTTATTGGAGAAGTGTTTGTTGGTTTTTTGGATGAGGGGAGATGAAAGAAGTCTTTTGATGGTTGGTATGAGTACCATGAGATATCTTGTTCTGATTCTAGTTATGAAACATTGCAGGAATTAACTGGCAGCTGACTTACATTGACCTCGGTCAAAAAAGCCATGGGGGAAAATGTTAGTGTTGGCTGTATGAATGTGAAACTATTATTCTCCAGGTAAGTCAAAGTATATCTAATGTAATGATTTTATTCTATAAAATTTTATCTTATGATTGGCTAATGGCATTGATTCTAGTGTTCAATTATCAATAAACCTTTTGCTATCCTTTGAGATTATGCTGTATTTGCCTTTTTACCCAGAACAAAAAGCCTAATAGATCTGAAGGGATGTAAACAGACTTCTTAGATAAAGCTATTGTAGAATGAAAGCCTTTAAAATCTATTTAATATTTTGCTGCAGAAAGTGGAGGCCTGGAAAGTGTTAATGTTGTGTGGATGTCACTTATCCAATAAAGGTAATCAATTTTATGATATGGGACTATGCGGCCACTTATAATGGCCAGTGTGTCACCTCCTTATATATATTTATTTACCTTCAGAGCAAAAAGCAGGAAGTGCTTCATAGGACTATTAATTGTATATTTGTTGGCCCTGAGGCTCACAATGAGGGCTACAACAACCACAGGAACTTTGCCTCTGAACTGTGGACTTGATTACCAATATGGCAGTTTAACTTCTGTTGGCAGATATTTTTTATTTAGATGCTTTATAGTAAATATTATACAGTCTGTATATCTAAAGAGAAAATGATTTAATTTTGTGCTCATTGGGCTCATAAGGCTTAACGGGCTTATTGTTTTGAATCCTTTGAACTTGAAGCAAGGCAATCTAAATTTTTCTAGGTTTATTAAATTTGCACCTGGCTCCTTGAAATTGATTTTTTGGGTCTTTTATACCAAAATTTATTTAGAAGGTGAAGTTTTCAGAATGACATAATCTTTTTATTGATACTTTTTAAAATTATTGTCTTCAGCATGTATTTTTATATGTAAAATATACAAATGTGCAGTATTATTATTATTTGTTTATTATCTGTCTGGCCTCTAAAGCCAGGTGGTTTTAGGGTATTGCCAATCTTCTGGGGTCTTTTTGGCATTGTCTGTCAAACTTTTCACAATTTTTTTGCATTTATTTTCACGGGATCATATTAAGAAACCAACTGGTATATGAAGCTCACATTTTTAGACAAAGTTTGTAAATTGGTCTTGATTGTCCCTCAAATAGACGGGAAGATTGTTCATCCTTGAACCTTTATTTCATTTCTCTCCAAGTAATGCTTGGAGACACAATTCACCAACATCTTCATATCAACATTAAAATATATAAAAATCCAAAAAATTTCAAAATCAAGCGTTGCTGCTCATACAAGCTTTTTTTTTTCCCCAATCACTTGATATCACCCTTCATTACACATTTTTTCAACATCAGCTTCTTATGGAGTACATGCAACATTTGCACCTTTATGCACCAGGTCCAATTTCATGCACATTTTTGCGATGTACCGATTCAAAGCTGGATGAATTGACACATTGTCACATGATTTTGAACAATTATTCTGCTATTGCTGTATTCCCAACTAGGTGTTTGCATGTTTTCATATGCCCACCAACAGTCATTTACCAATAGATTTGTGGGTTCTCTTAAGTGCTTTTGGTTGTGTACTGCACACCAGAGGTGGTGACAATACTGAATCAGTGTGCGCACATATTTGACTCCAATTCACCCACACTAAGTATTTTCTATTAAACTTTCATTCTGCTTTTTTTCAGGTCAATGGTGGATAAGTGAATTGAAGATCTTATGAAACCTGAACGAGTTGCTTGTCCCCATGGCTGATAACCTAACGCTGTGCAGAGTAATTTGGGGTCTATTCCCGGTCACAGGTCATCAGGATGTCTTTATCAGGCTGAAAGCATGAGATCTTAAACGATCAAGCAGGGTAAGTTTTTAACAACCTGAGATCTTGGCTACAGACTCTTTGATTAATGAGGTTTCTACTTTACAGATTTGGTGATCCTGTGACCTCTAATAAGTGCCACTAGGGTCATGCCCTAAAACCTATTTTCATCTTTTTCTCTGGAAGCAAGAGGCCTGAAACTTTGTTTATAGACTCCTTAGCTGATAGGATTCTAATTTATCAATTTGGTGACCCTGTGACCCTTTATTTAGGCCACAGGGACCCTGCCCCAAATGCCTATTTTCATCTTCTCCAGAAGTAAGACACCTTTTTAGCTGAAAACAGAGATTCAACAGCATATCTAACCATCAAGCTTTTTCAACTTACAAGTTACTTTTGCACGTAATGCATTGAACAAGTAATAATGAATCTATGTCATACGTGACGCGGTATAGTTTGTAAATTACATATTTTATGTCCTTGCATAAAATCTTGTTCACATTGTCCAATTCAGGTCTGTAAGGATCAGAATATGTAAATGACTGTCAGTATGGTAGTTTAAAAATAGTTTTTCAGATGTTTCAGCTGTTTTAATGTATTTAGTGATTACTTTCAACTCCAGTTAATGTTTCAAATGGTTGTAACAAATGGTTGTAACATGACATATAAGTAAAGACAGCTTCAGAATATATTGACAAATTTTGATATTTCAATTTCTTACGCAAAAGTGTGAGTGATTAATGATATGTTGAAAATTAAAATTCATTATCATAATCAGTTTATATCACAACATTTTCAGCTTACTCAGTCTGTTTGTTACTATTGATGTTTAGTTACTTACTGTTTCAAACTTATATTATTTTTATAGTTAGGCGATTTTGTCAAGGACGAGCAGAAGGACTCGACCTCTAGTGACTGCTTGCAGGCCTGGCCTTCCTTTCACCCTTTCAAAGTGACATTGCAGGTTTGGGAGAAAAATCTACTATTATTTTCATTGTTAGTTTCAGTTGTGTCTTCAATGGGCTAGTAAGACAAATGGGCTTGGCTTCACAAATGATCATATATATGATATATGTTTTGAATTTACGTGATATAGTAACACTTATTAGTGATAATTTTCCCAAAAAAGCAATTTGAGAGACATAATGTATTAGCATCCGACCATAATTTCATGATGTACATGATTCCAAGATGTTTTAATTTCTAGGCCATGACTCAGAAGGGTCAGGTTTTTTTCTGGAGCATATCATTACCATCATTTGACCCATCCTCACTATATTTGGTATTCTCCCTATTATTCATGTAGATGCCCCTTTTGTGGGTTTAAGTTCTATTTCAATTTTATTTTTTTCTGTTTCCTTGGCAACAATGTAGACATTGATTATGCCGATGGTTTACATCACGGCATGTTGTCCCGCATCTGTAAACTTTTTAACATTTTTAGCTCATCAGGTCTGAAAGACCCGATGGGCTTATGGCATGGCATGGCTTCCGGCGTCCGTCCGTCCATCCTTAAACTTTTCACTTTTTCGACTTCTTCTCCAGAACCAATTACTCTAGAGAGCTGAAATTTTATGTGCATACTCCTTGGCAAATGGGAATTCTAAATTGTAGATTTCTTGACCCCATGACCCCAAATGGGGTCACAAGGGTCAAAACCTTAAAAATATATTTTAATCTTCTTCTCCAGTTCCAAAACGTCCAGAGAGCTGAAAAGTTGTGTGTAGACTTCTTGGCCAATGGGGATTTTTAATTGTAGATTTTGTGACCCCATGACCCCAAATGAGGTCAGAGGGGTCAAAACCTGAAAAACCTATTTTCATCTTTTTCCCCTAAGTTCCAAAAGGTCTAGAGAGCTGAAAAATTGTGTGAAGACTCCTTGGACACTGGGGATTCTAAATTGTAGGTTTGGTGACCACTTGACCCCAAATGGGGTCACAGGGGTCAAAAACTTAAAATCCTACTTTCATCTTCTTCTCCAGTTCCAAAAGGTCTTGATAGCTTAATAGTTGTGTGTAGACTCCTTAGACAATGAGGATTCTGAATTGTAGGTTCGGTGACCCCTTGATCCAAAGACACATCATCAGTCCCCTCTCTCAGCATGGATGGACACGTCCATTTTCATGTAGGGATCATAGAGTGACAAAATTTTAATCAAAACTGAATCATAAAGATTTAGGGATTTGTCCTTCAAACACTGTCTAAAGTCTTGTCACCCCGCACAATAATAGACCATCCCTCAAGCTTGGTGTGAGTGAGTTTGGGTTTAACGTGTCGGCAATCTTTCAGCTATTTCACTAGCTCGACTTAGACTTTGATTGACGTTTCAGTTGCTTGACTCAAGTAAACACGTTTGTCACTTGATTTGATTTACTTATATCTGAATTTTCTTATCCAAGAGAGCATAATTTGAAAAAAAATATTTTAGTTTTGCTGTAATTGAATTATTAATGAACAAAACCTGCTAAGTGCCCTTTAGTCCGTAATTTATGTGGCTATTTACTTTTGTTTATTTTTTCTCTCGGGGTTATTAGATATAAATGCATTTATGGTTAGACAAAATTGGCCCGACACAAGGTCGGACTAAATAATTTTACAGTCCGTCCTCAACCAAAGTTACCCGTCTCGGACGTTGGAACAGGCTATCTTTCCTACACTGCCCATGACCCCATGGTCTAAACCCAAACACCTATTCCTATCAAAAGTCTGATGAGCTACAGAGCCCATATTTTTTACTTCCTCTCTAAATCCATTGGCTCTATACACCTAAAATCCTAAGATCAGACACCTTGGCAAATAGGTATTTAAAATTGTAGATTTTTTTTACCCTGTTGCCCCTCATAAGGGCCTGGGGGCATCCCCTCACAATTTAGCTCATTTGACATCTGTCCGTCTGCATGAGGATTCTAATTAAATACTTCTGCCCCTGTGACCTCAAGGGACCACACCCTATAAGCCTATTTTTATCTTCTTCTCCAGAAGCCAGAGGCCAAAAAAGGTGAAATCTTGTATAGAGACTTGATGGGGATTCTGTTATATAGATTTGGTGAAACCATGACCTCTTGGGACCACAGGAACCACGCGACCATATATAGGCTGATGAGAAAGGATGGCAAAAGGCAAAAGTTGAAACAGATCTCATCTGAGATAAAATCCTAAAGGCTTGTGAGCCAAAAAGGTAATATATATGCTTTAAGTAAGACCTACTTGTAATTTTGAATTCTTATGGTAATTGTGATACTTATCAGTAGAGTATATGTGATTTGGTTTGGACAAGGAGAGATTGTAAAAAGCATAATTATACCCCCACCTTACAGCGTAAGCGGGGGTATATAGCGTTCATTCTGTCCGTCCGTCTTTCTGTCTGTCCGTCCGTCCGTCACAAATCTTTGTCCGGAGCATATCTCCTAAACTATACATGCTAGCTTCACCAAACTTCATACACTTATCAACCATGATCCCTAGATGTGCCTTTTGAGGGTTGGACCAACAAATGATTTTTATTTTTTGCGGTTTCCATGGAAACATGACTAAAACAGTGACTCTATGACCAAGTTATTTGTCCGGAGCATATCTCCTAAACTATACATGCTAGCTTCACCAAACTTCATACACTTATCAACCATGATCCCTAGATGTGCCTTTTGAGGGTTAGACCAACAAATGATTTATATTTTTTGCGGTTTCCATGGAAACATGACTAAAACAGTGACTCTATGACCAAGTCCTTTGTCCGGAGCATATCTCCTAAACTATACATGCTAGCTTCACCAAACTTCATACACTTATCAACCATTATCCCTAGATGTGCCTTTTGAGGGTTAGACCAACAAATGATTTATATTTTTTGCGGTTTCCATGGAAACATGACTAAAACAGTGACTCTATGACCAAGTCCTTTGTCCGGAGCTTATCTCCTAAACTATACATGCTAGCTTCACCAAACTTCATACACTTATCAACCATTATCCCTAGATGTGCCTTTTGAGGGTTAGACTACCAAATGATTTTTATTTTTTGAGGTTTCCATGGAAAGATGACTAAAACAGTGACTATGACCAAGTCCTTTGTCCGAAGCATTTATCATAAACTATACATGCTATCTTCATCAAACTTCATACACTTATCAACCATGATCCCTAGATGTGCCTTTTGAGGGTTAGACCAACAAATGATTTTTATTTTTTGCGGTTTCCATGGAAACATGACTTAAACAGTGACAAAGTCCTTTGTACGGAGTATATCTTCATAACTATACATGCTATCTTTACCAAACTTCATACACTTATCAACCATGATCCATTGATGTGCCTTTTGAGGGTTAGACCAACAAATGATTTTTTTTTTTTTTATGGTTTCCATGGAAACATGACTAAAACAGTGAATTTATGACCAAGTCCTTTGTCCGGAGTATATTTTCTAAACCGTACATGCTATCATCACTAAACTTCATACACTTATCCATGTTGGTGCACCTCTTGAGGGTAAGACCAAAAATTATTTTTATTTTTTCGCGTTTTACATGGAAATGTTACTAAACATGAGCATATCTCCTAAACTATACATGCTAGCTTCAACAAACTTAATACACTTATCAACCATGATCCCTAAATGAGCTTTTTGAGGGTAAGACCAACAAAGAAAGCCAGACTATAGTTTGAAGCGGGGGTATGTGAGCTGTGCTCACTTCTTTACTTGTTTGGAACAGATCTCATCTGAGATATAATCCTAAGGGCTTGTGAGCCAAAATGGTAATATATATGCTAGAAGTCAGAGCTACTTGTAATTATGGGCTTTTTTGGTAGCTGTGATACTAATCTGTAGAATATAAACTGTTTCTTTGGACTGGGAGAAAGTGTCAAAAGGCATTATTTGGAACAGATCTCATCTGAGATGTAATCCTAAAGGCTTGTGAGCCAAAAAGGTAATATATATGCTATAAGTAAGACCTACTTGTAATTTTGAATTCTTATGGTAATTGTGATACTTATCAGTAGAGTATATGTGATTTGGTTTGGACTGGGAGAGAGTGTCAAAAGGTAAAAGTTGGAACAGATCTCATCTGAGATGGAATCCTAAGGGCTTGTGAGCCAAAATGGTAATATATATGCTAGAAGTAAGAGCTACTTGTAATTGGGCTTTTTTGGTAGCTGTGATACTAATCTGTAGCATATGAACTGTTTCTTTGGACAGGGAGAGAGTGTCAAAAGGCAAAAGTTGGAACAGGTCTTATTTGTGATGAAATTTTAAGGGCTTGTGAGCCAAAATGGTAATATATATGCTAGAAGTAAGAGCTACTTGTAATTATGGGATTTTTTGGTAGCTGCGATACTAATCTGTAAAATATAAACTGTTTCTTTGGACTGGGAGAGAGTGTCAAAAGGCAAAAGTTGGAACAGATCTCATCTGAGATGGAATCCTAAGGGCTTGTGAGCCAAAGTGGTAATATATATGCTAGAAGTAAGAGCTACTTGTAATTATGGGCTTTTTTGGTAGCTGTGATACTAATCTGTAGAATATAAACTGTTTCTTTGGACTGGGAGAAAGTGTCAAAAGGCATTATTTGGAACAGATCTCATCTGAGATGTAATCCTAAAGGCTTGTGAGCCAAAAAGGTAATATATATGCTATAAGTAAGACCTACTTGTAATTTTGAATTCTTATGGTAATTGTGATACTTATCAGTAGAGTATATGTGATTTGGTTTGGACTGGGAGAGAGTGTCAAAAGGCAAAAGTTGGAACAGATCTCATCTGAGATGGAATCCTAAGGGCTTGTGAGCCAAAATGGTAATATATATGCTAGAAGTAAGAGCTACTTGTAATTGGGCTTTTTTGGTAGCTGTGATACTAATCTGTAGCATATGAACTGTTTCTTTGGACAGGGAGAGAGTGTCAAAAGGCAAAAGTTGGAACAGATCTCATCTGAGATGGAATCCTAAGGGCTTGTGAGCCAAAATGGTAATATATATGCTAGAAGTAAGAGCTACTTGTAATTATGGGCTTTTTTGGTAGCTGTGATACTAATCTGTAGAATATAAACTGTTTCTTTGGACTGGGAGAGAGTGTCAAAAGGCAAAAGTTAGGTCTCATCTGAGATGTAGTCCTAAGGGGTTGTGAGCCAAAATGGTAATATATATGCTAGAAGTAAGAGCTACTTGTAATTGGGCTTTTTTGGTAGCTGTGATACTAATCTGTAGCATATGAACTGTTTCTTTGGACAGGGAGAGAGTGTCAAAAGGCAAAAGTTGGAACAGGTCTTATTTGTGATGAAATTTTAAGGGCTTGTGAGCCAAAATGGTAATATATATGCTAGAAGTAAGAGCTACTTGTAATTATGGGATTTTTTGGTAGCTGCGATACTAATCTGTAAAATAAAAACTGTTTCTTTGGACTGGGAGAGAGTGTCAAAAGGCAAAACTTAGAAAAGGCCTCATCTGAGATGTCCTCCTAAGGGCTTGTGAGCCAAAATGGTAATATATATGCTAGAAGTAAGAGCTACTTGTAATTATGGGCTTTTTTGGTAGCTGTGATACTAATCTGTCGAATATAAACTGTTTCTTTGGACTGGGAGAAAGTGTCAAAAGGCAAAATTTGGAACAGGTCTCATCTGAGATGTACTCCTAAGGGGTTGTGAGCCAAAAAGGTAATATATATGCTAGAAGTAAGACCTACTTGTAATTGGGCTTTTTTGGTAGCTGTGATACTAATCTGTAGAATATAAACTGTTTCTTTGGACTGGGAGAGAGTGTCAAAAGGCAAATTTTGGAACAGGTCTCATCTGAGATGTATTCCTAAGGGCTTGTGAGCCAAAATGGTAATATATATGCTAGAAGTAAGAGCTACTTGTAATTGGGCTTTTTTGGTAGCTGTGATACTAATCTGTAAAATATAAGCTGATCCTTTGGACTGGGAGAGTGTCAAAAGGCAAAATTTGGAACAGGTCTCATCTGAGATGTACTCCTAAGGGCTTGTGAGCCAAAATGGTAATATATATGCTAGAAGAAAGACCTGTTTGTAACTGGGCTCTAATGGAAATTGTGATACTAATCTGTAGAATATAAACTGCTTCTTTGGACTTGGAGAAAGTGTCAAAAGGCAAAATTTGGAACAGATCTCATCTGAGATGTAATCCTAAAGGCTTGTGAGCCAAAAAGGTAATATACATGCTATAAGTAAGACCTACTTGTAATTGGGCTTTTGTGGTAGCTGTGATACTAATCTGTAGAATATAAACTGTTTCTTTGGACTGGGAGAGAGTGTCAAAAGGCCAAAGTTGGAACAGGTCTTATTTGAGATGAAATTTTAAAGGCTTGTGAGCCAAAATGGTTATATATATGCTAGAAGTAAGAGCTACTTGTAATTATGGGCTTTTTTGGTAGCTGTGATACTAATCTGTAAAATATAAACTGTTTCTTTGGACTGGGAGAGAGTGTCAAAAGGCAAAAGTTGGAACAGATCTCATCTGAGATGGAATCCTAAGGGCTTGTGAGCCAAAAAGGTAATATATATGCTAGAAGTAAGAGCTACTTGTAATTATTGGCTTTGTGGTAGCTGTGATACTAATCTGTAGAATATAAACTGTTTCTTTGGACTGGGAGAGAGTGTCAAAAGGCAAAAGTTGGAACAGGTCTCATCTGCGATGTACTCCTAAGGGCTTGTGAGCCAAAATGGTAATATATATGCTAGAAGTAAGAGCTACTTGTAACTGGGCTCTCTTGAAAGTTGTGATACTACTCTGTAAAATATAAACTGTTCCTTTGGACTGGGAGAGAGTGTCAAAAGGCAAAAGTTGGAACAGATCTCATCTAAGGTGTAATCCTAAGGGCTTGTGAGCCAAAATGGTAATATATATGCAAGAAAGGCCTGTTTGTAATTCGGCTTTTGTGGTAGCTGTGATACTAATCTGTAGCATATGAACTGATCCTTTGGACTGGGAGAGAGTGTCAAAAGGCAAAAGTTGGAACAGATCTCATCTGAGATGGAATCCTAAGGGCTTGTGAGCCAAAGTGGTAATATATATGCTAGAAGTAAGAGCTACTTGTAATTATGGGCTTTTTTGGTAGCTGTGATACTAATCTGTAAAATATAAACTGTTTCTTTGGACTGGGAGAGAGTGTCAAAAGGCAAAAGTTGGAACAGGTCTCATCTGCGATGTAATCCTAAGGGCTTGTGAGCCAAAATGGTAATATATATGCTAGAAGTAAGAGCTACTTGTAACTGGGCTCTTATGGAAATTGTGATACTAATCTGTAGAATATGAACTGCTTCTTTGGACTGGGAGAGAGTGTCAAAAGGCATTATTTGGAACAGATCTCATCTGAGATGTAATCCTAAGGGCTTGTGAGCCAAAAAGGTAATATATATGCTTGAAGTAAGAGCTACTTGTAATTATGGGCTTTTGTGGTAGCTCTGATACTAATCTGTAGAATGTAAACTGATTTCTTTGGACTTGGAGAGAGTGTAAAAAGGCAAAAGTCGGAACAGATCTCATCTGAGATGTAATCCTAAGGGCTTGTGAGCCAAAATGGTAATATATATGCTTGAACAAATAAGTAAGATCTACTTGTAGTTGGGCTCTTGTTGTAGCTAAGATACTAATCTGTAGAATATAAACTGCTTCTTTGGACTTGAAGACTCAGAGTGTCAAAGGGAAAATGTTGGAACAGATCTCATCTGAAATATATATACATATTGAACCAAAATGGTAATATATATGCTAGAAGTTTGTCATACTAGCAATGATTCCTTTTCTAGTTTTGATTTGTAATTTCTTTTGTACTTTGAGAGATTGTAAAATTGCATAATTTTGAACAGACCTCTTCTGGATAAGATCTGAAATTTCACTGATTTAACAGATAAGGGTGTTGCAGGGGTGCAACTATAGGATGGTTAACCAAGACCAGTTTGTAGTGCATCCTGCTGCATCAGCGTTTTTGTCTCCGCCTAGCTGAGACTCTCATGTACCCTGATTTCCTTCGGCCTATAAAGCTTGTATTGCTTACAGCTGGTTACTCATGGCTATTTATTGCCTAAATTGACATTTCTTTGAAGTCGCTATTGCTGAATGCGAGTCATTTCATTGGCTTGCTATATTTAGCGATACAAGCGTTTTAGGCCAAAGGATATCAGGGTATCAGGGTATATGATGGAGGTGGGCAGAGACAAATACGCTGATGTAGCAGGATGTTGGTAGTGGAAAGTTTTGTTCAGAATAACACCTTTGTTATGAGACTTAATGTTCTCGATTGTTATAAAAAAAAAATCAATGTGAATATTGAAATATTTTTTTGTTTATTTGTTTTTGACCCCACATCAAAACGTTTAAATATAATCAGTCTTCATCTGCTTAAGTGAAAGTTTTTCTGCTTTCTCCTTGATATTCAAATGATAATTTGCCATTTGGGATTGCTTGTAAAGCTTGTCCTTCCATGCCATGTTTATTGAGTTATAGCTCTTTGATATTTACAGAGCTACAGAGACATTGTGATGGAACTTCATTTTCTGTTTCAGGAGATCATAGTGGCAACTTCAGTGGAAACGATCAAGGCCTGTGCTCTTGTTATTGGTTGTCTTTTCCAATACTTCTGTCAACAAGAGCCTCATCAAAATGCATGTAAAAAAAAATATACAGATTTCTGTGTTTGCAATAAAAAATAATCAAATCATTTATGTCTTCTGTTTCAACATGTCTGTGAAGCAGTAAAAACATTTTGTTACATAAATTTGTTGAAATCATTGGCTTTAGATATATAAAGGTCAATCAAGCATAAGGCTAAGCCAAAAAAGGCATATCTGTGATGTATTAAGTTTGATTAAGCAATTATTGAAAAGGGAAATATGCTCATGGCAAACTGACTTTCCGGCTGTCAATGTATGAAATTCAAATCCTGCCAGAGGCTGTGTCTGCAGTAGGGAACTGTTCTACACGCATTGAGTTAGGTGCAATACTGAATTTCACTGCACTACCACTAATGGTTTGCTAGTTCCAGCAGATGCAGGATGCTTGCAGGTTTCACAGGCTTCACCGCATTGCATGGCCACCATGATGTTGTGGGCTTTCTCCCTCCAATAATATTAGCAGCCAAAGAATAAGTGAAATACTCTTGAATAGGTGGTTATTACCTAAATGAGTATTAACTTGGTGAATGTCACTAGATTTTTTGGGGGGAGAGAAGGAATGATGAATATTTTACCGTTGGATGTAAAACGGCACATTTTTGAGATTTTTATGCAAACAATTAGGTTTAGAACAATTTATATATGAAAGAAATAATAGAATCTACTGGAATAACTATATTGTGCTTATTTACATGGTGCCAAAACTGTAATATATATGCGATAACATGGTGTGCCAAAAAGGTAATAATTTTGCCAAGAGCCAAAATTGTAAATTTTGCTTGAACAAAAATGCCTAACAATTTTGGCTCCACCTTTTTGGCTCACAAAAAATATAATTCTCATAAAAAATTCAAAAATAACAATTAACTGTTCAAAACCACTTTTTATTGTTAGCTAAATGATAATTAATATTTTAACTGTCTTGAATAAGTCATTTTGCAGCTAATAAAAAATGAGCCAAAAAGGTAACAATTTTGCTATATGGTCAAAAAGGTAATAATTGTACGTATATATATATATATATATATATATATATCTTATTTTCGCTACAATATGATAAATTGCTTACAAATCAATTCAATTATCTGTATTTAGACATGAGATATAACAATTTAAGAGACTTGGCTGTGTGTGTTTTCAAAGACTGCTTTTTCACGAAGCAGATCTATTAGAAAAGCCAATGGTTTATACATTTAAACATTTACTGATTTTTTTTAATATAATAAACATCCAATCGTCTTCAGGGGCGTAGCTAAGGTCAAATGAAAGTGTAGGCAATATTACTGGCAACGATTGAGGGCGTTTCGCGCCCGAAAATGTCTAGGGGGGGTTGGGGGTTTGGGGGTAATTATTTTTAATGATAACAAGATTTGAAACATCTTATAACATGTTTTCCAAAGATAACAAAACTTAATTTTGAGTCTGTATTCTTTCACGAAGATTTTCAGGTGAAAAACAGTCAATTAGCTTATAATAAACATGAAAATATTACGTCAAATTTGTCAAGTCGCCATATATAGCATAGGCTAGGAGTTAGATCAATCATAGAAAAAGTTTTCTATCTTTATATTTGAAAGTTTATTACTTCTATTACTTGCTTGCATCAATTGAAGGTATTTAACTTAATTAGGCTATCAACTGTCGAGTCAATAATTTGGGAAACAATTTTCAAACAGACATAGAGTTAGAAAAACATGATCTCATTCTGTTTGTAGATCATTCAAAAGGTGTTGTTCCAAGTACATATGTAATCTGGACGCATATTTCATTTTTGTTCAGTGAACATGAACGTTAATTCGATTTTCATTGAAAACATGTAAGTAGGCCTAAATTGGATTTATTATTTGATACTTTTTTATAGAGTCACGATGTTAATTATCACTACTTTAGCCTAATAAAAGGTTTATTATGTAACGTAACATTAAATACTTCCGGCCTTTGAAAATCCTCTTTACAACCCGAATACGTAAATATTTGTAAAATAACTTACAAGGTAGTTTACTTGAGTGAGGATAGTGAGTAATACGAAATATTTGCGTCCACTAGTGCGTTTAACCATCGATATGATTAATATCGCCTTCTTCCTTTGAACGTTATGTCTCTTGTTGATATGATTAACTACAAATTCTTTTTAAATCATTACTTTATGTAAAGGTTGTCAGACTATAGGTTGGGGAAGGTGTACCATGCTCACTTTTGGCTTGTATTGAACTTTTTTTCAACTGTATCGTGAAATTCCTTTAAAGGGCCACCGAGTATGTCATTGTAGTCAAATTTGTCAAATTTCATAAATGGTGTTATTTTATCGAGAAGTAGTGGTTGTTTCAGAAAATCAGTATCCCGATAATTATCAGTTCAGTATAGTGAGTATAAATGGGTTAGTGTCGTGATTTGTGATCGAAAACCGGACAGTGGCGCGCATCAATGATACAAATGTAAGTTCTCAAACTTATGTACAAAGACACAGAGACAAATATTGGTTGATAGTGTTTAGTAGGTCATTTAAGTAATCACGAAACATACTCTGTTTCACCTTAAAAGACAGTAATGTTTGCATTTTGCATTGAAGTACCATTGACAACTGGCAACTTGAAAAGCATTATCCGTATCCAAGTTAACTGTCAAACCCAGCATTATGAATTCCTATCTTCATGCGACAGGAACTGAATAAGAAAAACACTTTTTGAACAGTTGGGTCTTCGACAAAAATGTTTCTTTATTATAAACTTTTATTACATTGCTAAATGTTATATATTTGACCCATGTTATGCAAATATAAAGTGACTAAAAGAATATTTGGCTCAAATCCTTTAAAAAAGTAACTAAGCAGTATTCGTTTAATTTTTTGACAAAGCAATGAAAAGTAAATACGTTGCCGGCCTTGAACAGTTATTATCTCTGAGTTATTTGATTGGCATTTAGAAGTTGTAGAGCATGAAAAGACAAGATTTATTGATGATCAACTAAAGTTACTGATAAATACACATAAAGAAGTTGAACATCCATATATCTTGTCTTATGATCTCTCACTGGCTTGGATTATTCCGCCACAAAGTTTTGATTATTCCACCACAAAGTTTAGAACATTACGCACTTGGGATATCATACAATTAAAATACACCAGTCTATCTCATTAGTAATTTAAACCCTCCTGCCAACCAGTAAAAATTCGTGTGTTGAGTGCAGCGTCCCCTTCAGCTAAATGTTGCAATTCCCATATGAGTTCTCACGCCGGTTTTATAAGAAACAATGTTTGAAAAAAGACATATTTAATCTTGTTCTGATTTCAAAACGAGAATGTGGAAATAGACCTGCGAGGGTGATTGATAAGTAGTGAGCCCTTCCACACACTAGCACCAGGCTCGGTAGTGCACTATCTTGTTATTCGGGCTCTGCCACCAATTTCAATACATTCGCTGAATGTGTTCGGTTGTTTTTATCAGAAAATGATCCAGATCATAAATATCCGCAATAAAATGGTCTATCAGGAAAGCCATCAAAAGACACGATATATGGTGGTCAAATGAGTCAAGCGTTGTCGAGACATTAATGTAGATGAACAACGTCCTGGTCATCTTCTCACGCATGGCCTAAACTAAGCATTTCCCAAACTGTTCTGTGCTTGCCGTCAAGGCTGCTGCGACGGATCACTATAGTCCAATGAGAACTCATATGGGAATTGCAACATTTGGCTGAAGGGGGCGCTGCACTCAACATTTTGACTGGTTGGCAGGAGGGTTGAAATTACCAATGATAGAGACTGGGGTATTTTAAAGCCGAATGCGTCCTGGTCGATGTTGGCATCACCAAAAATGGTAAAAAAATTGCCAGTTTTTACGATGAATAACCAAATATTTAGAAAAAGAGACTTCAACACGATTGGTGTGTTCTGCATGACCTGGAGCTTACCGGGCGCTTCTACTTCAGAGACTGTCGTATTTGTGTCAACAAATAAACTTATTATTCCCCATTCATTGTTCCACCATGAGGTAAGTAGTCTACACAGATCACGCATTTGATAGTCAAGAATAGTGTTACCATTATTTTCATAAGGGTTGTGGAACATGATCATGAAAATTGCATAAGGCTCAAAACATGTTGGCATTTCTAGTTCCTATAGTTTTGAACAAAGAATAGGCGTCAAAAATTCAAAAGTTTGAAAGTGAAAGAGGTGCTTATTGAACACCCCTTTTGTGTGTACTATAAGGGCCAATGTATGGCTTTGTCAACCTGGTTCCCTGGCCTCGTTCCGCTTGCTCACTGTAGCGCAAGCAGAACGAGGCTCGGAAACCAGGTTGTGACTTTGTTTGAAACATCTAATCACGGTCAGGTCATGTGTTCAAATGTAGTGAATTAACAGTAGGTTAGGTAAGTACAAAGTAATGACTGTTATGACATGAGCTCACATGGTCAAGTAAACTAGTACATCTGCACTCCATGCATATGAAGCTTGTGAGGACATTGAACTCACTTAAGCTTCCCATTGATGAAATGAAATATCTATCCTTCTTTACAGTTAAAGAGCCACTCCGTGATTTTCATAACATGTAATTTACCTTTGATACGAACCTAAATGTCATGTGCAGTGACATAAAATCAAAACTTCTTAACTTTTCATATCCTAAAGACATATATATGACAAATACTGGTTTTCCATGAACATAAAAACAAACATCCTTATAAATGAACAGAGATGTAGATATCACACACATGGATACTAGTTAAATAACCTAACAAGCACTATCTACTCCTAACTGCCCTCCTGGCTGTTTTAGATAAGTTTCCAAAATTACGCTACCTTCATATTGTCACTGTGAAAAAACAATAAGCTCTAAAATGTGGCTATTTGGTAACAGTCGATACTTTGCGATCAAATGACACAATTGATTAAGTTTGGCATATAGGACTCCAACAACTAACGGACTGGCTCTTTAAAGGAAGTCTCCGTTTTGAGTTTTGTCCCTGCAAAAATAGGATCTCATGATAAACCTATATAGTATAGACGTTTTTTATCTACTAAATAGATTTGTCTTGAAGACTATATCCTAAAATAGTAGGCGAACTTTGTAATACGATCAAGTAGTTTGTTGGAGTCATATATGCCAAACTTAATCAATGGTGTAATTTGATCGCGAAGTCTAACTCTCCATGTTTTGTCACCATTTTGATATCAATAACGTCTACTGGAGAAAAACATAGTCTGGACTGTCCTCCTGCAAAGAGAAATGGTAATGAAACTTCTTTCACTGACCTCACTACTCTTTCACAGTAACATAACCATACCTTACACTGTTGTTGTGTACCGAAATGTCCACGAAACACACATAGTGCACTATTAGAACGTAAAATTAAATACAAATTACTTTAGCCAGGAATATTATATCTCACATAGTTCTGCACTTGATAGATAAATAATAGAACCATTCACTCTGTAACCTTTTTTTGCGTTATATATAACCATACCTTACACTATTGTTGTGTACTGAAATGTCCACGAAACACACATAGAGTGCTTTCTAATAGTGCACTAATAGAACGTAAAATTAAATACAAATTACCTTAGCCAGGGAAATTATATCTCACATAGTTCTGCACTTGATAGATAAATAATAGAACCATTCACTCTGTAACCTTTTTTTGCGTTATATATTATCTTCTATTGACTGCTTAATCATTTAAAATAAGGTTTCAAGGGCAGAAAGGATCATTCATGATTTGTTCGATTCAATTATTATGCTGGAGTATCAAGAGATAGTTCCCTCTCATTTATTATTCCAAAATCAGATATCAAAACAACTATTAATTGTATGATATCCCAAGTGCGTAATGTTCTAAACTTTGTGGTGGAATAATCAAAACTTTGTGGCGGAATAATCCAAGCCAGTGAGAGATCATAAGACAAGATTTTTGGATGTTCAACTTCTTTATGTGTATTTATCAGTAACTTTAGTTGATCATCAATAAATCTTGTCTTTTCATGCTCTACAACTTCTAAATGCCAATCAAACAACTCAGAGATAATAACTGTTCAAGGCCGGCAACATATTTACTTTTCATTGCTTTGTCAAAAAATTAAACGAATACAGCTTAGTTACTTTTTTTAAGGATTTGAGCCAAATATTCTTTTAGTCACTTTATATTTGCATAACATAGGTCAAATATATAACATTTAGCAATGTATTAAAAGTTTATAATATAGAAACATTTTTGTCGAAGACCCAACTGTTCAAAAAGTGTTTTTCTTATTCAGTTCCTGTCACATGAAGATAGCCATAGGAATTCATAATGCAGGGTTTGACAGTTACCTTGGAAACGAGAAATGCTTTTCAAGTTGCCAGTTGTCAATGGTACTTAAATGTAAAATGCAAACATTACTGTACTTTTGAATTGAAACAGAGTATGTTTCATGATTTTTAATGTGGCTTTAGTACGAGCCAAAATACCTTATGACCTGAGTTCAGTTATAATCGCCTACCTTAACGTATATCTTTTTCTCTATAATGCCAAATTTATGATATTTTCTTGTTTTTACTGCTAATTGGAAAACCGCCCTATAAATGTTAAGAATTCGAAATTATGTGTCCAATTAACGTGTATATTACTTAAATGACCTACTTGACACTATCAACCAGTGTTTGTCTTTGCGTCTGTTGTACATAAGTTTGAGAACTAACATTTGTATCATTGGCGCGAGCCACTGTCCAGTTTTCGAACACAAATCACGACACTAACCCATTTATACTCATTATACTGAACAGATAAGTATTGGATTTTCTGAAACAACCATTACTTCTCGATAAAATAACACCATTTATGAAATTTGACAAATTTGACTCCAATGACATACTCAGTGGCCATTTAAATGAATTTCAAGATACAGTTAAAAAAAAGTTCAATACAAGCCAAAAGTGAGCATGGTACACCTTCCCCAAACTATAGTCTGACAACCTTTACATAAAGTAATGATTTAAAAAGAATAAGAGAGATAACATTCCAAGGAAGAAGGCGATATTAATCATATCGTAGTTAAATGTCATCACAAATCGGTTACATTACATAAAACCTGTAGTTATCAAGTCATAATGATAAGGTTTGGAAACAAAGCAAAGTTTGGGAATTAGGTTGCAGTTGCTAGTAACTTGATACTTATTTACACCACAAAAGAAGCATAATGGCACCCCATACGTAACATTCATACCAAATTTGAATTTTATAAGTCATCATTCAAGTAGTTAGTTTGGAAACACATTCAGTTACTCATACGCATGCAGGCAGAGACACATACCCATAAATACCCTCGACTTATAATCCTATGATAAGACAAGGATTCCCATATGTCAATCTTTGCCTTTCAAATGAAACCTTTTTCCTTTTTGGAATAAAAACAAAGAATTTGACTTTTAAGTCATTTTAATCCAAACAGAAATTGTTTTATCTTCAGGTCCATGAAACCTGGTGTAATATGGTGATCATGCTTAATGTAACAACTTCCTCTAAATTGCATTTTTAACTCCTATTGAAGTTCGATGATAAAATGGAAAATATGTTAACATACTTAACAAGGCTGAACAATATTCCACAGTAGAGGAATAAGACTAAAATATAATTCACAGCCGACTTTTATTGGACACTTGGGTCTGCTGTGATGTTGGATTAAGTGTAAACCTATCAATAAAAAAATCAAACAATTCTTCAACATAATATTGTTATATTTGTGACAACACTAACTGCAAAAGGAAAAATTCTTGGACCTCTTCTAGTCAACTCCTTGGCAGTTTTTGCATCCACAGCCAAAACCTCAGCTGTAAGTCTGACTGTACCAGTCTGATTAAAATGGACCGTGGTCTGAGGAATTAAAGTTTTTAAAAAATGACTCTAGCTGAGGGCTTTCCTCTCCACAACGGTCTGAAGGCAGCCTCACTGTTCGCACGTGCTGACACCAGTTTAGCAGAGACAAAACCTAGTTGCTTGCGAACCAATCACATCATCGCATTTAAAATAGGGGCGATCAAGGTTAACGAATGGGAGTTACTTGCTCCTAGCTACTGATACCAAATGCTTTTTCCGCACGCATTGTGATTGGTTAGCTGAGTTTACGTAAGAACGTGCGCTACAGTAGGCTGCAGTCAGACCGTTGTGGAGAGGATAGCTTAGACAGGTAGAGTTCGAATCTCCGTACAGTCAATATTTTGAAACTTTTATTCCTCGGAACACGGTCAATTTTAATCAGACTGTTTCTGTACCAATGCTTAACTGCAAGTAAACTTGACCATCCAAAACCACACAAATTTTTCTTGTTGAAGATTGCGTAAATCAATACATAACAATGCTCCATTTGTCTATCTAAATGATAATCATAAATAATTTCTAAGTGCCATTTTCCTTAAGCAATAGCGACTCTATACAATTCAAGTTTCATTAGAAATCTTTCACCCTCAAGACCTATCTGAATGACATTGTGAAACATTATATAAGATCATAGATATAGTAAGCATAACTTTTTTTGTGGGTAGCCACTAAAGCAAATAAGCCTTTAAATAACAATACATGAATATCAAAAATAAAATTTTCTTCCATATTGAGACACTTCTACAATGAAAATGCTCAGTGAAAATATTTTTTGGTAGAAGAGCTCTCACAAATTCTTGTTTGTCAAAAGGATTAAAATCCACTTTTTAAAATTTATATTCATATCAATAACATCCGTCACACTGATTTAGGCAGACATTTTCATTATTAACAGCATGAGAGTCACACTAGAAGATGTATAGAGAAGACAAGAATAATGGAAAATCAATTTCATAATTTTAGTAAAAGATTGAGTAAATGGTCCTCCAACTTAAACACATAAGAATCGTTACTTAACCTTCAAAACCAAAAATCCTTATCTCCTCTTTTTGCGATATACCAAATCAAGGTCTAAACAGCTTCAGTCTTCCTAGTTGATAAAACCCCATGGGCTCTAGAGTCACTGATTTTGACATTTGTACTCTTTTTTAATGAAAGACCTCTTATTGCTACTAAAGTTAACATAAGTAAATATTTCATATTTGCAGCATCTTGCTTACAAAGCGGTGAAAAGATAATATCAACATTAACAAACAAACTATATAAGATAAATATTAACCTCATTAGAATGTAGCTTACTTGTTGCCTCACTTGACAAACACAGACAAAGAATGTGAACAACTGAGGATTGTCCGGTCGTGGTAGAATAGTAGACCAACATTTAGTCTATGAAAAATTTTCATTATTGAATGTTCCTTCATCCATAATTTTTTTTTGTTTGGGGGGGGGGGGGGCTCCTTTCATGTGTATTCAGTCAATCTAGACTTGCTTAATGTGGACCTAGACTGTATTAAATGCTTCTTCATATACACAGTCATGACAAAGAATGTGAACAACTGAGGATTGTCCAGTTGTGGTAAAATAGATAACGCAAGATTTTAAAGTGGGTCATAATAGAGGGTCTTGACCAAATCTACAAATATCAGTCTCAATACAACAATTCATTTATTCTGAATATTCAAGCTTTCTTGAATTTTTTTTACTTTGATAGTGATAGAATTATTATGCATTCCTTGTATAAATCCAAGGGACATAATCCAGTTTTATGACTAGATTCTGTAAGGAACAAATCATGCTCAAACGGATAATGAAGAGAAGCGAGGTAACACGAACCTACATTCTAATCAGACTGGATAACTATTGGTGTACTAACAGCGAGGTCAACTCGCAGCAGTGCTAGGTATATTGCGTGGTTTAGAGTTTTTCTCCGCGTGGTAGATGCGAGATATCTGGATCAGGATGGGACCCGTCTCCGAGTCATTCAACCACTGGTTAGCAGACATTGGTGATTCCAGCATCTGCAGGAAGGCTGAAATGGCATCAAAATATAAGTTATTTAGTGTACAGAATCAAAGAATCATTCTCTTTCCACCGAAGTAGATCGCCATTCATATTTTCCTACATAGTTTATGTCACCATTGGACCATCCTGCTTCACCTACGTATTTATATCCGCAGAGCTCCCACAATATTCTGAAATCTGATGTTTAATATGCTGACAGCTGCATATTCATGACTATGTTTTGTAGCTGCATTAAACATCAGTGTGTTGAATTTACTTGGGGTAGAGTAAGCACTGAAGACAAGCCACTCCCTTGTCGTCCATCTCATGGCTACAAGTACGTATGTGTATTAAATACTTATCCCTAATTATCATTTTAATGAAAATTATCTAAAATGTGAAATGCAATTGCAAAAAGATAAGATTTGAACAAATACCAAGAAGACAGCGAGGGTTATTCAGACCCAGTTGCACTGTAGGGTTTGCTAGGATGGCCTTGTAAACTGGGCTGTCGGGGTCAAGGCCATCGTCAACGGTCTCCGGGCGGGTCTTCCTATCTCCTAGCAACCACTCACACTGAAACAGGGGAAGTAATGCATCTTAATAACAACTTGCCTTTGCTTGATTCAGACCAAGATACAACCAAAAACAACAAAAATATGGATTTCGGATTATTTTTGTGAAAGAAATGTAAAACCATGATATTTTTCTTTAGATATGAAATATCTTCTTTTCAATCAAAAAAAATTGAGAAAATGAAAAATAATTGTTCATTTGAAAGTTTCAAATTCTCTAGAAATGGTTCTTACAGCTGCATCTTGATCATTACGAGACACTCGCAAGGCGTCAGTCGATTCCTGCTCGCCGAAACCCATCTCTAGTAGCTTCTGTAGAGCCTGAAATGAGCAGATATCATAGTATATCTTTCAAACACTTTTCAATATTCTTCTTGAAATACTCGTCCAGTTGAACATCTTATCACAACACAGTACTTCAACTTCAAGTTCCTTAGCAAGCTTATTATATTTCACTTACATGTGCAAAGCTTTCAAGTCTGTATGAAAATTAATGCTTAATGCTTTCTACACTTGAAAATGACACATCAAAATTACTCAAATATTTCCCTGGCTGATAGTATTCATTCTTAATGGGATACTCACCCATGGTGTGAAGAGTTACCTACCCTTTGCCATCTTTACGTTCTGAGTATAACTCAGTAGTATGTGATACAAAAAGATATACTTGTTAATGACAGTCTGAGGAGATTTGGCATAAAGTTTGTGAACCAATATTATTTGGATAAATCTAGTTCTGCAAATATGAGAGCAAAGTTGAAATCTTTTTAAAAAGTTTCAACATTCCCTCACTTCAAATCATATGGTGTATTGCTAAACCTCACCCTGGAATTTGGACGGAATTCCCTTTTCCTGAAAGCCCGAAGTGATTCAAGAATGTTGGTAACCCGGGGCGACCCATCTGAGTTCTCCTTGCCACCCACAGCACCAGCCTGGAAATGAAACAAGGGGATATAATCTTGATACCAAAACTAGAAAATTGTTTAGAGCAATAGGCTTTGAAGCTCAATAAATCAACAGCATCTTGACATTAAAAGCAAAACAAAGTTGTATAAAGTTGTAAGATTTCACACTTAGTAAGTGTTAAATCATTCTTAGTTACCAATCTAGAGGAACCAGAACTCATTAACAAAGGAGTGAATTCAAGATTGCTCGACAGATCAAATAGGCCCTTCCGATTCCTTCAAGTAAAAGTATTACAAGCATTTGGGATCACATATCAAACATCTGTCACAAGTCACTGATGGAGACTGGTGCTTGGTAGGAGAAGTTGGACAAAGGGAGGTAATAAAATGGGGATGAAATGCTTCACAACTACATATGTTGAACTGTGTTATTTGCTTTTGGTTTTGGCACCTCGCTTCAAAGTAAAATTTAAATTCAAACCATTTATATTACTTATTGTAACATGACTTTGATGTATTCCCAATTCTGATTGGTTAATTTGAAAAATTCCCCCATGTTAGATGACAATGAATACCCGCAAATCAGCTAAAGCGAATCACCGCGAATTGATACAACATAACCAGATTTGACTTGAATCAATATTTGATTTTCAAGTTTCTATAAAAACTTGTAATTGTAATTTTAAGATTGTGTCTTCCTAACGACATCACAAGTAATTTTAACATGATTTATTTTGGAAGAACATAACTATTTTCAACTGTTTCACTTAGTCCAAGTTTTCCTTCTGCTAAGGCTACGGGTTTGAAGCTAAATTTGCAGGTGTTGAATAACAATGAATTCTGGAAACTAATTCACCTAACTAATTATCTCCCACCAGAGGCTCAACAACGTCTGCAGTAGAGAACTGTCCTACACACAGTCAGGTCTGGGTGCAATGTTATACTGATATTTAGTGCAGTACCAACCATGGTTCACTAGTTCCAGCTGATTCTTGCAGGTTTCAACTGCATAGACACAATGGTGTTGTGGGCTTTCTCCATGCAATAATACTAGCAGCCGCGATATAAGTGAAATACTCTTGAAAGCGGCATTAAACCCCATATGACCTCAACTAACCCAACTAATTATCTTCTTAATGATATTCAATTACTGATTTTTCTGAATTTTATTTCCAATAGAATGCATTTTAGTGTGACCAGTACTGAACCAGAAATGTTTCAAAGCATGTTGTGTACCATCCAAGCTCAAGTATTCCGTTCCATGCGTCTTGTACAATAAACATTCTACTCACAGGTTCTGGTGGTTCAGGGGGCACCTGTTCCTCCTCCCCGGGGAGGGGCGTGTCGATATCTGGGTCGTCCTCGTGCTGAAACAACCACTCCATGGCCTGCATCACGTTCATTCTGAGGGACAAACGAGTTTGGGTTTTTTAAAACATACATTGCATCTGTTAATGAAATGTCTTATTTTCTAAAAATAGAGAAATATATTGCAACAAAGAACAACAAATACTTAATATTTGAACAAAAATGGAGACCATTGGTGAAAGATTTGCTTAGGTAGTATCAATCTTTATATTATTATAGACCATAAATGATATGAATGACAATTATCTGAAATACCAGTCAATGTGTACACTATGAATGACAGGTGGTAATATTAAATATTAAAATGATGACAGATTAAAATTTAGTTGAATGTATGTAAAGACATATAAGATTAATAACCCATGACTTTTTAACTGAATAAAAACATACCAACAAAAAAAAACTTTCTTATTTTCAAATCAAACTGTACATAGAAAATTAATTAAATATTCTTACTTTCTTTCTCTGTAACCTTTTGACATATTCTCTCTTGTCAAGGACAGAAACATGAACCACAAGTCTAGGGCAACTCCCAAATAAACACTCAATCATCATTTGATTTACCGTATTCGACGTGATAAGCGCCTGGGGCGCTTAAAAAATTGGTAAAAGGGGGCGCTTATTAAAACGATAAAAATTGTCCTTAGTCTTTTTGTTTAGTCTTCAAAGTGTTTTCTTACGATACACATGTATTTGAAATATGGTTTTGTAACTTTTATCATTTTGATGGTGGCTGGGGGTCTTGAAATACCCTGTATTCTTCACTTTAGTGGAAGTAAAAGACTTATTGAAAGACTGAAAAAACCTTCTTCAATGAATCAGCATGCAAGGTAAGCAATGTTGAGAGGTGGGTGCTAAATCAGGACGCATATTGTTCAGTCAAAAACGTGGTGGGTGGGCGCTTATAGGGGAGTGGGCAGTTATTAAGTCGAATACAGTAATAATGATTGTCAAAATGCCCCCATAATGCCATGGGTGTCCTTCACCAATAGTTGTAACACCGAGTTATAAGTCAAGTTAGACCAAGGGAGCTTATCGTAAGCGGATTTAGATTCCTCCCATTTATAGTTCGGACAATATGTGCTCATGTCAAACCATAATTCTTCATGGTTATCAATTTTCTTAGGTCTCAAATAACAAATTTGATCACATAACTACAAATAAATGCCTACTTGTTCAAGAGTAAAGCTTTCCTGGCTCGGTTCTCAGCAAATCCCATATCCACAAGTTGTCTCAGTGAGGACTCATCCACCAGTGACTGGCGTGACGGCTCATTCAGGATATCTGCAGTGATATCAACAAATGAAATGTGTGTATATCAAGACATATACATTGTGAAGAAAATGGTTAGAGAGAGGTACATCAGACTAGGTTTGTTGTTCTGCTCCCTTGTCTCCTCCCAACTTTCTGACAGCAGATCCAGGGGGTGAAGCCCCCACCCCTTTTGAATTTACTTTATAAATTAGACCGTAAAATGTGATATCCCCCCTTCAAAATTCCTGGATCAGCCACTTGGAATTCCTAGAGTCACTTGATGTCATTTGAACTTAAACTAGCGCTTTTGTCATTTATTTTGAAAATAGTCCGAGATATCGCTTCTGAGAGTATAAAAGATGTCTGAAAGGAGATATCATTTTCAAATTAGATTTGCACAAAGCCCTGCCACGGTCATTGACATGACATCACAATGCTATGACAACATCACATTGGAAGTCTTATTCCAGTTCTGTGTTAAGAGATTATCATTTTTCATGTAATAGAGAATGATTTTGGATCTCGCCCTTGTGTTTTCTGGTACTGAATATATCAACACGTATTGATACAAGTTAAAATACCCTTGGCAAGGGTATCATATTTGTGACTTTTTTCAACTTCTGTTGATATATTTTATATATGAAGACACTGTGGTGAGATTTTCTATTTGCCTGACTAGTATACGCACGCAAATATTCAAGCTCTTCTTTTCAAACTTATATCATACCTTCAGCTTGCTTGAAGATTTTGGCTGCAGCGGGGTTCATACACAAGATCCGTTGAGAAGCTTCAATTAGAGATATTAGAATACGTCTTAGTTCTGTCTGAAACTGAGAAAAACATCAAAGAGTATTAATCAGGAGTATGAACAGTGAATTAAATTGGACTGTCAATTAACCGAATTGTACAAAATGCCCCCCAACTCCTTCTCCTCTTATGTTTCTGTTTGTTGATGGCTTTATGAAGGGAGCAATCTCATTGAAATCAGCCCGAAACTAATCGCTCGTACATCGCTACGTTTCTTGATCTGACCACGGCCTTGACTGCCAGACTGTGCCAGCCAATAAGAATCGAGGCTGGAAAGACTTCGGCAACTGTTGAATTGACATTCAAAACATCACATCTAAACTTTCTATCTCGGGATTCGAGCTTTTTCTGAATGGATCCGAGAAAAGCCGAGCTGGGATGAACGCAAAATGATCGTGGGTGTGTTGACTATCATGATGAATACGCTCATGTTTGGTCAGACATTTAGCTATGTCTGCGACTTCGAGGAAGATAGTGGTTAAGATGTATTATCGTGACAATATTTGCGTTTGATTTGGCATTTTTTTCGTCCAAAAGACGTTTTCAAAAAATTAAAAAGTTAAAGTGAAGAAATTAACCAAAACAAAACTACGACAATTAAAATCAGATGGAATTTTGTTTCGTTTTATTTCCGTTTCGTTTCAGTTTAACAAGCTATATTCCATGCTAATATCGCATATTGATGATGGACAAATGTTAAGCGCGCAATATGTCATCTGATTTTAATCAGATTGGTCTACAAAGCATTTATATCAAAATTAGGTTGACAATCATTTTCTCAAAGGGTTTTGAGGAATTCATTTTAATTTTTAAATTTCAAAGTAAGTATTTTTCTGAATGGGGCAGGTAAATAAATCAACTGTGGAAACAGAAACATTTGCAGTTGCATTTGATAAATGACATACTGTTATATATTTAGAACTCAGAAGTGTGCAATGGTGACCATTCACCCGACCCTCTACCCCCGGGGATTATCGACAGTAAAATGGCCCCACGGTGCCCCCTCTCGCTCCTTCGCTTTCATTCAAAATTCCTGGATACGCCACTGGTGTGTATCTAAAAAGTGACAACTATGTTTTCAGTAAGAAAGCTGATCATACAATTCAAAATGATAGATCTCAGTTCCAACAACAATGATGTTCATTTTGTATGCTATCTATTCAAAGCTTTTGCAAAACATTTTTCAGAGCGTTCCTTATTTTCAACTTTCCGCAATCTTTGATGATCAAACAAAACCGATATGTACGCCGACCCGTGATTGGTTAGAATAATTGGAGGTGAAAGGTCACGGTCAAGGCCGTTTGACACAGCTTTTATGGAGCCGTGGTCAGATCAAGAAACGCAGCGAGGTACTAGGGACAAGTTTTGATCTGATTTCAATGAGATTGTGAAGGGAGTTAAAAGTCATAAACTCACTTTTGCAATGCAACTAAATTGAACTTATCATTCTTGCTGAGCCAAAAGATGATCAATTACACCAATCTTTCCCGTCATGCTTGCAATATTTTTCATTTTTATACCAATTTTACAGTCTAGGTGTAGTCGTAGCTGCTTATCAGGGCAAACATCAGGAGAAAGATTGATGTTAGTGATGAACTATTTGTCTGGCATGCATTATAATTTGCCTTGCAAAAGTGACTTTAACTCGAGCTCGACAAATGACTTTCCTACTACAGTGTTTATATGTCATTGACCATGTCATGTTATTTTAACAACACAAGAGCAAAAATATAAATATTGAGTAATAGAGGAAGAGCAAAAATATAAATATTGAGTAATAGAGAGGGACACGTATTGTTTATGCTAGAATGTCATTAACACTGTCAAGCACGCACAAAATATAATTTTCTCTATTTTACCAAAGTCATGAAACTGAGGGAAATTCCATATCCTATTTCATATACAGATTAGCTACTAGCCATTAAGGGTGCGCGGTATTATCGGTATATCGGTATGTTGCGATATAGATACAACACGATACGTACCGGTACACTCTTCTGAAAATATCCAATATATCGGATCATATAAAATTAACAATTTCCGTGTAAAATTACAGAAAAATATAACCAAAAAACATGATTTTACTGATAGTTGAAGTGTGATCTCGCAAAACGAAAATAGCACGGACATGTTAAAAGTCCGATCCAAGTCACTGAATAATCTTTCTTTACAAAACGAGCCAGATGAGCATTGATCACTGTTCTTATTGCTGTTATTTAGTCAAGAGAGCATGGAAAAATTAAAATATGAAAAGTACCAATATATTGCAATACGTATTGCAATACGCCTCTCTGTATCGCAATATATTGCAATACGGAAATGAGTAGCGATACCCATCCTTACTAGCCATAAATTCTTTATTGCCCTAGGGCATGGCTCATGATAAATTCTTACGTCAACCGATGGATCAGAAGCGTCGTCTCCACTGTCACTGGTTGACTTGGGAATATCGGCCGTCATTCTACGAATCGTCTCCATGTCTGCCTCCTTCTTTCCATCAGTCTGAAAAGAATGACGATTACGTACACGTATAATTCTGTACCTACCATCATCTGTTCCTTTGTTATGGAACTTCGTTTTAAGAAACTCACATCTCCTCAAAGGGTCAATCAAAGTTTATTGTCAGGTTTCATTTTCACATAGGGCAAAAGCTAAGGTGATTTGAACTCAGTGTTGAGATTGGATGGTGCAACAATAATAACTACTGTTTGTAGACTGAAGAAAAGTGTAACCCATCATTCTTATATTCAACCTTGAAATGACAGTTTCCTGATGATTTCCTCAATATGCCGTTTACACAGATCAAAACCACATTTATTGCCCGGCTGTTAGTTTGGTTTGTTCAGACAAAGAACAGGTACATATATATCTAAAAAATGTCTCAATGAAACAAGAATCAGTGTGTTCATTATAAGGATTAATGGCTGTCATGCAAGCTATCTTATGAGACAATCCACACACCTTGGCTTTTTCTTGTCCATCAAATATTGAAGGAGGAAGACGTCTCTTTAATAGGAGTAATTCATCTGAAAATGAGATAGTTATTTTATCAGTAAAATTTTACATCATTATCAAAAATACATTTGAAACTAGTTAATTGATTAAATGACAGATTTCAAGTATATCCATTGGCTCTGACAAAGAATGTTACAGAGCATCCTTTTAAAGGAAAAACTTGAGTGAAAAATTAGTCAATAAATTCAATCAATTCTTTATTTCAGTAAAAGGCCTTAGGCCCATGTACAAAACATATATACAAAACAATTCAATGACTCTGTCATCCAATTAACTTACATTGTATATTTCATTGTTCTCTCAAATATAATATTGTCTTGTTTTGTAGTGAAAAATTAGTGTGTATTATTTCTTTCTACATAAATAACAAGTAGAAACATTTTTTTAATTTGTTATATTTACTCTTGCGCAGAAGCAGATGTAACATTTAAGTTTGGAATATTTTAATAAACATTATTTCATCACGATTTAAAATACCCTATATATGAGACTTGAAACCCAGATTTTTAAAGAAAAACTGAAAAATGTCGAATAGATTAAAATATTTGCATTAAAGGCCAATTAAAATTGAGGCTTATGAAATCAATATTTTTAAAAAACCACCATTATTGATACTTATATTCTTCTCAAAATCAATCAAGAATGCATTATTTTAAGTTGACTGCTAGGTTGTAGGGTTTATGTACACAAACAACCCATCAATCAGGAATTTTTTCATGCGAGACACATCTATTTTCCTACCATTATCCTTTACGCCCTCCTTCGCTAAAGTTGATTCTTCCTCGAGAACTTTCCCAGACCTCACGTGGACTAGTTTGTGATATAAAGAAGTTTTCATACTTTCAGATGAACTGTAAAAATGACTTAGACACATTATCTTTACTTTATCGACGGTCATATCCCAGTGGAGGTCGACTAAAAAGTCTCTACCATCAATATTGGTAATTCGTACATTCATGTTGGTAGGGGGAAAGAGGATAGAATCTGATACAACCATTTAGGCAGGCATACAAAGATAATTAATACGCAAAGTTTATGGAATTCACACTTGGCCAGTCACAGCGAAAACATTCTACAGAACCAGCGACATCTTGCGAGCTCCGACGAAAGGGAAGTCACTCCTATTTGTTATGATTTATTGGAGACCACCAAATAATTTCAGCGTTGTTTGCCTTTCAAAAGGAGTATCTGGGATACTTTATGTATTAAAAGGGATTTGTAATTTCCCATTTTTACACATTTTTGCTTTGGAAAAAAGTATCATAAATTTTCCTTATTAATTTTCACCACAAAACTTTTTTGTAAAGAATAACCATCAACGTACATCTTACGATACTAATCAAATACCGACGGAAAAACTACAAATTCGATGGATTATTTTTTTGGGCAGAGATGTGACGCCATTATCACTTACTCAATAACGGTGATTGTATCTACACTTATGGATTAAACGTCGCATCTTTTTGCAATTAAGTCTGTAAATGTATAAAAAAAATGTACTTATATATACCACATAGAATAGACATCAAACACAAAAAAAACCATATTAAATGAATTGCAATCAATCGAAATAACCTAGCAAAACTTTCCTGACTAATGATAATGCTTAATAAAAAAAAGGTAGGTAGTTTGGTTTTCGTTGTTTTATTTGTTTGGGTTGTTGTTGGTATTTTTTTGTTTTTGTTTGTTGATTTTCGTTTGTTTTTGTTTTTGTTGTGTTTTTGTTTTTTTTTGTTTTTTTTTGGGGGGGGGGGGGGGGGACAAATATCTAAGATTATTTTCAATGATTCGTTATAACAATGTGACAGTTTTTAACTAACATCTGTAAAATCATTTTTATCCTCGTCATCACACACGCATCCATTCATTTGCATCTAGAATTTTGTTATATACCCACGTAAACTTCGTCTCCACGTAAGACGTCTCCAAAAACTGGTTGTTCCTCCGCTTCAATGACATGTTCTCGTTCAATAAAATCGAAACAAATGCACACATATTATGTTCTATATATAGATCACATCTTATATAAATTTCCCATCATGCAATCCTTCTAATGAACTCTTGAGTTTTACTGTGACGTCATACTATTGTTACGTCTATGACGTCACGTCATTGTTGATGCAGAATCGCTCGTCTTGACACGCTTTTGTCACTCTGATGCACAATGATGAACACAGTTGCCCCAACTGGATATAAGCCCGCTGACAATAAGCAGCACCTTCAAGACGATCCAGACAGGACGAACACGTCATTTCCTGAAGGAATATGCATGCTTGCTCCCGGTGAATTTCCGAGTTTTGAAAAAGGCGCCGGGGAACCGTTCTTGCTACCTCTGATCACAAACAATGGAGTTTTCCCAGAGAGAATCTCCGAAGGTGAAGTTTTTCTGAAACAGGTATTTGGGAGCAGTTACGAGAGAGTGTCGAAGTCTTTCAATAGGATCGTCTTGCCTATTTTTCCTGCCGATTACGTTCTCATGAGCACAGAAGATGATGGAAAGACTGAAAAGATTGTAGGAAAAGGAGGATTCGGAGTGGTGCTTGAAGGGACCCTCATGTTCCCCCGCGGACAGATGAAGAAGGTTGTCCTCAAGGAAAACTTTGACAGATCTGACCAGGAAAGTATTGCGGAGGAGTCCAGGATTTGCATTTACTTAGAAATAACAGGATTCGTGCCAGTTTGTTATGGATTGGTCAAAACCGACTCTGGTGTATTGAGGATGGTCCAGGAACGTTTCGGAAATGGCACAACTCTGCGGAAAGTTCTCAAAGAGGGACTCATCCCTAAAAGTCACCACATCCTCCTGTTGGACATTGCCTGTCAGATTGCAAAAGGATTGAGTCGGATACACAGCATGCATGTTCTTCTGAACGATCTCAAATCGGACAACATTTTGGTGGATCTGACCCATGCGAAACCATATATCCGCTTCTGTGATTTCGGACTAAGTTCTTACAAAGAAGGGATACGCTACGTGAATGTGAACAGGCTTTCGAGTCCTCACATCGCCCCTGAACATGCTGGTGGGTCTAACCTCCCGACAACCGCAGCCAACGATGTGTTTGGGCTCGGGAGAATACTGAAGCGTATCTATATGATCACGCAGTACAAACAGCTTGCTCCTCTTGTGCAGTCACTGTACAATTACAATCCCAATAGCCGATGCTCGGCATTGGAAAGTTGGCAGTACCTGCAAATGGCGTTGATTGACGCCGCTCAGCTTGAACAGATCGAGAAGAGGAAACAAGCTGCGAAAACGATGAATCAAATGCGGGGTATGGTAGCCGCAGGGGAACCAGCCTTTGGTCGAGCAGTGTCAGTCTCAAAGACAAACAATAGGTCAGCTCATTATTTTGGTTATTTCAAAATCCAAATTTTCCTCTTTATCAAATAATCGGTTCATTCAAAATAACAAACTCCAAAATGCTTGGGAATATATTTCGGTGACGGTTATAACTGAGGAGCTAAATAAGAGAATCCTTTACACAAAGAGATTGACTTTCAATGATGATGTCAATTTCTTACCAATAGTAGGGGAATTAAGTTATTTGCTTTTTAGCCATAATAATCGTTAAAGTCACCAAGATGCAATTTGATAATGCTTGACAAAAATACGAAATACAAGCTTGTCCTACAACTATAACTAGTTTTAACTTTTAAAACATCTTTGGTCTCATAATGATGTTACCATAAACGATAACGCTGACTTCTGAACCGTGTTATTTATCAAGTTATAGATTCGAATAATGCTATAAAGCTTCGACCGTCAGTGGTAGGTCAAAGTAATGTAAAGACGCGTTCTTGCGACACCTTTGTGAAAAAAATACCACTCTAGCGTTCGTCTCTTATGACTTCTCTTAAGCGTGTTACTCTCCTTTTCAGCGAAGAACACTTCAATACTTCAAAACCGAAAATGGAAAATGTCAAAAACAACCGAAAGAGTACAACGCTTAACAAAGCAAGGTCGAGCCAGTTAAACAACGCTGGAACTACAATAACTCCATTTGCTGATGCAAAAGAACGACTTTCTGTAAACTCCCAAGAAGATATCAAATCAGCCTCGTCTGCAAAGAAACCATCTCCAACAACCAGAGGTAAAGCATCGGCTTCAGGTGCTACTGCGCAGGAAAACGGCCAACCCCAGAATACGCACAGACAGGCACCTATTGTCCACCAAGCTCAGCTATCCTGTCAGGTTGCCCGTATTTCCGGCGGAAGTTTCGTCAGAGCTTCATTGAAGGAGGATGACACAGCAAGGAGTTCTGGCAAATCATCTACGAGCTTCCGAGAAATTGGCGATATTCTGCGTGACTTCATCTTGCATGGACTCGTAATGGCGTTCGTAACGCTCTTAGCAATGGCGTGGATCAAAGATTGAAGAACTAGAACATCCTGTTAGTTTGTTTCGATGAGGGCTCTTTTGAGTTCTCAATGAAATGGTTTAGACATAAACTGTTTTTTGTAATTTGTGCATTATTCAATGCATCTAGCTATACATATATCTTGTTAATATATAATCTATTGTTTTCATACATTTACTGTAAATCTTAAGGAACGTTATAGCCAGTTTAGAAAATGTATTATATATAAAGTGTCTTAATTAACATAAGAGTGTTCACGAAATAAAATAAAATTGTGAAACAATATTTTGGTTAATTATCTTTTTTCGGAGACATACCGTAAAAATTGATGACAGAGGTTTTATGATCATTAATTTTGCAAAGATTTACAAACAAATCCATTGGTCTTGAAAAGTAGTTAAAAATGCAATAATAAAGATGGCCTCCAATATTTTACGCAAGAAGACTACAGCACAAGTGATGGATATTTTTGTGATTTTATAATAGAACCTTACATCAAGCAAATCATTCGGTATCACTTTGGAACCTATTCTGAACTTTTGTACTGTGACATTGCTAAGATGGGCCTTAGCCATATAAATGATTACCAGTTCATACGGCTAGCAATTATAGAACTATCAAATTCAGATCTTAGTCGTTTATGTACGCTTTTACTGTTTTGATGACTTTGGTATACACTCATTCTTAGCCAATCTCATTGAAACCAGGTCTAAACTTGTCCCAGAAATGCAGCGAGGAACGAGGGACAAGTTTCGACTGATTTAAATGAGATTGGTTCTTAACACAAAACGGGTTTGCTCGTGTTACTGAAAACATCTCCAAACGAAAAGTCTATTTCAAGTATTGTTATGATTATTAAAATTGACCTTGCGGTAGATGGTATCCTTCGTTGCACAAAGAACGCCTTAGAGTCAAGTATCACTAGTTTATGTTACAAGACATAATCTTTAGCAATACTAAACAGAGCGCAGCACAGATTGTTTGTGTCTCTGGGTCATCATTCAGCACGTGTGGATTCAGATTTCTCACTGAAAAGCTGTAAATTCGAAAGAACTCGACATTACCAAATAATTAACATGTTTATGATGCTGAAGTAAATATTAACGCCTGCTGTCAGCATATAATTCCGTTTAACGAAAGGTTTAGGGTTAATCAGTAATGTCATTTCTGGAAAAGCATTACCATGCTGATGTGCGTGAAATGGAAGTTAACCAATGAAAACTTCGCTCATGGTTCGGTCCTTCTGTGTACTGTCTCTGACATAGTTTTCTGTCAAAGATCACCTGCACACGTCCCCACAAATGATATAGCTAGACTTCATATAGTTCAAGACGAAATATCTTACATGTTTTACTACTTAGGAAGTGGCTGCAGAACTGTAGCTATATACGTATAACTCTTCCCCCAGTATCATCGACGTCAGCGTATCAAAGAGCCTATTTTGGCGAAGCAACTGTAGTTATATAGGCCTATACGTGGGGAGATGTTCACGGATTCTTGAATAACATGAAAAGGTTAATGAAATAAATATCAACGAGGTGAATTCGTGTCTCGCAAATCAAACTTTCGTTACAAATGCAATTACATAACGAAAACAACAACTCGTGCATATCGTCTGTCTTTCAGAGATCGAGCACAAATCTTTAGATCTCTAACAATCGTTATCACACACAACCATAACTGTAATCCTAGCTGCGGCGCGTGTAGATTAGTCTATCAACATACGTAGGCATACATTAAACTTCTGTTTGGTCTAAACAAGGGATCTAATCGCTGAAGGAGTCCGTCTTTATCGTTTGATTTGCTCCGATAACGCACCCCTGACAACAGCCTTGACTCGGGAAAACAAGATGGCGTCTGACACCATGAGAGCAGACGACAAGTATAATTGAAAGAAGATTGGATTTGTAAATCGCTGTTTATTGTCTCCAATTTGTATTTGAATAGGTAGGTAGTTTTATAGTTCTTTGTTATTCCTTACATTTAATGATGAATTTAGGCCTATCTTATATACATTCTAAGATAAAAATAAAATAAACGACTGTCTGAAACATGTAACTTGTAAAACTGTTCGGTAGATGATACAAACAACCCTACGTACAAACAAAGAATATACGAACGACAGTGGAGGGGGGAGAGGAGGGGGGATTAAGAATTCGACCTCCGCGGTGGACCCCCCCCCCCCCCCCCCCCCCCCCTTTTCAAAAGACTATTCGTCGTTATTCGTTCTTATGAATGATTACATATATATTTGTAAATAATCTATCTAGGCTGATATTTCTTTGTTACTAATTTAGAGAAATACTGCATAGACCACTTTTTGTATCAACACTTAAGCGCAAGAAGCCATCAGCCTGTTTAAATATTTTTTTAGAGTGTCATATACTGTTACGTATTAGGTGGCCCGAAGCACTGCTTGTTGACACTCCAATAAAATACTTTTGATATATTTCAAATGGACAACTTTATAGATATACTGTCAGATTATCATTTTAACTTTTCAGTAATTTGAGACATATCGCTTAAGCTGTTCACTGTCTGCGTGATAGATAGGATTTTAAGTACTTATCTTTCTCGTTGACTTCAAGTTAAAACACATAATAGATAACCAAACTTGAATTAAAGATAAACATCTACATGTATAGATAAAACATTGTTTGATACAATTAAATATATTCACTAGATCCAACGATTTGCCAAAGGGGAAGCGAAGCCATGTAAATAGACTTAAATTAATACTCGTTTCACGTGTCACTCGGTCTCATCTAGCGTATTGTATTCATGCATGGATACAAATCATAGTATGTGTGGCCGATTATCCAGCTATAATCTTTACTGCCACATCAAATATGTGTCATACGCTTGCATAAATGCTGTAGCTTTGTAATTCTTGTAGAGTTCTTAAAAAAAGTTTGAAATACCTTTTGTTTGCGCATTTCGTTTGGTCATTTGGCCATTTCGTTTATCGAGTTCCTGAGATAATTACTAATAAAAGACTTTTAGAAATGCTTTGAAAAAAGGCTATTTTGGCCTCAGTTAAGAAAAATCAGATATCGATCAAGATTATATATGATCATAAAAAGTGCCAAGTCCGGACCAACAGGCACATAATCTAGCCTGTCGTGAATTTCATTTTGACATCGCAAGAAACGTGGGTTTCACGTAGATACAAAAAACCTCGGTTTAAAATTTTCTTAAACAGATAATAACATCTCTTGTTACATACTCCAAATACAAGTATAATATATATATATATAAATTACATACAGATCAACTTGATTCCATTATCGTTCTCATTTATGTTATATTTACATTACGAGTGACAACGGAATGCGAGGGATCAGCATGTTTTGGGATGAACTATATGCACTGTAATAATATCAGATGTGTTAGACGAGTATTTCGTTATTGGTTATCGAGATAGTTGTTTGTATGTTTGGATACACGTGAAGATGGGACGACACTCGTGAAGAATAAACACCTCAAATATACCACCGAGACTGCAGATAATGCTAATTATAATATGACCTTAACATAACCACCTCAAAAGCAAGGCTAGATTAAAGTCAGTTGTCAGAGACTGACTAAAAGTCTAACCCGAAAACCCCATAGCAGTACTGAGATGTCTTTTTAAACTGTCTGAGGTTGACTGAGGCTGTAAACAAAGACTGAATAAAAGTCTAACCCGAAAACCCTATAGCAGCACTGAGATGTCTTTTTAAACTGTCTGAGGTTGATTGAGGCTGTAAACAGAGACTGACTAAAAGTTTAACCCGAAAACCCTATAGCAGTACTGAGATGTCTTTCTAAACTGTCTGAGGTTGACTGAGGCTGGACGTTTTTTAAACAAACCATGTTTAATTTAGATAAAATTATTACGTGAGTTCTAGTCAGAAGACCCCTGTATCACAGTACTGTTGAATGAACGGTACAGCACAGTACTCCAATCTCTTTATATCAATATAAGATCGCTTGTAGTAACCCAGCACTGCGAGTATCGCGGCTTTAGACAGGTGCGTGAAGAGGTAACCAGTTTCATGCAACGCCACACAGGTATATGATTACCTCCTTCAGGTGTTAACTCAACCGTTTGGACAGGTATGATGTTTTGATTATGATAATCCTTGTCGAATGAATTTATATTAGGTATGTTATATTTTGTTGATAATATCTTTAACTCAACCGTTTGGACCATCATTTTATTTATGATTTACTTATAAGACTATGCAAAGAAAGTGTTTTAATAGATATCTTTATAAACTAAAAAGACGTTTGATATTTATAAAATACGGTGACTGGAGGTGTTGTAAGTCAGCTATTTTCCCCGCTCTTTGATATCACCCATAGCATACCAGTTGAGATTAACAAGATATTTCTTAGGGATAAAGACAGGCAACTGTTGGTGTTTGAAATAAGAATTATAAACGTACTATTGATATCGTCACTAACTTTGTACCAAGGGCAGGTATTTTCTTAACGTTATATCGTTATATCATTAACATAAATGCCTAAAGAGCCATTTGTTTGATCATGTGATCCCGTAATGATTATAAGTATGGATATAATTCTACCAGGTAAATTATTATTAACTCATTTCATGGACTAAAATTTATTATTTCACCATGAAACCTGCAGATTGAGACCGCCCATTATCCATAGCGAAAGAATTATTATATTTCGGTGTACATTAATTTTATTGAAAACTTTTAATACGAAAATTATTTAAAGGTAGAGCAGCCGATGATATTCATACTTAACCCTTCGTTACTTGTACGACTCTACACCAACTGTGACAGAAGCTACAAGAAGTTTTTAATGAACTATTGACAAGTAAATCAAAGAGGCAATTTCTCTTCACTTCTCTGAATGTGTACGTTCAAAAGTATGTTTTGATGGACGTCCAGAGTTCAACACATGAATTCACATGAATAAAGTGTCCCCGTAAACGTTATTCATGATTCTCTTGTGAGTGTAGATATTTTTCGCTTTTATGAAATCTAGATGAATTAATATTATGTATAGGCAATAGTTCGGCGCCACCTCTACACATAAATCAATGTATAAACGTTTTATTAAACAAAATTGACAACTGTGAACAACATCAGCAACAACAAACTTGTAAGAGTCTGACATTTATTTAACAAACGGTCATTACTATACGGCAAACAACCCTACTTCAACAATAGAATCTTATGCAATTCATACTTACATAGCAGTAACTAGTGAACCGTACAATGTATTTACAAAGCACCTGACGTGCTATTAGTTATATTGAGAAGCAAGAAAACATGTCACTTATAAGCATTGGTCCCCAATAGGCGTGCATTTACATTGAAATCGATCTCGCCTGCTGATATGCAAACACAATACAATTCAATATATTATGGATCTCAATGTCATGGCTATCAACGGCTAAGCCCCAAGTCTATAAAATCTCGTCTTGTAAGGTTTGTGCTCTATTATAGCATATATCGCCTGAAGTCTATCGTCTTGCTCTTAAGCAATACGGCTTTATCCGTGTATTGATCAGCATAACCGATAATCCTTTCTGTGGGCTGGCTACGCTGCTTATGATGAAGACTGGCGTGTGCTGAGATATATTGATAATCTTAATATACCATATATCATTTATAATTTGGATATCTTGAATAGGAAAATGTATACCGTAATAGTTATTTGATTTAAGTAAAGACATTTTTCTTTGTGATTTTTAATATGCAAAGTCAATCATATTGTTTCTTTAATAAGTATTTCTTAAAGTGATGTGGTGGTGGTTTTATGAATAATATTATTCTTCTTTATTGTAGTAGGTTGCATGTCATATTTGGGTGTAAACACTATATCACAGTTATCAAGGAAGGAGCACATGTATTGCAATGCTGAAGCACGTGCACTTTTCCTCTGTCATTCTGATTGCTTGTTTTTCTAATTCCAGATGTGAATCATCGTGAATAGTGATAGGATGTAGTTATGAGAACCTTATCAATAGTTTATAAGAAGCACTATCAGTAGAAATTTTGAACAGAATCTCGCTTTAAGGGATATGAACATTGCAAATTTTATTTATCTTTAAATCCTTCCATTTCAGAAATATGGCCAGATAAATTACGTCAACAAACGTTTCCATGGATACTGGAAAAACTGAGCGGCCAGACGCCGACGTCGGAGATGTTTCAATAGATGAAGAATTTACGAAGAAAGAGACACTACAAGATGGCACAGAGACAAGAGGCGACGCTTCTCTCGGAGGAGAAATTGGTAATGGACAGGAAGCGGATAAAGCGGAAGTGACTAAACCGGAAGTTGAACCAGAGATGGCTCAGTACAGCGAAATCCTGCAAGATGGTGTTGGGAGTTCCGACAGTCCGTCTGAAACTTCTTCTAGGAAACAATCTATGAGTGTTGTACCGGCAACAATACAGGAAACCCCTTTAAGCCACAGAGGGATTTCTGGATCAGACTCTATGGAAACTGAAAAGTTAAAAGAGTTGAAAACAGAAGAGTCAAAAACTCTTGAGGACAGTAAATCTGAAATTCTTGAGGCGAGTCCTCTTAATTCAGATAGAGGGCCAGAAACTAAAACATCGAAACATTCCGGAATGCCCTCAACAAATGGACATCTAGAACGTAGAAAAATTGAGGGTTCAACCATGTACGGAGGTCAAAGTCGCATTCCTTACTTTAAATCTGCGCATGCTCATATTCAATGTTTACAAGCACCCCAAGCTGCTCAAAATCCAGTAACAATTTCAAGATCAAAGATGCCGCCTGGGCTTGTTCGCCTAGCAACCGTTACCATGGCACCAAAGTGAGACACCTTCGTCTTATCATTATCTTCTTAATTGTTCTCATTTTCAATACCATTTAAATATTTGTTATCAGTATACTAGTATTAATTTCTATCACTATCATCATAGTCATCACTGTCAACGTCAACACCATCATCATCATCATCATCAGCCTCATCATCATCACGTTTATATTGAGCTTGATCGTTTTCCCCATTACCTGCTTCACAATGTGAATACAAGGGGTTCCTGTACCCAACATTTGGCTCGCTGGCTCGGCGTCCCTACCATTTCAAAGGTAAATGACATCTCTTCAGTTTTGGCAGCATTCTCTTCGGAACAAGGGTGCACCATTATGACCATAAAGGTTAAGTTATTCATTGACATTATATCATCATTGACTTTAAAAATCGATAAATAATTTTAGCAATGATCCTCAAATTCATCAAATGAAGTATCGTTTTGTTTGTTCAGAGCAACAATTGTATCCTTTTTGTTAAAATATTTTGTCTTCAAAGATTTATGCCATTAGACACATTAGGTATGGACCCACATCTGAAATAGTAAATAGTTTCTGAAAGAGATCTTACATAGTCAGCATATTGATACTCAACGTGCACAAGAGTTAGAAAAACGGCGTTTATCAGCTTTTTGTCAAAGGTCTTGTTACACATGCAGTAAAACTATTAATTATGCGTTATCTTTCCACAAAGAATGCTCGAAGCAGTTCTCTTTTATTACAACGAAGGGTACTCCTATGCATTGTACCAGGTTTATGCGCACTGGGATAAAACATGTTTCCGCCATTAGAACTGACTGTAAAACCTCACTTGTACCGTTGCAGGTAGGCTCGGGTTGGCTGATATATTTTTTGTGTGCTATCTTGTATTTATTGTACTTTATTTGTAAAACGTTAACGTATGTCCCCTAATTCAATCTTTTCATGTTTCAACGACACCTTGTAAATGGCGAAATAAACTCGACTTGGGCGGAATTAGTCGGGATACGGTTGAAACCATGTTGGAAAAAGGGTTATTTGAATAATGGTTACAAAACAAGGTATATGCCTATTGCAAAGTGAACATTACGCTAATGTGGCTTCATATGGAGTAACAAAGATACAGATACCACTATACTATTCGAAAACCAGCAGATTCACGATGACTGTCTTATGAAGTACCTTCAATGAAAATTTCAATGGATTGCGTAGGGGATTCAGTGAACTGGAACAATCCACCCAAATACATTTTAACTGGTATGACTTAACATTTCCAGCCAAAAACATGACTTAGAATCCAGCAATAGTGACAGTAGCCGGATGAGAGGACCGTTGAGTTCATTCCGCATAAGTCTTTTTTCGTCAGGACCTTTCATAAGATGAGCTATAACATCTATTTTCAGCGATAAGAAAATACTTTCTCTGTTTAGCAACTTCCGGGGGCAAAACATCCCCATTTCTTAATAATGCCAATGGGTTCTGTTTTATTTAATTCATACACCGCCGACTGCTTTCGCAACAGAAATGAGACTCGTCGTTATCGACCCGGGCTAATAAGCCTGCCGTTTTCAGACAAGCGCTCTTGCTGGGCAACTAATTACCCTGGGTTGATAAAGATGTGGGCGCAGTCTCGCCTTAAGTTGGTTTAACTGTTAACACGGCAGAAAAATATGTAGAAAAGCGACCGTAAAACTCTAACATTTAGAAGCAGCCAGTGGTTATAAAATGACTTATAAATACTACCTTTCAGCTCAGCTGCTTTGGTATAGTGGGATAATCGCCGGGTTGCGGAGTGTGGGAGTATGAACTGTTCGGGCTCGAGATGGCATATCGCAAAAAACATTTTCAAATTGAAATTTGTAATATGAGTTATTATCCAAAAGTGATAGGAAGTTAAAATTTGACTTTAGACGAATTATAGTAATCCCATCTTTTAAATATGAGGGTGTGAAGAAGAAGGGACATTACTAGTCACTTCCTGTTGAGGCAGAAGAAAATTATATAGTGTCCTCCAAGAACAATGAAGTGTAACTGAAGATGTAAAGAACGACCTGGCATAGATATAAACATTCATTCCAGGGTGAAGACAACGCCCTCCCCTGTATCAAGCTTGTACTACGAAGAGCCACGGCGCCCAAGGAAGGTTCTTACCTGGGACCAGGCGAACAATGCCCGACCCCCTCTGAGGGTGGATATGGAGGGACCCACCCCCTGGTCCTACTCACCCCGTAATAAACCACTTAACGAAACGAACGCACCATCCTGGACATTCGGAAGCAGGTGCTCGCCCGAGAGAGGTGATAAAAAACAATCTTCTCTAATATTTATTACTTACATAAGTGTTTCTCTCCGACATTTTAGGCTCCGTTTGTATTCGTGTGGTTTCCATGGTTACAGAAGGAGGTTCCCGAACATCCTGGGCGAAAACCTGGTTCCAGACTTCCAACGTGTGGCAGACCAAAGTGGACTTCATCAGTGATACCCAGGTATGTTCTCTCATGTTAAACTGCCCAGAGCCTTCTATATCCAATCAAACTCAATCCGTACTTTTAACAAGGATACTAATACATACATATAGTTGTTAACATAATACATTTTCGATTATCGTGAGACTTCGATGACATAAGTAAAAAAAGAAAATGGATTAATGGGAGATATGGTATTTAATGATAAAAAACCTATTTTTTAGAGGAAAGGGTCATACGTTATCTTAGTTCTATATCGAGATTACCCGTAAAACACGAATCAATGAACTAGCAAACCGATGCGTTCATCAAATCTCCTCTTTCATGGTCGCAACTTCTGATCGCTCTGCCTCAAAGTTCATATCGTTTAAGAAGAAACACTTACATAAACAGTCTTATGGAGATGGGATTTAGCCCTTCGCTCAATTTTCTTTTTTTCTACTGAACAAGATGTGCTATTGTCATATCAATGGTATCTTCAAAGAGACATTAAATGGTAAAAAGACATGATGGAGTGACGTCAATAGTGTTTTCTTATTTCGGCAATAACTCATGACATACAAGATCTTTTTTCATATTGAACATTTGAATACTTCATGTTTATTTATGTTTGCATGGTCCTATTGCAGTGGCCCTCCCCTAACGCCTATATAAAGTCCTCCCTTCTGGGTCCTAGACAGAGGACCATGCCGGAGTATCCCGCCTTCTCGATGGGGAGGAAGGGCGAATTCACTTATATAAAACCAGGTATGTTTTATTTTGATTATCGTATTTCCTCGAATAGACGCCCTCCGGCGTCTATTTTTTCAGACCCCGTTTATCCCCGGCGTGTATTCGAGACCCGGCTTCTATTCGAGACCGGCGTCAATTCGTTGTCTAGTAGGAAATTTCGTCAAGGTAGCACTGCATTCAACTACGAGAGCCATAGTTAATCAACTTATTACCCGGCGTGTATTCGAGTCCTGGCGTGTATTTACTTAAAACAGCCATACCCCCGGCTTCTATTCGAGACCCGGCGTCTATTCATTGTCTAGTAGGAAATTTCGTCCAGGTAGTACTGCATTCAACTTCGAGAGCATTAGATAATCAACTTATTACCCGGCGTGTGTTCGAGACCCGGCGTGTATTTACTTAAAACAGCTATACCCCCGGCGTCTATTCGAGACCCGGCCTCTATTCGAGGAAATACGGTATTCACCATCTGTCATGTTGATTACAATGATTTAATCGCAGTCGAAAGAAGTTAAGCGCCAAAGAAACATATTCCCTATTGCTGATTTACGGAGGGCACTTTTACTCTATTCTTATCGCTACCGTTCAATTGTGATAATATTTCATCGTGAAAATAATCAAGGTATCCCTGATGAAACCTAAAGTGCGGGTGTTTACTACACACTCATCACTTCATTATGTTCCCAGGTAGTTAACTGTAGTAATATCAATCTTTTACAAATGGGAAACCTGAGTTGTTGATATCGATGTTATTTCTTCAAACATTAAGCAGGAAAAGTTCGATAGCTTCTATTTAATGACGCTCATCCTGATCATTACACCTGAACTTGTAACCTTCAAAAAGACCAAGGTCCCTTCCACTACGCGATCCACACATATTCCTGTGAAAACATAAGATACTCAGACAAGATTTTTTCACTTGAACACTTTTTTGCAACATAACAAATTAGGTTTTCTCTGAGTGACCCGATGTGTTTCTTCGTCTGGCAGACTTTATTCCTGGTGCAGGTTGCAGGTTTTCAGTAATATGTGAAAAAATGCTAGTTTTGGTACAAATGTAACAGAAATTACGTGGGAAGAACTGACTTGAGAAAGCTCTGTTTAGAGGGAATGAAGCAACCTGTTCTTCCACTTTCACTGTTTTTCATTGACATGTCAGTAACAGAGCTTGCGTTGGAAAAGATCTCTTGATCAGTTTCTGCAGGGAGAGGTTATTATGCCATTTATGACATTTAACTGCAGGTGCTGACAAGGAACCCTCCCCCCTGGAATATGACACGACAATAGCTGACAGGGTCATGTACCGGAGCCACCCCTCCTTCACTCACCAGTTCAGGCGGGAGGGGACCATTCTCTGGGGGTCGTCTGGTGAGTTCGTATGAAAGGGGACAAACCCTCAATATAGTCTGATGTTAGCCTATAGGGTTATAGTTTCGTATTGGCCCAGTCAATCCAAACAGATCGAGGTTCGTTATATTTGCACGAATTGCAGGAAGTCGGAAGCTATAACAAACCTATAATTTGGCTAATATACGAAACTTACTTAATTACAACTTTATCAATCAACCCCTTTAATTTGCTTGCACAAGAACACAAGTATATAAGTTTCATCATTTAGAAAATTTAATGTGATTTTTGAACTGATATATAACTTATAAAACTTCTTAATTATCATTTAAAGAAACTAATTATTATTGTGTTAGTGTCGATTCTAATAAGAATTCTAATAAGAATAAGTCATATAAATATACATACATCTACAAAAGAAGATCAATTTAATGTGTCATAACGAGATTTACGAGTAATTAGGTCAACGGATTTTCCAATATGTATAATGTGTTTTATAGTGTAAATTATTATTGTCATCATCATCATTATTATTATTGTTGTTCTTGTTCTTGTTCTTGTTCTGTTATTATTATTATTATTATTATTATTGTTATTGTCGTTATTATTGTTATTGTTATTGTTATTGTTATTGTTATTATTATTATTATTATTATTATTATTATTATTATTATTATTATTATTATTAATATTATTATATGTACTTCAATTGATGCACATAGGTCACTCAAACTTTATGTATAAACTTAATATATAAGTTTGTCACCCATACGTAAGACGTGTTACACTGAGTCTGATGTTAACGTTACAGAGAGCACCCCTGGCCCCGGAGCCTACTCCCCCAACACGAGTACACACCCCCACAACCCCGCCTTCAGCATCAAGGGTATCCGGAGAGAGAAGTCACATATGCTAGGCCCTTACTCGACTTTCTAAACCCTCCAAGATGAGGGTTTCGTCTTCAATCCAGTGACTTTATTCAGACTGTGGGAAATGTCTCTTTGTGATTGGACTTACCTTTTTTTAATAAAATGCCCTAATTTAGGTTTATTTCAAGTCGTGACATTTGAAGATGAAAGAAAATTCAACTGTTCGGAATTGTACATGTTATTAACCAATCAAATTGTTATTTGTGGGCTCGGACTTCGGACCTACTGAGACATGTTGTCAAAGAACTGAATTTTAATGAACATGTTCTCGTAAATGTTAAAAAAAAAAATATAAATATTTAGAGAACTCTATCTTTCAAAACTTGGATAAGACAATTATTTGTATATATTCATGATAAATTATTTTTCGTTTGTAAATAAATTATTGTATGTTTTAATTTTAAGTGCTAAAAATCAAGGGAACAATATTTCAATTAACTGTCGCCAATACAGTGTCAATGGCGTTCGCGGTGTTAGGAGAACCTCAACAACAAAGAAACGATTCTTCATAATTGAACGCGGCAAGAGAGACTTACCACAAGTTATTACGACTCTTGGGAAACAAGGAAACCCTGAACCTCTAAAATATCATTTTAATATCACCAGTTTTGCCTATGAAAAAATCAAAGTCAGTAGAGGTCAGGAACAAATGTTCTAGCTAAGTCTTATACATATGAATTATGAAAACAAATGATAACATGAAAGTACAAAACATTCTTGACATCAGCTTCGACACACAAAAAACACTATCTCACCGAAATGAGATACGTCTTATGTCGTCATTTACTTTGTGTTTTGTTACTCCTGTAAAGTTGCATCGACGCTTGCTCGTGATTAGGAGGGTTTCGTGTAACTCTCATATGATTTTCTAGTTCAATCAGTGACAAGGCTTGCAAGCATTACAAACAACAAAAAGCTTAAACATTTTTAGTTGACCCTGGCATATTGCATTAGCCATTTCTGAAACCTTAATGGTTTATATAAATATGGCCATTGAGCAATTCATTAGCTCTGATTATACCTGTTCATGGTCTCCTGACTCTCCTGTGCAGAACGCAACACAATAGAATGCAATCTATAGTAAAATACGCCATTACGTCACATGGAGACAGCGTTGACGGTTGACGAAAGCAGACATCAGCCTTTGTGCGACACTAAGACTTCATCCCTTATAATTGATTTGTGGTTCTTGGTTTGTCCAATGTCACCCAACTTGGTATCTTCTGTGGAAACACATCGCGAGTTCTACTGTTCTGAGATTCTGTTGGTCGTTCTTCCCTAGTAATAATCATCAACAAAATTGAGCAAAATAGGTTCCATGATACTCATTTATTTGGGTTTTCTTCCCGGAATGCGTAAAATATGTTTAAAATGATTGAAATATAAAATTTAGGGTTTAATAATTTGAATTCAATGGTTACTATTTAGATCCAGATTATATATTTCATGGTTTCTGTTCCAAAAGTTATACGTTTCTTTCGCCGATTAGTTTATTAATGATTTCTCATTTATTGCTACTATTTGGAGATTTTATAAGCGCCTCCAACGATGTTTATTCCGCATTTGTAATATTTTTATCCATACTTATTTACTTTTTGAACTTATTAACTTAACGTTCAACCTGAAGACATGTAGCAAAGGTAGATTGCCCACCTATCGTAAAATGTATGTTTTACTTTTTACTGAACAGTATTATGTGCTTGTTCATGTCATGATTGTGTGTTTTCAGATTGTTACTTATTGTTCACTGAAGCATGTCTGTGATATTCTTATGTTTTAACCATGTCTTCTTTCAATAAAAAATATTTCCGTTTTACTCAGAAATACATTTGAATGCATTAGATTATATTGTCTATGTTTTTATTACTTCATGGCTATATGATCTCATTTCATGATTTGGACCATAAAAATACACAAAGCTGAAAATATATTGCATATAAGTGGCACATAACCCGCTCATATTTGAAGTTAGAAAAGGTTTTTAAAGATTTGGATAACATGTTATCCTTCAACCTGAGGGTCTCGTGCAATGAAGTTCGGTATTTTTGCCGGAAATGCGATGCTATCTCTATCGTTCATTAATGCTCCAGTGATGGAATATACACCACACTCATTATGAGACATTTGCTTTAGAATTTTAAAACGCAAATTAGAAATGAAATGAAATATAAGCCTACGAATTTCATGTCAGAAAACGGCTTACAAATTGCATTTGCATAAGAACATTTACTTTGTAGGTATTATACTCTCTGTTTAAGTTTAAGGGTTTGGTTTGGTCGTTGTCGTTTAAGTATTTATATAACCAATGTATATGTGCTAATTGGATTGTGACATGAATTCGTTTTAAAACATTTATTTTGACCTACATGGCCATATCTTTTGTAACGCAGTAAACGCTTATCTTGTTAAGGACTTTTAGCTTGTGTACAACGAGTATCGTTACAACATGGCGGTTAGGAAAGAAGCAGACGGCCAAGGAAAGGTCTGTTACCCGGATGTGTTTACAGTTCCTCTTCCGCCGGTGAAAGAGAAGAAACCAGGACAATTGTCATATGGAGATGTTTGTAGATTCTTCGAAGAGGTACACTAGCTTAGTTACATGGCAAATGATATAAAACGAAATGCTTATGTGCACTGAAAGACATACAGATAATTACATTATAACGTCCGCCGAGGTGTCAATATACAGAAAGAGGTTATCAAAGTCAGGTCCTGATCCTCGAAACACGCTGCTTCTCTAACACTAAAAGGTTTTCTAATCCAGGAACAATATATAGACATTTGTTTAAAACACCTCGACCTTCATGTTTTTTTAATGTTATCAGTGTTCTTGAATATAGGAGTACATCATACCATACGTCTTTTCCATTGTTGAGGAAATCAATGCAAGAGCCTGTGGCTGATAATGTGCGGAATCTGCAGTTTACTTCCACCGAAAAGACACTCGCTGTAAACTGACAAATACTTTTGCCAAAGTGTGTACCTGAATAACTCCCATTAAAAACATCCCTCTTATCCGATACATTTTCCCTGTCCCACTAATAGTCTATTAGTATGTACAAATACTGCAGTTGGTTAACAAATAGGGTTATTGTTTCAAAAAAGACAAGACACTATTTAAGAAATCTTATGATGTTAAAATACATATAAACAATGTTTCTTTAAGTACAAAGAAATTATTTTCGAACGTTGTTATTGGCATACAGCAGTCTAATGTTTTACAAAAGCTTTACTTCGTAGTACATTATTCCTCACAAAGAAAATGGATGCATTCCGAGAAGCAATGGTGGTCGTTGCTATCAATTTAAGGCGTATTTGTATTTATGTTAATAAAAAGTCTCTTTAGTGAATATTGTTATTGATGCTCTACACGGTTACATACGCCATTGTTCCCCAGTATGTTTCTTCGAATTTGTGTCTCTTGTAGTAGAAGCCTTTTGGTGGATATCATTATTGGTTACATCGCATTAGTTACATTGGTAACAATTCATTACTCAAATTCTTCATTAATGGACAGGTGGAAAACATATGTGACATCGCGGCTGCTTTTTCTAATTATTATGGTGTGTCTGTTTCACTTTAGTATAAGACCTCTTAAATAAAAGTACAATTGGTGTACTACAAGGTTACACCATGGTACGCGTCTCCTTCACCAAGGAAGAGATGGATCCATATAGAGACGCCAAACAGACGAAACACACAAGGGACATCGTGTCTGCCGTTATTATCACATGTGGCGTATAAATGTAGTAGAAGACGTTGAATAACAAGTGTCATTGGTGTACTACAGGGTTACATCGTGGTTCGAGACTTCTTCACCAAGGATGAGATGGACCCGTGTAGAGACGCTGTAGCTGAGATGGTAGACCAGCTGGCCCAGAGATTGTACAAAGCAGGAAAAATAAAACGTAAGAAGCAACAATTGCCACTAGCAGGGCGGACATGCATGAACTCTTTAGCTTGACATTGACCTCATCTGACCTCTGACATACTGAAAAGATGGACACTCATTCAAAGCATATGTTGAAACATCTTACTGACGATGGTGGTTCACTTGTTTTAGATTTGACGGTTTGTCGATAGTAAGTTTACATCAATTTAAAGAAAAAAATCCATGTGAAGTGAGGCCCTATATTTTAGATACAGAAAACATTACACATCTATCGATAGTTATTAAGCCGTAAACAGTAGCGGCGTATGAATCTTCGGTAATTAGTGTTCAAATCGGCGTTTCAATTAGGCATTGGTTCAAGTTCTAATGGCGATGGCTTCTAGTGTGTGATTCGATTTTTATTTTATTTACCATATGATACTGAATTAAATAGTGAAATGATAACGTTAAGTAATAAAAACCGTATTTCATATTACGACGATACAATTGTGAATAAAACATTCGTGTCCATAAGCCACAATTTTGCACTACCAGATCTGTACGAGGAGTACGGGGTGTTTCAGCGTCTCACTATGCTGGAGAAGGAGTTTCCTGGATCTAATATCCTCCTCTTTAAGAAACAGAAACTTGCAAAGGTACGATCTTATAAAAATTAACTTTTATTATTACAACATAAACACCCAAAAACGGAAGGGCGGTTCAGATTAAAATCAACTCTTATATAACTTTGAAAAATATCCTGCCCCTACCGGCATACGAACTCAGTACTGTTGTTCTCTGAGGATATTTTGGGTGTGCGTAATTTCTGTCTAATCAGTATATCAGTATCAGCTGGAGATGTGACCATCAAATCAAGATTATACAGACATCCAGCGATCATAAACTCTCTAAGGACTTCGTTTTAGATATGACTTTGGATGTATACTGCTGTTTTCAATTTCCATTCGGCTCTGTGGTACCACGTATAAAAGAGAAAATAATGATCTTATGAAGGTTCGGGGTAACACGTTAAGATATCATACATTACAGGCATTTATGAACTTATGGAGCAACGAGCGCATGCTCAATCTGATAGAGCAGCTGATTGGTCCAGATATCGCGGGACATCCCACATGGAATCTCCGGCCAAAAACACCACAGAGTAAAATAGGAGCCATTCCGTGGCACCAGGGTAACCTAAGCTTTTTTGCCTCATTCTGAGTTTCGAACTTAGTTGACAGGTAAATAACAATCTGCAAGAGAGTCATTTTCCTACGCAAAGCTTAACTATTGCCAGTCTCGAACTTGGACAGTTCGGGACTGGCAATAATTAAGCATTGCGTAGGAAGATGAAAAAGAGCAAATTTGATACAATAGAACGGTAGGCCATTCACGCAATTGGTATTGTCTAAATTGTGATGAAGATAACCTATGAATTTACAAAGAACTTCACCAGTAGAACATAACATAAATTAATGTTTTGCCAATTTCTCACTTCTACAGACAGCGGATACTTCAGTGAAGAGTCGTACGATCATCTTGTCCCGACCGCCTGGATACCCTTCCTTGACGCTACTCCAGAAAATGGATGCATGCAGGTTAAATACATTTATCTTTCGAAAGAGGAACCTGTATTTCTTATTTTTGATCTTTACTAATTTTTTTAATAATTGGGTTTCGTCACTGTTTTCTGGGATTAGAAAAAAACACAAAATTAATATTCATGCAGTTGAAATGTTCGTTTGAGCTAATTTATCTTTAAATCTAAACCACCCGAAATTAAGTACCCAGAGTGGCATTACATCTGTCAACGTTATTTGGTTTTAGGAGACATTGCTTTTAATCAAATGTTGAAAATATGAGGTTGTCTCCCAACGAATAAGTATACGTCATGATTTTGAGGAGCATTACAAATTCTACGGTTACTTTTGGGTTCTTATGTTTATGGTTTTCATTCAGTATTAATGAATCGTGTTTCATCACTTCATGTTTCATGTTTCATCACTTCATGTTTCATGTTTCATCACTTCAAGTTTCATGTTTCATCACTTCGTTTCATGTTTCATCACTTCATGTTTCATGTTTCATCACTTCAAGTTTCATGTTTCATCACTTCATGTTTCATCACTTCATGTTTCATGTTTCATCACTTCAAGTTTCATGTTTCATCACTTCATGTTTCATCACTTCATGTTTCATGTTTCATCACTTCAAGTTTCATGTTTCATCACTTCAAGTTTCATGTTTCATCACTTCATGTTTCATGTTTCATCACTTCATGTTTCATGTTTCATCACTTCAAGTTCCATGTTTCATCACTTCATGTTTCATGTTTCATGTTTCATCACTTCATGTTTCATGTTTCATCACTTCAAGTTTCATGTTTCATCACTTCATGTTTCATCACTTCATGTTTCATGTTTCATCACTTCATGTTTCATGTTTCCATTTGACAGATGGTCAAATATGCTCACAAATCAGGGCGTGTCGCGAACCACACCTGTTGCCATGCCGACACGTGGTACATCACCCTGGAGGAGGACACAATGGTCAAAGAGTTGGGTAATAATCATCATAATCATTTTTTCAACTTTATTTGGAAAACATATTACATTACTCACTAGAATTTGTTAGTTATTGAACAAAGATGTAAAGTTAGTAAACCAAAACGATAGATTACTGAACCGAAGTGTTACACACAAAAATTAATTTAAAGAAGTCACAATAGCCTTGTTATCATCATATTCTAGCGTTAACTTTCAAGATGGACAAATTAGACACAAGCATTGAAAATAAAGAGTTAATCATAATTCTGATACTAGTAATTCAACGTCGATACTTTATAAAACAGTGTGTTTTTATTTCGATAATGAAAAGTTATCTGTTCGCTGAAGGTGTCGACATGAGAAAGGACGTGTTTGTTGAACCCGTGAATTATGGCGGATTCGTGCTTTTCCACAATCTAACACCGCATCGAAGGTAAAAGATCACTGTTAACAAGATCATGGTCAACGAACTTTGAATTTAACAATTTCAAACTTTTTCAAAATAAACTGTATGTCGTCATTATTTCTTTACATATCAACCATATTGTTCAGGCACCTATATTGTCATGAAGTTTAGAAAGTATGACACCCTCACCCCCCTCCCCCCCCCCCCCCCCCCCCCCCCCCCCCCCGATGTTGTTTTAACCAGCAGCGGATATAATATAATATCAAGAGTTTTACCTATATGAGAAGGAATTAAGTGAGAAAGATTGGAAAAACCTTTCTCTCGAATCGAATCGAAAAAAGTTTTGTGTGTCCATAATCATCGTTCCAAAAATTCAGGCAAAAATCATCTTCAACATGCAGGGTTGTGATCTATTAACTCCATCCTCATATGTTTCAGTTACACCTACAAATATACTTTATTCAACAATTTAAGCCCGCAGCATTGCCGCACAAACCGTTCTTCTTCTTCCAAAACCCCTACAAGGAATATTAAATAAAGTGAATTGTCATGAATTCACTGAATACAACCTCGTGAATATCTCAAACATAGAGATGTCAAATCAATGTGAAGCGTCGGTAAAATCATCTGACGGTTGCTTTAGTAAGTCACTTGCAGAAGGTGAACGGAAAATTTTACCCCAGCCAAATTTTGATATTTCGTAGTGTATACTATGGGCTACATGTGTGCAAAAAATGAAGCCTCTTGCAGGTGCGCCTTTTTCTATAGCCAGCTTAAAACATAGGGCATTTTTGACATTTTTCCGAACAGTGGGTAGATATAAGTTTCCTTTGAACTCTGTTTCAGTGGCGTCAACATCTCCAACGACATCCGCTGGAGTATCGACCTCCGCTGGCAGTCCCCTCGATACAACTACGGCTTCTACAACATCGTCGACGGTATCGTGTTCCGGTCTTCAACTGAGGTCAACGTCAAGCCCGACTGGGAGAAGTTCCTGTCCGTTGACCGGAAGGAGATTTGGCAGAAGAAGTTCTTCAAAGAGGTTTGTCACAATGAAATGGATTTTTCAAGCATTTAGAAACAGGTAAACGTCACTTTAGATAGAACAATGGATGATTAAATTCTTAAATTTCTCTCTTAATCGAATTGATCTTTTTTTTATATTTTCAATATGTTGAACTGACCTCCAATGACCCCTGCTGTACGTCACGTGTTACAGGTTCAGAAAACAGATGACTTCGACACACGGGTGACCGGACCCTGGATTGGCAGATGGGAAATTGTGAATGAAAACGCACACACGCGTGCATTTACAACATTTGCAAAGGCTTGAATGCACGTGACTCACAACAGGAGTTTCATTGTTTAGTTGGATTTGTCTCGACATGAAACAATAACTTTAATAAAGAAACATTATCATGAAAGTGTCTTCTAAGGAGACACACAGTTCTCTATACCAATGTGCGATGACCAATTGCTGTGTCGATGTCTGTCCTATGTTTAGCTTAATTCTCTGGAAACTTCAGACCAATCTTGCAAAGATGTTAACATATTCAATAAACATTAGGCAGAGGGTCCGCTTTGAATTGTAACAACTGAGGAACTACCGCTGAGCGAGGAGTTAACCGGAAGCTTGAAGTTTTTACTTCTGTAAATCTTTCATTCCTTTCAGTACAATTACCATTAAGTTTTTCAAGTGTTTATCTAAGGGCGGGGGTACTTTTAATTACCGGACAAGTTTCTGCAATAAACGTATCAAGTTCGTTTATTATATGAAAATATATTTCCCTGTCTAGAAAGATTTAAAGGTGTTACGTCTAAAATGGCTTTTTGCAGTTTTTGCTTGTAACGGGATACAATTTTCTACGACTGAAGAAATTTAATCAAATAAAACATAGACCGTGCTGCAAGGCCTTTAAATGACTCAAGGAGTTGTTTTCCCGACGCTGTCCATTTGCTTTATACTAGTCTCTACCTGATAAAATATAAACTGTCGATTTACCTTTTTCCATTTATTAGGCTTACTCAATGATATTATAATTGTTCTCTTCATTACTCCGACGTTAACCCCAAAATCATCCCTCCATCTAGTGACTGACAGTGTCATTAAATTAAATTGGTTGTTAAATTTCAAACATGATCACGCTTAAAATTCAATATTGTATACTACTAAGGAACTAGTGTCAAACAATGTCAACAAAGATTACATTTCATGCGCAAGCTACGATCTTTTAATGTAAATGAACGTGTACTTTCCCTATTTTATCATTTTATCATTGTTTCGTTGAGAGCATATTAACATTTTCTTTCCAATGTTGGTATGCTTCCTTATCGAATGTTCACAAGTCTCGCTTGGAAAAAAATTGTTCAAATAAAACCTTTCAGCATTCTTATTAAGAATATATTGAGCACACTTGATGTCACGAAATGCTAGTGCCATGCATTATACCCAGATGATAAGTCACCGCCCAACTATAGTTGTCATGTATCGATTTCAAACGTTAACCTGCAACACTTGACATGAAATGCCAACCTTTGGTCGGCAATATACACCACTCATACAGAAGGACGAGCATGACATTATACCTGGACATTTTGTTAAATCAACGTTAAGGATGTTCGCTCCTCAGTCACAGTGACAAAACTCAAATAACCTTGAATCATATTGTTCTTATATAATAAACCAAAATGAAGCTGCAATTTCTCAATTTTGATGATTTCTGATTAAATATTTATCAAAATTAAGAAACGTAGTATTTTTCTTTTTGAAATAATTCAGAATTTTGCTGACTCAGCAATTTGTAACTATCATTTGAGCAAGTTCTATAATCTGTTTTTCTCAGAAAGTAGATGTTGTTGAATGAATATGATTTGTATGTATGCATTCAGGTATATTTTTAGATAATGAGTGGGAGAAAGCATTTTTGAGTACAAAAATAGCTTGAATGTTGATAATTTAATTGAAATGTTTGAATACATGTTGTGCCGTAGCGGCTAAAAATCCACACTACCATATATATTTTATACTTTTTTCTGGAAGAAAATTATGTTAACTCAAACATGTTTTCATATTAAAAAAAGTTTAATACAAGAACTAATTTACATTTAAGATTTATCAAAAAAGGTCATCATTTCCCCATTGACTCCCATGTTAAATCTCTGACTGACATAGGGATCTTTGTCTTAAAATATCTCGAAAAAACCCACACAAACCCCCATTTTTTGGGTTGATATTTCATGTAAATACACTAAACTTTTGAAAAAAACAAGTTTGAAAAAAAGTTTAATACTTTAACTTTAAGGAACGGACATCCTTAAGGCGATAAGTTCATGAATTCTAAAGCCATGTTAGAACTATAAGTTTTGATTAATGAACGTGTGAGAACATTAGGGTCATACCTTCTTTAGTTTTAACCATGTCACCACATTTTACTATTTATTGGATTGACTAGGCAGAAGGCGCTACATCGGGTGATATATCCATGCAATTAAAAGCCATGTTCACACTAAACGATGTATTCAATAGACGTTGAAAAGAAGTAATAATGCTTGCTTCATTTCCAATCCTCCTTACAGATTTTACAAGTTCACTTTACGGATTATTCGTTAGCGGGAATTATAAAGTGATGTATTGTTTAGTGCTACACGATATTGACGAAAAAAACGAAATATTCAACGTGGTTATCATTCATAGGGTGTTTTACATGCTTTCTACTACCCCGATGAAACATAAAGTGATACTTGCTTAAGTTCTTAATCCATCCGTTTTATTCAACGGACGTGGCAATACAAATGATGTGGTCTAAACCCTGTTGACACTGATAAAACAGGCATGTGAAACAAAGGATGATACTTGCTTGAGCTCTTGAGCCATGTTCACACAATACGATTCATTCAATGGACGTATGAGAGCAAACGGTGTACTCGCTGCAGTAACGATGCAACGTTCACACTATAGCAAATGTTCGACTGACTCGGCAGTTATAGAGAACGACTTCTGGTAAGACAAGACCCACATTATGTATATATAAATGATATATACTGTCTGTACATTGCAAACTGGTCTACAGGTGCTATACGAGTTCATATCCACTGAATTGTAACGGTATACATGGCTTCGAGGAGGTGATATCGTGTGGAGATAGGATACGGAGATGTTTCGGATAAAGGGGTTTGATACACCCGATATCACAAACTGTTGTTAGCAGTGGATTATACTCGCTGGAAAATAGCACAGGGAGCAAATAACGGCCTGGTGTTATTTAATGTAAGTGTTTAATTCAAATCCTTTAGAAATGTTTGTTTTGATATTGATACAACACGTTGATGTTAATCTTTATCATATTTTATCAACATATATGAAATTACAAGTCTGCAGTATATATCTTATTTCTGCCCTTATCAACTTCCATACATTTCTCAAGGATTAATTACAATAAGTCTTTTTACGTTATATCCTTTATGTTAGATGTTTTTACCTCACGTGTGCTAGGTAGTTGTCAGCAGATTTCAGGGGTTGAACATATTGTAATTGTTTGTTGGTAGTTAGAGCTTGTTCGTCAAAGGGACAGCTTTCAACGGTATACTCTCGGTTCTGCAGTATACTTTTGATGCATCTTAGAACACAGTTTACATGAAAGGTATTGATGAGGGTTTTATTTGGAGGACCTCAGAGATAGCCGAAATGGACAAGGTATCGAAATATCGTCAATCTTGTACGTAAGCCCCGTTATAACGGCTCTAATCACACAGGTTCCCCTTTCAATCATATACCCAAGGACCCGGATGAGCCACCCCATGTTAGATATGTCGAGTGCCACCGGTAAGGCGGATCATAACTCTGCGTCCTTTCTGGACACTATTACGCCGCTATCAGCGATTGCCTCATGTCCGTCGCAACATCCGGGTAAGACACGACAAGGTATGTATGTGTCTTTTACATGTTTTTAGTATATGTTGATTTCTTTTGTTAAACGTTTAGCTTTTCTCTATGATACGATGATTTTTAGTAATTAATATCATTTCATGTTAAATATTTGTTACATAACAAAATCATTTACTCGATTGAAGGTAAATTGAAGGTTTTTAAGGTAAACTTGTTTAGTTTAGGCAATTTTTAAATATACCTTGAACATATAGTAGTAAAATAGTTTTTATTTTATATTTTTGTTAGGTTTGTTTTGCTCATGAAATGAAAACCCTCTCTGAATTACTGAAAGAAGCGAATGGTGATTAATTGTCGCAAGCAATGACACAAGTGTTGTACATATCTGACCTATTAGAGAGGCTCTAAGCCAGGGATCAAAAACGTACATGGATAGATAGGCCAGATAAGATATGTCCTCAGATTATACTCGGTGACGTTATATGCACTGATCCTATTGAACGTTCTCAGTCCTGTTCTTATCATTTGCATTCATTCACCAGGGTCAATAAAGTGTTTGTCAGTGTCAATGGTATAAAAGAAGGACCTTTATAAATTTGAACATATCAATTCAAGTTTTGATTTCAGATATATTTTTCGTGGCTAGTACCGATTTTAAATGTGCAATTAAAACTTGTGAAAATACCGGAGCTTGAACTTCATAATGAAAACTGAACTAAATTTTACAGATTACAGAAAGATAGAAGAAAATCCCACATTTGTCATCGATAAGGTAATTTAAAAAGGAAAAGTTATTCTATGGAGCCGCTCACCTGTGGAACAATCTGCCGACAGAACTGAAAATGCGACGATCTCTAGACGCTTTCAAGAGAGCTGTAAAGACACTGCTGTTCAAACAGTGCTATGAGTAGAAATGCGCATTGAGCATAAACTTGTGTATGGACATTTGCGCAATACAACTAAACATATTATTATTATTATTATTATCATTTGATATCACGGCATTATTGATAGAAACTTTCTGATTGCTGTGACAAGAAAGAAGTCAATGCTGTGCATGAGTATGAGTATTTGTCATTGTTCAGCATGGGCCAACCGTGGGCACCAATCAAAGATCACGAGGATTCTGTTGTAGGTGTGTGGGAAAAGGCGGGGAGATCCTTGGAGCCGGGGGATGGAGTCTGGGTGGGGGCGAACTTCACTGGGACATGGGCTGTCTATGTGGGTAGGTGCTTTTAATTCTTTTTTGTCAAATTAGAATTACTTTACATTGTGGTTTACTAATAACCGCAATGCAGTGCCCCTGACTGTGTTTTTCATTTTTTGAATGCCAAGTAAAAAGCTCTCTGGTTATGAAGGAGGCGGGATTCGAATCGAGAGAGACTGGTGGAGTGAGGGAAAAGGGTGTCAATGTAGTCAAGCTAAAGACAATGTGGGACTTGTTAACCATTTGTTTTAATTTGGAAAAATATAGATGCATATTTGACAAAAACATATAAAGGACCACACCCAAAATTTCAGAAATCAATACTTCATGAGTAGTATCACTGTAAATATTTCATCTTTTGGATGGTCAACTCAACTTCATGACCATGGCCTTGATATCTATGTCAATGTTCATGCGTTTTTGTGTTTTTTGTTGTTTTTTGTGTGTGTTTTGTTTTGGGTATTTTTGGAAGGTGGAGGGGGTCTGAAGTATCAAATACATATTTAATATTCATTAATTGTTGCAGGAAACGGGAAATTAGTAGCCTGTGAGAAGACCGGACGTCGGGTCAAGACGAGAGAACTTCCGGTTGGTCAACCATTTGGGAAGCTAAACATCGGGTAAATATTCCACAGCGAATTCAAAAGAATACAAATAATTACCCGTTTGATGATTCTGTAAGTTGTTTAAAAGTGCTACAAATCAGATACACATATATATCATATGATTGGTCAAATATCGAAAATGCATTGTCTAACTTCAGAGGCATCTGTCCAGCTTACAGCAAATCTGACCGGGTAGTTAGAGCAAAATCTTACATTGGGAAAATCTTCATTGATGGTGATGGTCTGATGGCTGACTTTCTGTCCTGGGTCTTTACCGGCATGAAATACGTAAAGGTTTGTTTCATATCTATCTCCTAGAGCAAAGTTAGAGCTTAATAGCCAATTTAAACCGTTAAAGCGTGCACTAGTGCCTTTAAGTCTAGACTTTTAGAGCGGATCTACATTGTTTTAGCTCTCTATTGTCGAACATGAGGCTATTGTCGAACCTATCGTTACATTCAATCCATGTAACTTAAATATCTACCAAAAGGTAAAAATAAATATTCAAGCCACCATATTCTCCTAGGATTGAATTATTCCAAAATGTGTTAATATAAAACATATATATAGAGAGAATCTCACCAAAGTGTCTTCTGATATCAAATATATCAAAACAAGTTGATAGAAGTTACAAATATCCGAGGCTTGCCTTTTTTTATAATCTTCTGTCAAAACGATATCTCCTAGGAGATATCGCTCGATCTTCCACAAGCGATATCTCCTGTAGAACACAGTTTTGGATGATAAATGGATATATATATATATAATCCAAACAAAGAAACTTGTCGTTTAACATAGTATATTGCTGTTGAGAATACCAACACTGACACTAACACTATATCTGTTTAATATTTATCCAACAGGCTTGGGCGCGAGGTTTTGATGTGAGAGTAAGATACGAGGTAGGAACGACGAGAAGCACTGATGGCCAGGTACGTTAAAGCAAATCTATATATAAAATATGTTTAAAGGGTAAGTAACAGGGGTTTAAGTTATAAGTAAATTAAAGTGTCCAGGGCCTATGTTTTCGAATATAACACAGACAACCACAAAGCAATGTAAATTATGAACCTACTACGTATATTCTAGCACAAAGAAGGCTATGAAGATATGGAAATCTAGTCTAAGGTTTTGACTTGGGCCAGGGTAGATTCAATTTTAAAGTTGTGATTATGGTGACAGAGCCATTGTCGTGGTTAAAGGTGAGTTGGTGTTTAACGCCGCTCTCAAGATTATTTGAGTTATATCGCGGCTGCTAGTATTATTGCAAGTAGAAAGCCCGCAACACAATTTTGGCTATGCATTGGGTGAAACCTGCGAGCATCGGCTGGAACTAACGAACCATGGGTACTGCGATGAAATTCAGTGTAGCATTGCACCCAAACCTGACTGCGTGTAGAACAGTTCTCTACTGCAGACAAAGTTGCCGAGCCCTGGTGGGATTCGAACCACGGACCTTTTGATCCGAAGCCAAACGCGCTAACCACTGCGCTATCCCGCCCCTCGTGGTTAAAATACATGTTATGAGTACTGCGTCCTCATCGGCGATTAGTAAGAACACCACTGAGATTGACATCATCTAGGTGAAGTACCGTAAGCTGCTACATAAAAAGGGGACAAGTCATTGATGGAGATTTGTGCGAGTCATGCCTCACAGTAGAATTGGGGTCAGGATTTTGAGTAAGGATAAATGTAACGCTTGTTTTAGGATTAGATCGGATAAAGGTGAGGGTTAGTCTATAAACTTTATGTTTGGACCAAGTTTTTGTCCAGCAATCTTCTGGTTGGGATACGGCTAACGTTTGGTTAATGTTGAAGTCAGGGTTAGGTTAAGGTTGAGGTAAGGATTAAGGTGAATGTAAGGGATAATAAATTGGTTGTTGTTTAGGAAATGATTCTGGTAAGCGTTTTAAGGTTTGGGACACGAGAGGGGTAGGCCTATAGTTTAAGGCAAACGGATTTGGTCCACGACGTTTCGTTTGAGGTCCTATTTTCGGTGACATACTGCGTAGCAAATCGTTTGAAAAAGTGAAGTAGATTGGTTTCATGTGTAAAATCTTCTTATTCAATAAAACTGGTGGTAGAACATTTATCTTTTCCAAAATAATTTCCATTACTAAGGACGCACAAATCTTTTTCTTCAGAGTCCAGAACGACACATTGGCTGCGATCCCAGAGAGACCCCCTTCAACCTGAGGGTTCCCGAGGCGGACACAAAGTCCTTGGCTGAGTGTAACGTCCCCCCTGTGTTCCCCAGATATGTCAGAACCCCCCGCTCCTTGCCGGCTGTCTCAGGATCAGTGTCAGCTAAGGTTGGTTCATGGGTCTTTAATTTTTAGCATACTTGAAGAATCCTGAAATTTGCCCTCATCTTAACATGTTAACGGTTGATAAGTGGGAGAAACCACTTACCAGAGGTTGTGAATTCGGACATTGTGGATTTGGACCTTGGATATCGGGTCCTCGAAATTTTCTCTCCTATAAGGTTCACATCCCTGGTAATTCCTCTTCGTCGTCGTGTCTCCTTAACTTTCAAACCTTTTCGAGCTCCATTTTTTGTGGATAAGGATTTTTGTAGGTGTTGAATTGTCTAAGCCAGTGAATTACCTTAGAAAAAAGTGTTCAATATATATACATACACCAAATTGCCGAAGTTTAAACCCCCGACTATTATCATTTCGAGAAGTAGATAAAGTTCAAAGTTTTCTTAATTATTTTCTTCAGACATCTGTATAAAATATAAACAGTGAAATAATGTTTTAATTACTTGTATAAGTCTTAAATTAGTTTTTCAAGATTAAAGATTTTATAAAGTTTTTCAACTTTATTCTGACTACTGTAGAACATCTTATGATTTCTTTCTTCTAGCCCGGAGGAGTACTGGAAGCTAGAGACAAGAAGCGTGGATTGTGGTCAGTAAACCTCTCATGGAATTTCAACTAGAAGAGTTATAAATGTTTAATTTAATCGTTCTTAAAGGCACTATATCATGAATGCTTTTCTGTTCAAATTGGTTATTCAAGTCATATGAGGATATAGGCACTCACTTAAGCTTTCTATCGATGTAATGAAATACTTCTTATTCTTTACAGTTTACCTGTATTCAATTGTAAAAGTTAACACGGCCGAAGTCGGCTTAGATTTTAAAGAAATCTATGGTCAGCTTTGCACAAAATGGAAAAATATATGGACAGTTGAAAACGCCTGAACTAGTAATGTGTGCAGCTTTGAATGTACCTGTACTCTGAACTGAGAATAAAGGATGAAATATTGTTTATCAAGGCCATCTTGTAACTTAAACGGTTTAAAAACGTAGTATGAGCATTTTTATTAGATTAAGATAGCAATTTTCGTTCTTCTGACTGTAAGAAAAAATTGAACATTTCCTGTATCGCATGATGCGGTTTTAGTGCAACTTTGTATTAAATACTTCCGGTCTTTTTGGAATCAACGTATTATCCTGAATACGTAAATCTGTGTTAAATAACTTACGATAAAGGTTAATAATATCGAGAGATATGCATTATCCGTGGATTCGTTGTATTTACGAAATATTGGTGTGGTTTAGTGCCTTTGATTAAAATTTTATACTTTCCTCTTTTACAAAGCTCCTCATTTTCCTTTTAATCAAGTTGCATTTCACGTAGATGTGATTTATAGGTGAATTCGTGCTTCTTTCACAGCACAGTGAAGAAAATATGGTTCATGTTGTTTTGTTAGAAATAAAATGTGGCCATAGGGAGGGCCTCTTAAATAGTCATCTATATCAGTGCACGATGAATATCATAAACAATTTAAAGCTTTAACAATTAAACCTGGCAAACGTGTAAATAAACATTAAAACATTATCAAGTGTTTGATGATTACCTGGCAAGCCTCATTCTGCACGTGAACAGGTGTAAAGTGCACGTGCTGGGGGAGAGGGAAGAGAAGGTGCACGTGCGGAGGAGGTTGGATGGGAAGGAGTTCACAGAGGAAATATCAAGGTCTCGACTCCGTCCATTGCAATCACAGGTAAAGCTGGAAAAAAAATACGTCTTGCTGGAAACTCCGAATATTATCTCTCCACAGAGGTTACGTAGCCATTTCTTACCACGTGGGCTCTGCTCCCAGATGGCGATATTTTACTCAAAATCTAATAGCGGTGATGCAATCAAGCATCGTCTTGCAGCTCCGACTGACTTCTGTCGAGTATCAAAAATGTGCGTGCTGCACAAGTGAAAGAACTCCAGTCTTCTCAACGGTTACAGAAACAAGGACGCTGATTTAAAAACAATATATGCAACCATACTTTCGTATCAGCCATGAAACCGCTCCACTTGATACAGAGGCAAAGTGGGAAGAAATGACGTGCGTAACCCCTGAGAAGAGTTCAGTCTTTATCCAACCTCTTTTCATTGAAATAATTTTTAAACTACACTGACAAACGACTTTGTTTAGTATACCATTTGACATTAAATATTTGAATTATGTTTTACTGGTTGATTTGACAATTTTACAACTTAACAATATATCCAATCGTGTTGTTATTCATTTATTATGCAGGTTGTTTCTGTGGCCCCTAATAAGACTTCATAACAAATGGGGATCGAAATTTGTATTTGTTATGTGACAGTAATGCCTTTTATGGGCTAAAGGGGAACGTAATTTAGTCCTTTTCTCTTTAACAAAAACTTAAGAAAGCTAAAGCCCTATATAAAAGACTCTGTTGTGAAGGGGTATTTTATTGAGCGACTTTTAATATCCTTAAAAGGAAAACAGCGGACACATCCACAAACTTTTTTTTCTCCTATCGAAAAACAGCAAACCTTCTCTTTGTACAGAGTTATGCATCAGATCTGTTTCCTCGTTTCACTGTTGATGGTTATGTATGATAAAAGCTCTATGAGCTACAGAGCTCAAGGCTGTCTCTCTTTTTCATTTTGCTATTCTCATTATCTTTTCTTTTCTTTTCTTTTTTATCATGAAGAAAAAGAAAAATGTCGTTGGAACTTATGTTGAGACTAGAGACAACACTACAGGCGTGTGGTACGTGTGTTCTTGTTATATCTGTATTCTTCCTCTTGCATGTTTAACGAAGCTCATTTATAAAATTATTAAGTTAGTATTTGTTCAGATTAATTTGCGATATCCGCCTAACTATATTACGTCTATCTATAAAAACCCTTAAACATATGAATCCGATTTCTATCAATTTTTATTACCCCATTAAATATTTTACCAAAAAAATGGCTGTTTCTATGCATAATACAAATTTTGTTACAAGACTGTCTTACTATCGTCTATCGAAGAAATATATAACTTTATCTTATTTTATGGGGTATCTTTTATGTGCGCTTACCGTGTTTGTGAATTTACAAAAGCTGTGATTACAAACATTTTGACTGTCATAAATATTCAACATAACTATATAGAATAATAAAAATAATTGGTTATTGGTAATTAAAGGTATAAAGGAAAGGTCACGGATGAAAACAACAGCAAGGTTAGAATACATTTAACACGGAATGGAGTCGAAACAGACGATTGGGTTCGGAAATGTCTATTACGGCCGCATCAACCGAAGGTGAGGTTTTATGTCACCCTATAATCATCATATGATAAAACACACATACACCACAGGCCCTCGGATCATTAAAAACAATTTAAAAAAATAAAAAGCTAAAACAAAAAATTATTATAAATTTTTTTGAGAACACCCCCTGAATCGTTCCTCTGTTAAAAGTATATGGACATGTCTGGATAAATTTTATATTGACTGCGTGCGTATTTATTGTACCATTCGGTCAAGAAAGCGGGTGGGGGCGAATGGAGTGCCTGGCCTTTCCATCTACTATTAACAGAGGTACAATTCTATTCAGGGGGTGTTCTCAAAAAAATTATTTCATTTTTTTTTTCTTTTGAAATCTTTTTTTAATGATCCAAGGGCCTGTGACATACACCTCAAACTTCGAATTATTCTTTATTGGTTAAGTTAGTAAATGGTAGACCTTTAATTTTGTAATTTTCTCTCTTAAAGAACCTGCTGTCTGGCAAATTATTTCAAGTCATATTTTCCTGAATATTTTCTGTGTAAAAAAACACTAATTTCTTGTTCTTGGGAATCACTTAAGCGGTGAAAGTTATCTGCTAGTGAAACAACATCGCTCCTATTTCTATCTAATAAAATAAGGTCGTTGTTTCTTGTCCTTACATAATCTAGTAAAACGTTTTGGATTTCCCCAAACCTCTAGTGATCTGTTACGTGATCTAATACACTTCAACGTCTTTATGGATTGAAAATGCCCCCGAAAGTGGTTCCTTAAAAGCCGCAACTTCCCCCGTAAGGCTTAACCCGCGTAATTTTCCTTCACTTGCTAGTTTAAACCTTGATGCAGAGTACTAAAGTTCATGGTTTGAGTGCAGTCGTCTGATTAAAATCGAGCGTGTTACGAGGAATAAAACTTTTAATATTAACTCTAGCGGGATTTTAGCGTACTATATCAGAAGCTGTCCTCTCCACAACGGTCTGAAAGCACCCCCCTTGCTCGCACGTGCTCACGCAATCTCAACCAGCTAATCACAATGACACCGGCAAAAGCTTTCGGTATCAGTATCTAGGGGCAAGTAACTCCCGTTTACCATTCGTCAACCTTTGTCGCCGCTGTCGTTATTTTAAACGGGATGATATGATTGATCCGCTAATGACTAGGTTTTGTCTGCGCTAACTGGTGTAAGAACATGCCAACAAGGACAGTGCTTTCAGACCGTTGTGGAGAGGAAAGCACTTGGTAGACGTTCAAATTCAATATCTAAAATACTTTATTCCTCGGAACACGGTCGATTTTAATCAGACTGGAGTGCAGCTCCCTTATTCGGAATCAACAGCAATCTCCCGAAGAGTTCGTATTGGACATACTATCAAGTCCAGTTGTAGTACGCTAAAGAGCTAGCTTACAAATCCAGCAAGGCTTAAATTGGTAATTAACAATGTCGCGTGTCATGCCTTGCGTGGAAGTTTGAACAGACGATGACATTAGTAAGATGGATGCCATAAAGATCTAAGTGTCACCTTGGTATAGGAATAATTAACCCAATTAATCTGTTTGTCAGTTTCTCCCAGACACCCGGGTGTTGGCCAGAAAGATTCCACCTCGACTCTCACTGCACGAGGCAAGAACAGTCAGTTGTGAGGGAGGTGAGATATTTTTTTAATGTATAATAAATGTGGAAAATCTAATGGTGGGCAACTTATTTAGAAAGTTTTGATATTGATGAACTCCAGTAATTAACTCTAATGCCAACGAAATAGGTTATTAATGCTGCATACTTTTTCAATACCTTCTTTGACAATTTAGCTTTGATCTTAATTAACTGTAAGTTTTACAAATATGTCACTGTGTGAAATAATGTATCCGCCACTAGAAAATTTAAGCACAGCGAACATCATAAACCACACATCCTGTTGGATGAAGAGGCCATAAAATCTAAGAAACATAGCACAGTTTTCTGAAAAAGAAAAGTTTCAGTCCCTATAGACACTCCCCCATAACTCCATAACCCCCACTAAGATTGATAGCACAGCAGTGTGAACGATTTTTATCAAAAACCATTCCCTGAAATCCAATGTTTCTCCAAAAAGTCAAACGTTAATATGTATTTGTTATTCATATCAATGTGCATGAATTTCCATTGATTTGTTTCAGAAGTAGCAACTCTACAGTACCAGGACGGGGAAGTAAGAAAGCTTCAGGAGAAATATGCATTTGATGTTTTAGATATGTGACAAACTTTCAGCAATAGTATTTAAAATGCGATCTCATCTGACAAACATTTGTTGGAAATTTGCTGCTGTGGACTTAGTCTATTTGAAGTTCATATTAAGCCCGAGCTGAACACCTAAACAGATAACAAAAAGACCTGGTGGTTGTGTTGGACTTCAAAAGATTGACATCAACACAAGAAACTTGGTATCGATATGTTGTTGTGAAGTAAGATTAAATTTACAATGTGAAGTAACAAATCCTGTAACTTGGAGAGTGTGCTATTGTATAATTAAATAAGTATCTAAAGGGGTGTTAAATAAGTATCTAAAGGGGTGTTAAATAAGTATCTAAAGGGTTGTTAAATAAGTATCTAAAGGGGTGTTAAATAAGTATCTAAAGGGGTGTTAAATAAGTATCAAAGGGGTGTTAAATAAGTATCTAAAGGGGTGTTAAATAAGTATCTAAAGGGGTGTTACATAAGTATCTAAAGGGGTGTTAAATAAGTATCTAAAGGGGTGTTAAATAAGTATCAGAAATTGAAATTGAATACTGTATCTGCTCTTTTCTTCCCTTTGATTAAATGTTTTAGAAATTTCCATGTTTTCCCTTTGAATTTTGAGTTATATTTTCACTTACTTGTCACTGAAAAAATAAAATATTTTGAAGTTATTGATTTTTTTTCTGGCTGCAATTATCATTGTTTGAAGAAAGGTTTAAAGACAATGGTTTCATGATCAGCAGGACTTTACTATGAATTTATTAATTTTTGCTTTGCGACCAAACCAATATCAGTGCGAGGTAGCGCCACTTGGTTAATATTTTGGCATTAACAGCTACACATTAGTTCACCTCCTCGGTCACCCAGTACAAAGTTTCCTGATGAAAATAAAGCCCCGAGTGGCTAGGGATGCATTCACTCCCAACAGAGGTAGCTCCGTCATAAATTCCTATACAACCTCCATCTTAATATGAAGGTTTCTAGGGCACAAAATGTAGAACGCTGATTAAATGCATTCAAAGTTAGTTGTGCTATCAGCGACGCCGTTTAAAAATGGATGATTATTAAGTTATTTCCATGAGCTTTCCCAAAGCTTAACTTAATTCTAACATGCACCACTTTGAGTTGTCTTTACAGAACATGACTGCATCATTGTGACAACAAATATATTATTCATTGTGTTTTTATTCGCTTAAATAATGCCAGGAACTGCCCAAAGCCCGAGAAACCGAGGTTGTATAGGGATTTATGAGGGAGCAACTGTAAGCTGTGTTCTCTGTTGGGAGAGAATGCCAGGGATGATAAGTTCAATGTAATTCATAAAACTTTGAACAGGTTTAGTGTAAGGGATGGAGGAATTGAACTCCACACCTTGTTAGATTGAACTAAAGAGAAACTCTTCAGAGTCCTCGGGCAGCCTTCATCCATTAGCAGCAAGAGCAAACGTAAGTTCTGCAAAATTAACATCGTGGCAGCTGAAAGCAGGAGACAAGACAACACTGGTAAGTTTTGATATGAGTTTAATCATACAGCAATGTATACGACATAGTCTAGCATGTGAACCACACACTCTCTCAGTCAGTCTCTCTCTCTCACACAACATCAATATTTACAACCACAGAAACACACATATCTCACGCCTATCACACACATCATATACCCTACCCATGCCATAAATGCAGTAGCAACCTTCAGGGACCCCTCTTTTGGAACCTCATCCCATAGAGCTATGATGGCTTTGTTACTTGCTAACATAACCCATACTATTTCTTTCCTTAAAAGATCTCTTACCCCTGACATGATAAATCACCAATAATGCAGTTTTGACAATCATAACAAAAATTCTCTTTTCCATTCATTTTTAGACCAGTCTCTTATCAAACTATGTGCCTGTAGCTATATTACTCACTCATGAGATTGATCTCAGAATCTAAAATGCAAGTCTCAAAACAAATAAGCCTGATTCTGAAGAAAAAGAATCAAGAGGCATCATTTAGGAGGGACAATTTTAGAAGCCGTTACTGTCACTGTAAAGCTGTGCATATTAAACTTAAAACATTCTTACCATGAGGGACACATTAACTATCTTATTATGAAATTGTATAGATACACAGACAAGACACAATCAATGAATTTATACTCCAGATTAACATTGACCTTGTTGCAAATAGTTCTACACTTGAGCTCTTGTTCTCTCCAAGCTTAGTTTGAATGCCACTGTAATCTTCAAACTAACAGTTGAAGGCTGATGTCACTTCCTTATCAAGGTAACTGTACTGAATTAAATAAAGCTTGCGGCATCCAAAAGACTATTTTGAAGCCATTTCTTTAGCAGATATTAAAGCTAAAAGTCATGTGAAGCTCTGTCAAGTCAAATGAAGTCTGTCAAATGACATTTTCATAGCCCAGTCTGTTCTAATTGAAGTCTAGCCCGAGCTTAATACTCCTTAAGCCTTGTCAAATTCAATTCAAATTTGTCATAGAAGTAATATCGTTGAAGCCAATTCACATGTACTTGAAGTCTATCCTGAAGATGACAGTCTTGAAGTATCCTGTTTGAAGTTGAAGGTCAAGTTTACATGAAGTCTTTCCTGAAGATAATCCTTGAAGTTCAGCCAATCCTACATGAAGTCTTTCCTGAAGATTATATTCTCAAATCCCGTTCCAATCAAATTAAAGTTTGTCCTGAAAATAATACTTTTGAATCCTTGTCAAGGCCAATTAAAGCTTTGTTGGCAGGCAGTTGTCCCACAATCAAGATATCAATCTAATCTTGAACCCAAGTCATTAGAAATACCATTCCTGCATGAAGCCTTATCTAAGATTAATCGACGATTTGCCTGAAGAAGAGTTGAATCCTGGTCAGATCTTTGACGCTTGAAACTGAGGTTCAACCCTGGTGAGGTTGTGTTGAAGTCCGATGGATGCTGGTAGGTTGAGGTACATGGCGTGTCGTGATGGCGCGATATCCTCGTCAGTACGAGGGAGGAGCACGGGACACCGGCAACATCTGCTGTCAACTCTCGGTTAACACACTGCAACAAAGAACAACTTGTTTGACATTCTGCTAACGCAATAAAGGTAAATGCTAGCTATTGAGTGCCATTGAGTCAGTACAAGGACTTGTATGAAGTTGTCATGAAATTTTTCTAGAACAGAAATCATACAAAGCCTGATAACATAAAGTAGTTCTATCCTACCTGCTACGGATGTCATGAAGCTCGTGTCATGAGTTGACAGACTTCTATATACCAGGATGCGACGTCCACGTGCTCTCTCTCATAGCGCTTGATAAACGGATGTTCCTGCAGAATCAAATATCACAATCCTTCAATTCAAATTTACAGACTTTACCATAAGCTTCTTTCTCTAACCAAATATGAAAACAAGGTTGATAGAAAGCAATTTATAACATTGTTGTGAAAGAAACCACATTACAACATTTATGTGAAAGTAATATAACCATATTAAACATTGTCATGGAAGTGACCAAATAACAACATTTTTATGGAACTCTATTCTACAGAACCAACAAGGTTAAACCAACAATGTTTAACATTGTTGTAAAATGTAATCATATTTCAATATTGTTATTGAAAGTAATCAAATCTCAACATTGTTGAAAAAAGTAACCAAATCATGCTGTACAAAATATTCTCTTCATAGTATTGTTGCACAAAGAAATGAAATAACAACACTTTACAAAGAAAACAACTGTTGGTGAAAAGATTTAAACATCAAGACTACTGAATTAAACTTACTTTCATTTTCAAACCTAACTTCTAGTAGATTATTTTATCATTTACTAAAACATAAAGCTCAAATAAAATTGTCATTGTTGTGAAAATTAAGAAAAGCACAGTTGATCATCTAACCAAGGTCGTTCACACTACAAACTTCTAGACTGTCATTCAAACAAGCAAACTGGACAGATTAATGGATCTTTATCAAGTATTCATCATTTTAGTGTCAGAACAAGATAGACCAATACTCCAACGTGAAAACTCTTCTCACCAAGGTATTGACACCAGATGATGCGCCAGGTCAAAAAGTCAAGCTTTCCGAAGGGAGCTTTATGCAAGAGGGTACTGAGTTATACTCACCAATAACTTCTTGTACTTTGGCCTTTTCTTATAATCTTTAGTCAAACTGAAAAACAATCATAAATGTGTAGGGCTGTGCACTATTATTAATAACATATAATACAATGTATTGCAGTATTATTTTTCATATTGCTCCAACTAATTTCAAGTCAAATTCTACTTTTACTAACATGTAAGAAAAATTATTTTGCCATGAATGAATACTCGTTTGGCTGTATTACAAATGATAGCAGACAGTCTTCAAATATATCTGCTATCAAAATTTACTAACAAATCCTTCTTAATAATGGTCCTGTTCGGAAAGATCTCATGGCATTTTATCAAATGTATAAGGTTTAAATTGCATGAAGTAGGATAAAAAGTTGAATGTAGAGTTCATTCAGTATATCTCAATATCATTCCAATAGATGAGCTCTGTATCTCAATACGTTGCAATACGAAAGTTGGTGCAATACGCAGGTGTATAACAGGGCTACAGATAACTTTTTAGGTGTGAGTGTACATACACCTTGAATATAAAGTGAAGGTGTACTGAAACTTTTGGGGGTGTATTCACTACTTCAGTACTTGCAAAGTGTGAGCACGTTTGTATGTTGTTTATGAAGGTGTAAAGAGTAAAGTGTTGTCATCAACCAATTAAATCGCCAATGTATTACCGACGGAAACTAGCTGTACATAATTCTAGAAGTACATTTTACAAGGTATCAACAATCGATAATTGTTTGTCAAATGAACCTGAACATGAAATTATTATATTCATGAATCAGAACATCCTTGATAAATTTAGAAATACGATACGCATGGAAATGAATGTCCAAGCGTAAACAGGCATGTATGTGCGTATATGATACGCATGGAATTTATTTTAGGGCTGTACTTAGTAATTTCATAGGCGTACATTACGCGTGTACGACCCTTATCTGTAGCCCTGGTATAAACATGAGAGAATTACAAAATCTTCATTTGTGAAGTGAGAACATATTCATAACTTATACTAAAATATTACTCTATTGCAATGCATTGAGGTGAACACTTGATGGAATGACTAAACCTTCAGACTTGCATAAAAGTTGTAAACAGCACACAAATCTATTAATTCCAGATTGGCTTGGGTTGGACCCGGGTTCCCATCACATTACACCTTTGGATCACGTGACAAATAAGTGATGAATTCATTAAAGTGTCAGTAATTGTTATATTTTCATTCACAGTGAAATTGTAAGTAACATCTATATTGAGTGCAGGAACAAAGGAAAGTATTATGAGGACAGTCTGCCATCGTTTTTTAACATTCGGATGATGGCCAACACCGGGACATCCACTGTACATGATTTCTCATAGTTTGACTTAGTGTATAAACTGTACAGCTTTTAATAATGTTATTTTACATGCATTTTTAAGTAAATTGAGGTGAGACGTAAAAAAAACTGTCTGTCTTTCTGTCTGATAAAAGCAATGAAATATTATAACCTATCAAATTCAAGAAGCACTCAACTTGATTAAACTTATTACATTTTGCTGCTTATAGAAAACCAATTTAAAACCTCAAAAAGAAAAACTAAACAATGTTGCATATAGAGGCATATCATCTTGTGATTGGCTATGAGGGAAATCTGCACAGACTGCAAACTTTTCATCCAACCAACATGACACTAGATTGCTATCAAGAAACCTGTGAAGGGACTTAAATTTCCATGTAAAATTGTCAGTGATCATGACATATTACAATGAGAGATAATGTTTCATCACATATGTTTTGTAAGATACACAATAGGTGTAACAAACAAACAATTTGCTGCAAACTAGTACTGTTCCAACAATGTACAGAAAAACACAATTAATGTTATGCCATTGTTAATCGTTTGTATGTTTCCAAGTGTTAGTTATACAAATTATTTCAGATCGACGATTTTCCTCTTCCTTTCAGGCTAAGCTAAGTCTCAGACAAAATACATTTTTGTAAAAAGTTCACAATAATGTTACGATGGGTTCGGATAATAAGTGGTAGCGTACCAGTGTAAGAATTTTAGACTAGTCCCAGCCCTATACTCCAAGTAGGATTTAAATCATCCTTTCTCATCTTGAGAGAGTGAGTTATTGTTAAGCACCGCTAGAGCAATATTTCAGATGCTTACTTGAAACTGGATTTCATCGAGAATAAGGAACACCAATCAGACACAAGCTCCTTCATATTCATAACAGAAGCGGCATGAGAAGACAGCACAATTGGAACACCTACCAGTCTCTGACGAAGGAGCAGAAGTCGATGGAGAAGTGGTCGGAGGGGGGGAGGAGGGGGGGATCTTCTTGCAGCACCTTGGTGAGAACCTCAAAGTCTGTCTTGCAGTCCTTGTAAGGGAACTCTCCTGTGGCTAGCTCAACCTGCAATGTAAACAGGACAGTTGACGCTTCTTCTTTTCCATTTATTCCCCATCCATTTTATGACTGTATAATGTTCTCATCTTGAGAGTGGTTCAGCCAAGATTACAAATAAAAAGTATACCAGTACATTTTCAGGCTTCGTTGATTTTTTGTTTAAAGTGGATGTTGCGTTTTCAAAATTGCACTTTTTACTCAAGGGAGTTAATTTCCTTACAGCCCAAAATCTAATGTGCACAGCAAAACCTGTGATGGTTACTTTAACTGGAGTGATTTGGGGTTCAACGCTGCTTTCAAGAGTATTTTACTTAGGTCACGGATGCTAGTGTTATTGCAGGGAGAACACTTCATTGCGGTGACACCTGACCATCGACTGGAACTACCAAACCATGGGTGGTACTGCGCTGAAAAATCGGTGTAGCATTGCACCCAAATTTTACGGCATTTATAACAGTTCTAAGCCATTTGATACAGAGTTACAGGCTCAGCACTGCGCTATAAAGGGAGACTACTCTTAACAGACAAGAGACTTGCTCCACTTACTGTTGGTGCCACATGTAAACAGGACAACTGCAGAAAAACATCTTCATATTTTGGTCTTAAAAATACTGACAAATACTGTAATTAAAACTGTTGGAAATTTAAGCCTATGTAATGTTTTCTTAAGAACTGTTAAATGTTAAAAACCAACTGAACAGAGATAATATTAATGAAAATAAAGGATACATAAACGCTTTAAGCAATGAGACTAAATTATATAAAGAACAGCTAAGTAAAGACGACAGAATAGTCTTATTTTCATTCATTACATTAATGATTTAAAAACACAACAAAAATAACATATTCCTACCAGTGAGATTCCGAGACTCCAGACATCAGCTCTGATATCGTAATCAGGACATGCCGGGTCAGGTGGGTCAATTCTCTCCGGCTGAAACAAGGCAACGAGATGAGAAGAGATTTTTTAAGGGACAAAGTAAGATGTAGAAGGAAATATATCTAGCTCAGATTAAATTACGTGTCGACATTACTGCATAGCCTGTCAGCGTTTTAAAGTAAAGGAGATTAATACCATATTAATAAGCAAGAATACTTTCACTTCCAGTATTCATTATAGACTACTCTGGTATCAAGGGAGACTACTCTTAACAGACATCATAAGGTAGGACATTTCAGCAAAAGTATGGGAGGCAACTCTCAAGTGAACAAATAAATGTAATGTTTTTGTTTTTATAAATCAAATTAGACTAATCTCAATATAAATAATCATGGTCGGAGACTCAATATCAAAATCAAGGGAGACTACTCTCAATAACATAATCAACGGAGACTACTCACTGCCATATAAGCTGCACAGCCTGCTGTTCTTGTTTTGGCTTTTGAATCCACAAGACGACCGCTAATTCCAAAATCACATAATTTTACTGACCCTTTCTCATCAAGCAGAATGTTCGAAGGCTTGACATCTGCGAGAATAAGTTGATGGTTACTATGTAAATTGTAAATGCAACATTTTCAGAATACTGATACACAAATTCCTGTCAAAAACAGTGAACATGACTAACATACCAAAATGAAGATTACCGTATTCGACGTGATAAGCGCCTGGGGCGCTTAAAAAATTGGTAAAAGGGGGCGCTAATTAAAACGATAAAAATTGTCCTCAAGTTTAGTCTTGAAAGTGTTTTCTTACGATACACATGTCTTTGAAATATGGTTTTATAAGTTTTATCATTTTGGTGGTGGCTGGGGGTCTTGAAATACCCTGTATTCTTCACTTTAGTGGAAGTAAAAGACTTATTGCAAGACTGAAAAACCTTCCTCAATGAATCAGCATGCAAGGTAAGCAATGTTGATAGGTGGGCGCTAAATCAGGACGCATATTGTTCACTCAAAAACGTGGTGGGTGGGCGCTTATAGGGGAGTGGGCGGTTATTAAGTCGAATACGGTATGACTTTTTGTTGATATACTTAGTTTTGCTTATGAGTGCTTCAGGGTATAGATGGACTGCTCAATAACCCATTAACCCATTAAAAACACCAGAAGGTAGAGGAAAATTGAGTTATCTGTGGAATACTGAGTGAAGTAAGCATTTGTAATATGACCTCACAGCTGATATCATATGAAAATGTTTCTTTCAGTAGAAAATAAACATTTTATTTTTTTCAAAAATGTTATACAATACATATTCTGAAATATTACCCAAATTTATAGTCAATAATTTGCAATGAGGCAAAATTTGTGTATACTAAAAAGCACAAGCAGTCATTAAACTTAGCGTCTTTAACCGTCACTAATCCAACTCCCTGGTAACTCACCTCTGTGTATAACTCCATGATTTTCTTTTAAGTAATGTAAAGCTCGAACAATCTAAAATGAAAGTTAATTAATTGCATAAAGAACAATAAGGTTACAAACAATGGACATACTTTTTCTTCATTAACCTTAAAATTCGTTATTATTCATTCATCTTAAAATGAACCCATTAACATCTACAATCTCAGTTTACATATATATTGCCCACCACACAAAGTGCTTTCCAACTACAACAAATAGATAAACACATGTTAACATCCTAAACCCCTAAAACTTGATAGGGACCAGATAATAAACAATGTACAATCTTGTCTCAGACATACACAATGAAATGATGAACACAATAGGTTACCTCCCCTGAAAATACACGCTCCTTTTTACATCATTCAAAACACTTGGAAATAAGAAAGTTGAAACAAAATATTTACCAATGTGATATGACTCAAAATGGACGTGTCTCACTCACCTAATTGCTAGAAGCTACAGTCTGCAAGAAGAAGTTAGTTCATAAACTACTGCAAAAGTCAACTTTTGAAGTCTCTACTCACTGCAACCGCCATTTTTCCTAGAATGCGTTCAGGTATGGGTTTCCGTGTCCGCTTCAAGAGTTTATCTAGACACGTTGACATGAGTTCCATACAGATCCAAACTTCGCTCTGCATCACAAGGTTCAATATTCATAAATATGAATAGCAAACGATAACTCAACAACAAAGCCAAGGTTATAGAAACAATTATAACATTTAATTCAAATCAAGAGTTATTGCCCTCTAAAAGTGTACATGCAGAATGCCCATCAAATATTGAAAATGAAACAAGAGGCATCAGGAGATTGCTTATACTCCGAGCCCCACATAAGTTGAATAATCAGATGACTGGTAAGATGTTGGATAGCAGAATTTGATTTTTCGTATACCTCTGAAAATATGAGAAGGTGTATTTGCAAATATAAATTTGCTCCACACAGCAGTTGCATATATCAAGTTCTCCTCTCAAGATGAATATCTAAGTTGCATTTCTATGGAAACTGACAAAAACAAAAATCCCTGAAAGATAAAATCCCCCAAAGGCACAACAACCTGGGTGTATAGTCAACATACCAAGTTTCCTTATATTAGGTCAAACGGTTTTCAAGTTCTGCTCCAGTAAAGATGTACCATAGACAGACCTCAAAGTCAACTACTAAATCATTACATTAGCATTAGATATTAAGGGGACAAAAGTTGTGAGACATTAATTCACTGTAGTTCGAGGCAGCAAGATCTCACCGATGTGATGAAGGTTCCGAGACACTTGACGATGTAGGGACAGTCGTGACTCTTGAGGACCACGTCCAGATCCATGATGATCCGCTTGTTCTCCTCCTTGTTGCCTGACCGACGCATTTGCTGCAATTAACATATAGAGTCTGTACACAAGACTTCACATTTCTATGAACTTTGCTCTCAGCTTGGAGGGGTAAGTAGTTATTTAGAAGAGGTGAGGTGAGGTGAGTTGGTGTTTAACGCCGCTTTCAAGATTATTTCACTTATATCGCGGCTGCTAGTATTATTGCAGGGAGAAAGCCCCTACACCATTGTGGCCATGCATTGCGGTGAAACCTGCAAGCTGCAAGCTGGAACTAGCATACCATGGGTGGTACTGCGCTGAATTTCAGTGTAGCATTGCACCAAAACCTGACTGCGTGTAGAACAGTTCTCTACTGCAGACAAAGTTGCCGAGCCGCTGGCGGGACCACGGACCTTCGGATCCGAAGCCGAACGCGCTAACCACTGCGCTATCCCGCCCCCTTGTTTAGAAGAAGTGTAAAGCAAAATGTTTAAGGCTGACAAACAAGCATAATTTCAACTAATCAAAATCTCTGCCTTTCCCCTTAAACTTTATGAGTGTAAGTGATTTTGCATTTGCAGTGAGGTGAGGTGAGGTGATTTGGGGTTTTCTAGATTTTTTAACTTATGTCCAGGCTGCTAGTATCATTGCAGGAAGAAAGCCTACGACACCATTGTGGCTATGCACTGCGGTGAAACCAGTGAGCAACGGCTGGAAATGGTTGGTACTTCACTGAAAATCAGTGTAGCATTAAATCCAAACCTTACTGCGTGTAGAACAGTTCTCTACTACAGACAAAGCTCCAAGCCCCTGGGGATATTCAAACTTTGGACCTTTTGATCCAAAGCCATGCTAACCAACGCGCTATACCTCCCCACATTTTAGACAAGATTTATCCTTGTTTCTGAACAGGTTTATAAGATTATCACAATTATCATATGTTTAATTGGTTTATTACCTTTTTAATATTACACTCCTGTCAAACTCACCTTGACGGCCATGAGGTGTTGGGTCAGTTTATGCCTCATTTTAACCACTTGACCACATGTGCCGTGTCCCAGCTCACCAATAAGCTCCATGTCATTAATATCAGTGGGGTATTTCTGAAACACATGAGGCACAGATGAGAGCCATTACATTATTACTTCCGTCTCCATGTAACATTTATGCAATTCAGATTTTTGAGAACTTGTATAAGGTTTTTAAAAATTTTAACCTTAAATCATTTTTAAGCCTGCCAAAATTGTAGCTCAAGATTTGAAGCAGATTTGGAGAAGTCATAAAAGTCAAAAGTGAACATGCATGTCATAAATCAATTTCACTTAAAAGGCCAGATTTGTTAAAGATTTAAATCCATGTATTCAGATTTCTCTATCTTTCTACTTGACTCACAGTTCCGTGGATGCAGAGGATGCCTGATTGTTTCATGATCTCCTCGTACTTCTGATCAATCTCGCCGCTATCAGGGTTCCGCGACCGAGAGTGACAGTCAAGCTGCATGCCTGGCCGTCTGGGTCTGCTTGATAATGGACATCACAAAAGTTTTTATTCAAACATTTCATTCATCAACCCCTTACAGCAAATCAAACTTAATAACAGGGAAACAAGGTTGCTCACATTACAAGAAATCACAAAATTAGTAGAGGTAAAGCCAATTCACAATTTTTTTTGTTAAACCGAAGCATTTTGCTTTATTTTGATGCCCTGGTCAACTAAATGTACTTTTGTTTTCTACTGTATACCACTCTTTACTTTATACAGTATTGAATTCCACTCAAATTTATTTATTTATTGTGACTTTGTATTATTTTTGGTTCTTTACTAAACCAAAACTGTACTGAAAAAATAAAACCCACTGAAGATTGTGCATGGATATTAGAACTTCACCAACAGTCCATTGTATTACCGCTATCACTTACAGATTTGTCAATCTGCGAACTTTTTGTTAAGGGCATGCCAATGATAAAGACCTTATAATAAATTCTTATTCAAAAACATGAATCAATGTTTTACAGTGCTTACCTCCCCTGTGCCAGTCGATGACAGTCGAGCTGCATTTCTGGGCGTCTCCGGCTAGATGAGGGGGCGGAGCTAGAGCGAGAACTGGGCCCACCTTCACCATGTCCAACTAGTGCTGTTAGTGGAACATCAATAAACATTCAAAGGGGCTCAAATCAAGACCAATCCAACTTATAAGAGTCACTATTCAAAGTAGTCATTTATGAATAATAACAATGTAATGCTCACAACCTAACACTAATGATCTTGGTCATTTGGCCAGTGTTTGTCTTAAATACATTAGGCTAGTGCCAGAAAGGGAGGTAACCATATTTCTGTAAATCAACAAGCTGGGCTCAGGGATTAGTAAGTGTTTTCAAATTTTTTTCCAAAATTGGTATGGCAGGGTCGGGTATGGTGCTAAATTCATATGCAAAATTTCAAAAAGACATTTTATTGCTGCCAATTTAGAGTTATGACTATCATATTTCGATTCAATAATTCCACTTTAAAAGATTCAGAGCTGCACAAATAACATGTATTTATTATTTTAAACTCATAGTTCATAATTCAATATGAAAGACAAGTAATTTCATTTAAAATTTTAAAACAAATAGATAATATAACCATCTACTCCTGCAACCCAGATAAAAATTATTTGTTTTCCAAACTGAGGCTTAAAATGTTAAAATTAATTTGTCAAATTATTCAAGGGGGAAGTTGTTGTGTATATTTACATTATGACAATGAATCAATGATGTGTTTAGAAATAATAATAATCAACATAAAATCAGCAAAATCATTGGAATAGAAATAAACAATCATGAATATCTAATGCAACAAATAAACAAGAATTAAGTTACAATCAAAATAATATGACAAAATAAAACCCTCACATCTATAACAAAAATTAACAGGTTTGAAGGTTTTTCGATAGAAAGTTAAACTTACAAAATAGCTATAATTTCTTGAAATTATTTAGTTTCGTCTCATTTCTTAAAATCATTATTACTAAACACATGCAGTCGTCACACATGTTATATTTCTTTGTTATGTCTTTGAAAGTTATTTTTAGGGTTTCTTGTGCAAAAGATTCAGGATGCATTGTTACAAGCATCTTCACACTCCAGGGTAAATTGTCTGATAATTCTCCACTAATACCCTGGATCCATGGTTGGCTTAAAGCCACAATTTCATTACCTCCCTTTGCTTGCCCTTCCTGCAGTAACCAATCAGATATCCCTTAATAGACTTGAAATTTACCAGTCTTCCCTGTAATCAGTAACATGTTCCTATGGGCATCCTGCTTTTAGAATTTCTGTTGAATAACTGAGATACTTGAAATTATCAGTTTAACAAATCTAACCTGAAAAAGCGAAGAAAATAGAAATAGGAAAAGGCGAACGCTGCAATGGGAAACCCCTAAAAATCAAAGATGATTAAGAAATTGGTTTGGATATTTTGTCTTGAAGAGAAGTGAGCTTTTCAATACAAAAACAATAACATACACAATCAAAGACTTATCTTCCAGCGCCGTAACTGTTACTCCATGAAAAAGAGGCGTGAGATGGCAAATTTGATGGAATGCTCGACTTCCATGCATAGAGAGCTGATTGGAAATTAAGACAGCAAAGGGAGGTAGAAAAATTAATATGTGAGGCTACCATGGATCCAGGGTATGAGTAGAGAATCTTCAGAATGTGTACCCTGGATTATTGAGGATGTGATGCATGCTTCATGCCAAGTGGTCCCACTATATCATAGTGTATTAGTTGTCCAGGTGTTCTCCTATAAATCATTAGGTATTCAATTCTCCTGTTGCATAAATGTGATAGACAAAGCAGTTCACAATTCAACCTATATGTTAACTAACTGGTTAATTGTCTTAATTCTTGAGCAAACTTTCAATTTTGGGGAATCTTAATTCGATATTTTTGTAAAAGGTAGATAAATTTAATTTGGCCTTGATTTTTGCCAAAATAGCATTTAACATACATGTGTTGACCAATTAAATGGCAACTTCATCCTATATTCCAAATATATGTTTCTTGATTATAATGAAATAAAGCAGTGGCCTTATCTATTAAGCAAATTTGTCTTTACATCTGCTAGAGATAATTTTCCTAGGACTAGTTTGAGTACCATCCTATGATACAATGTCTCAATAGACTTAATTAGGTTGTCACCATAATGAACCAATTAGCATTAAATGATAATTTTTTGCAACAGACGGTACATTTTGATAAAAACAACACTGATGATTTATTCAAGAGGCACTAAGAAGTTGGTAAATTCAATGTGAAACTAATCCTATGGATTTACTACTTTTTATTGCAAAAGTTGGTTGTTTCTGTGTAGCTACGTCACTTGCTTGATGACAGTGTATTATATACCGGTACATTGAAACATCACACTTACAATAAAGAAGTAGTAAATCCATAGAACTCATTTCTCATTCACTATTGTTTGACATAAAGGGCTCTAACAAAAATAATGTCTGGAATGAAGACCCTATGTGTAACAGGGTTTCTGAAATAAAAAGTTGATTACAAAAAAAAAAAAAAAAGGCACTTTTTTAAATAAAAACACATATATTCACAAAAAAGGTAAGCTCCATACTTTCATTTCTGGGAAGTAGTAAATCCATACCACTTACATTAAAGAAGTAGTAAATCCATTGAACGCATTTCTCATTCACTATTGTTTGACATAAAGGGCTTTCAAACCACTTAAATTCATAAAATAGGTAAGCTTCATACTTTCATTTCTGGGAATCCTGAATCTGGAGGCTTCCCAGAGTTGGAAGGGGGCGAGGTTATCATGAGACAGGGAGTACTGATCGTTCCAGACGGGGCCGACTTGATGAGCGAACACAAGACAAATACAAACAGATTAATAAAACAGAAATAAACATGCCGTAAATCAATATTTGTTTGCTTCCATGACCGTGATGACTTGAATTCATCTTAAAGTGCCATAACAAATCCCAATGTTTTGCATTTGATTAACTTCCCCCGAAAAATATACCTTCTTTACCGCTTGACGGACCGAGGATCCATGAAAAAAAATATACCTATATATATAATTCACCTCCCATCATTGGCTGATTTATTGAAGTTTATTGAAGACAATTATGATCAATAGAAAATGACACCTTAAGGTGTCAAAAATATCTTTATTTTTATAAATTTTAATTTTCAAGGATTACCATTGTTTGAATTTCATGTGTGCATTTATATTGTGAACAGATCTTTTATTTGAAATGATTTTGATTCACTTTGATTCAGATGTTTCATTTCAGAAGTTATAAATCTTTGAATAGGTTTTTTCTCAATAAATATTCTGAGCACAAAAAACAATCAATACATAACTTATTTTATCTAATCTGCATCATCATGGCCATACCGAAGCAAACAATTGCATGATTATGAAAATGTATGTATCAATCAAAACAAGGCATTAATATGGATGCTGCAAAGGTAAGAGACGTGAGTAAAGTTCTGAGAATTGAAATGCCAGTGGAGATGATTCTGTCAATGAAGTCAACTGAAAGTTAAGCAAAGTTAAGTTTTGAAAAGCCTTCATCCTGCTACACCAAGGTATTTATAACCTTGCAAGTATCCTACAATTCCCTGATTACACTGTCAGGTTTGCCTCATATGTACTATAATTGACCAGCCAGTGAAATAACTTAAATCAAACAATATTGGCAGTGCCCAGGTGAGAGGATTGATGAGGTATTCATGATATTTAGAAATGAGTACCCAGCATGAAGTTGAAATGAGGAAAATGGTGACAAGAAAATCAGCAGATTGTAGGGTCTTACATGAACATATACCCATAATGCAGCATGAAGCCTTACATTGGTAATTTATCAAACTCTTGATTTATTAGTTTGTAGGGTTTTTTTTTTCATTTCAATAGCATTAACATTTAATGGATTATCATTCATATATAATTCTAATTTCATACTGCATGGAGATGCTTTGACACTTTATTCCATGCAGAAAAGGAGGTTAAGAGGACCAGGCTGTCTCCATTTCACTAGGAAAGATTACTTGTGTTTAGTGAAATGTCAAAAAACAAACAGCCTAAGACTCTGCAGCTCATCAAGATTGAAGGGTTTGAAATTGAAGACTAAGATATATATGAACAAAACCAAACAACTGGTCCCTGTCATTAGATTTACATTATGGTCACCATGAGATTAACAGCTAAAACTTTATCTTGATAATAACAATCAAGCCAAGGACCTGTAATATAATATAATACAGGTCCTTGATCAAGCTAAATTGTCCCTTTATCCATCCATTGAGTATATACTAATATGTTGATGAAAATATGAAAACATCATCACACATTGGTTTTATGGAAAGTTCAGATATGACAATAACAGGCAATTATCACTAATAGAAGATGTGACCAAGTCTAATTTCAGGTTCAGTTTATCATTTTCAAAACAGTATGATCATCTTACACTGTTACAGACTGAGTAGCCGATCAAAAAAGTGTAAATAACTCTTCTTTGTGGGCACTGTGTTAGGTTTTCTGCTGTTTATGCCATGTTCAAAATACATATACCAGCATTTGGGTTAATTTCCTATTTACTGACAATAACTTGTTATGGTTTGAAATGAAACGATCTAAGAAAACAATGTTTATAATTTCATTTAATATTTCCTTAAATGCCAACGCCATTCAACAAGCAATCAAATTTAATAGAGTCGTATAAGTAGATCACAACTGCAAGGGTGATTAAAGGTAGCAGGCCATTGATACTTGACTCCCATGTTGATGATGAAATTGTCAAAACATTATCAGGAAGATCACCATGAAAATACATTAGAGTAAAACGTCGTTTATTTCTTTCTTTCGCTTCTTTGTCATCCAACTTACTCGGCCGTCTTGGGCTAGGCGAGCCAGCTTGCAATGGCCTAGTTCTTCTATCGTTTTCATGCAGTCTGTTCTCTAAAGTAAGCTTTTTCTCTAAATCGTTGAGTTTTTGTGACAACGATTTCTTCGACGACATGTTGGATTCCAGATCACATGATCGAATATGTTTAGTGCGCGATGACAATGGATAGTTTCGTATCTTTTACTTTTGACTTTCGTTGATATATTCCTGAACATGTTCTCATAGTATAATCATTTCTTGATATCACGAATTTATCTTTATTTAATGTTTTTGAAAATGTCGAAACGATCTTTTTGGTCCACTTTACTCAAGCTCCGGTATTAAATGCAAAGCGAACGAAATCGGGCTCATTTGCGCACAATGGCCGCACATGCTTTATCTATGCAACGGAATGTAAACATTGCCATTTTTCTTTAAATATCACTAATCTGCCAAGTTTCTGAGTGAGAAAACATGGCAACCGCAAGCACTAATGCTGATGGCATGCGATCGTACAAGGTAAGCTTGATCGGGTGGCGTACTCTCCGCTGCTATATTTGGCGGGGATTTCATTTGACCTCATTATCAGTCACATGACTTGGTCACGTGATTTATTGACCTCGGCACCAACCACACGTGTATCTCTTGATAACACAACATGATTGCCTGTTGAGAATTACATAATGTCAACCGCACGTAATGACTCGAATGGCGTATTACTAACTTATCATCAATAGATAAGTAATCTTGATTAAACAATGAAATTGAAACATTTCATTCGACACTATGGAGTGGCCGTACAGAAGCTGGCAAACAGAAACAAGTTTTGGGTGTGTTTGTGAATTTACAATTAAAAGCTTTGTATGCAGATACGCAAGACCACAAATGATGCATTGGTCATAATATTATTAGAATACCTCAAACATATCATGATAATTGTTTTCAAATATAAAGTCACCTATGTGGTAGAAAATCTAATGAAAGTAAATTCATTATTTATAACTGTTCACAGAAGATATTTCGAATTCAAGAAAAATAATCATCCTTTACCTCAAGCTAGCAGTAAATGAATTACTTGAAATCACAACAATGAGTTTAATCATTTCTAGGGCAAGTTTCTGAATGTGATTGTTACCTACAAAAGGAAACGGTTTTCTGAATAACACCATGCAGTGCTTTAAGGAGGGTAAAGGTTTCATAATGATTAAATATTGCAGTTGTAATGAAGTTATCCGTATGATATATTTCAATGCATTAATTATTTTTTTCAAAGTAGAACTTGGTTATGTTGACAGTACATTTGTTTTGCCCTCTCTGTAGTATAATTATGTTTCTTTATTGAAAACATAACTGATTTCAGTAACTTTCTTACTTGTTCACTTTCTCTATGTTTATTTTTTACATAAAAACTTTCGTCATTTACATAAGAAATATATTTTGCAAGCTTCAAGTAGAACTGTGCTGTAATGTTAATCTGCTGTATTAACAGTGCTTTTTGTTTTCAACCTTTGAAATATGTTTATGCATATACAATGTTATCTGTAACTTTTATCTCGCATCTTGCTGTTTATTCTCTCCCTACACTTTATCATACTATCTGCTATTTAGCATATTTAGAGTCAAGTAGTGTATTCACAGTGTTACATTGTTGTCTTTGGCAGACTTGAAGAGCCACTCCGTGAGTTGTTGGAGTCATTTATGTAAGACTCGATTCCATGGCAGGCCTCCAATCTGTGGCGGATTTCCAAATCTATGGCAGATTTTCAAATGCCAGACATGGGTACCATTTTTTGTATTTTTCTGAAATGATTAACCAAACCTTACACTAGACAATTACCCTAAGATTCGTCGACAGGAATCCAAGGGTTACAAAAGATAGTCTTTCAATATCTTAGGGCTAAAGAAGACAGACTCACCGAGGGCTTAAAAGATCCTACAAAATAAACACAATTGATGTGGCATGAAGCCACAAATGTCTTATTTACATGTAAGGTATTGTTTAATGTATTTTTGTAACTGGGATATGGATTTATGATTTGGTCGTTATCCGTTTGCAATATCTCTCTCTGTGACTTCCCTAATTATTTCGCTGGCGACGCAATTGGGCCTTACAATGGGAACAGTTAGCTATTATGACGTCATCCCACAATGACGTTTCTTAGCATGACGTCATGAAACAGTCTACCAATCAAACGCGCCACAGATAAGGAAATCTGCCATAGATAAGAGACCGGCCACAGATCTGAGTCCTACATATATGCCAAACTTAATCAATGGTGTAATTTGATCGTGAAGTATCAACTGTTACCAAAAAAAGCTTTTAAAGCTTATTGTTTTTTTTTACAATGACAATATGAAGGTAGAACACAGCAATTAAGATCAAAAACCGGAAAGTGGCGCGCATCAAATAGTCAAACATAATTTTGGAAACTTATCTAAAACAGCCAGGAGGGCAGTTAGGAGTTGATAGTGTTTGTTAGGTTATATAACTAGTATCCATATATATTGGACGTGATATCTACACCTCTGTGCATTTATAAGGCTGTTTTTATATTTTCATGGAAAACCAGTATTTGTCATATATATATATATATGTCTTTTGGACATGAAAAGTTAAGATGTTTTGATTTTATATACCACATATGACATTTAGATTCGTATCAAAGGTAATTAATATGTTATGAAAATCACGGAGTGGCTCTTTTACTGTAATATGGACTCGGTTTGGTTTTTAAAAAAATTCTGGTTATTGTTACAAACTTTTTATATCATTCAATATTCTATAAAACAATAAGTGTATCAAATGTTGTTGTTTTTTTGCAACATTGTCTTAATATTCAACATTGTTGCAAAGTGTTATATGATGTAAAATCCTTTATGATAATAGTTTATTTTGATTCACTATGTTATGAAATGCGCAACAGTTACCAAATCTTATCATACTATAAAATAATTATCATATAACCTAATGATCAAAAACTATAACCTAGCAGCGTGATTAGCATGTAAATTTTATGTTTCGAAAATGATATGAAAATGAAATACAATATTCACAAACAAATCAACATTAGTATATTTATTTAGTTAACGATTGTTTATTTGTGGTCACAGGTGCTAATTTGTGGAAGCATCAACTGTTAATTGTATGAATCTATTCTATCCATGATTGGTGTTGCTCAGTAGGGCAGTGAGATAGTACATCTCTGTATCAACAGTGGTAGGTCAAAAGGTTATAACGCTCATACAAGGTTGTTGACAAACAGATAAGTAAATTTTGTAACTGCGTAATCATGGCACATGGATTTGAGGTAAGTTTTTCACAAAATGCAGAGTTTCGGTCAAAATGTTCTACTGGGAAGTTTTATGATGTCGATAATATTGGATATGAAGTATCAGGTTCAATAACAATCCATATAATACCACCCTTCATTCACTATATACTAGTTCAGTCTGAGAAACCCCTGAAATATGTAAAGAACCCAATTTTAACATTTAACCTCACCAAACTGTTACTCAGTGGCTGATCCAGACTCAGATATATTCAAGACCCCCTCTGTTGAAATTTCAAAATATTGCATGTATTATTGGACCCCCTTCTTGCTTGATCTGTTGATTCATCCCTTACATATAACTGACAATCCTTGTGGGTGACATCGGACATCTTTTCCAAAGCTGTATCTAGTAGGAATATTGAGGGGAAGGTATAGGGGTAAGGGGGCTTTACCGTAGATGACATCTTATTCCTCCGCATGGCTTTAAATTGCAACAGTCTCTATCACTGGCTAATTTTAACCCAGTCTGATTAAAATCGACCGTGTTCCAAGGAATAAAAGTTTCAAAATATTGACTCTACCAAAATTCGAACTCTATCTGTCTAGGCTATCCTCTCTGTGCATTTGTAGGGGAAGGTAATTATTCCCTCCCACCTAACAATGATTTGAATTATTACAAACTTTTGCTGCAGAATTTACTCATTTTGTAAGTTATCGAGTTTTTAGTTTTTAAATAAATACATGGAAAAGTTTGCTTAAGGACAAAATTATGTATGGTACACACAATCAAACAAACACACTGGTTACAAAGTATGTATATCACAAAACAAGATGTTACATTCACAAGTTTATCCTTTAAAAGGAGTTCAATATCGCCCAGCTCTAAAAGAATTGTAAGAAATGTGTATAAAATGAAGTATTTTATAATTTTAGGCTTCTTTTTTAGTGTTTAAAGTTGCAGAATCTTATGGAGAAATTGGTAAAATTGGGTGCACAATTGAGTTAAAACTGCTGCAGAATTCTTAATATTACTCCCCGTTGCTGTGTTAGGAAGGAATTGTGCCTTTAGATTGAATTTTTTGTCTGAGGACAGGAATCATACCATAACAAATCACGTAACTTTAAATGAAACATATAAATTTTTTATAAGATTAAGCCTAAAGGACCATTACCAGTCATTAAGAAAAGATGACATCATATAATGATAATATTTTGAGTATGTATTTCATTTCTTGATGATTACATTAAATGATATTTAACAGACTGTATGTCTTTATCAGTTTGATATGTATGTCACATTTAATGTTATCAACCCATTGTTAAAATGATTCTGATAAGCTCTGATTGGATGCTCTTTAGTCACATGACTAACTATTGAATACTTATTATATTAACCCTTGAAGGTTGTATTCATTCATATCCATTCAAATATCTTCATTGTGACTGTGTGTTATATCTTTCTATATCTAACTGATAAGTCCAAATAAATAATGAAACCAGGTGAATAGATTAGCATCTAATGGTATTCCATTTGTTTTTTATAGTAAATATATGTATATGTTGTTATGATGAAGGGTAAAGTTAAACTCTAATTAAAAAGCGTATTACATTCTTGTGTTTTGTATCCTAAGTCCTATAGATCACTTGAATGATATTTTTCATATGTGAGCTTTAGTGAAGTTGCAGCCATTGTTTATATGTAAGGTCTTTCTAGCATTGAAGTTGTGGTGTAATTATATTCCAGTTTAATGACTTAAACTTGCAGTTTTTCTTATCTTCATTTCATATAAAATTAGAAAAGAAATTGAAAAAAGAAAGATATTAGATTTAAACATATTTATTCAAGAGAAAGGATTGGGTACAAGTAATCCAACTTAGTGAAACCCTCTCTTATAAAAGATAATGGCTAAAATTTTATTTGAATAGTTTTGACGAGAAAATCTAACAGATAGAGATATTTTTCTCCTTGTGAAACGATTGATATTTGAACAACCAAAGGCCCTTGGCACTATAAAGGTTAACAGGTAAAGCTGCAGACAAGAATATTAAGTCAAATGTTCCTAATCAATTCAGCTCTATTTGTAAGAAGGGCTGTAACTATCTGGTTTCTCTTTCATGATGGAATGAATATGTTGTATGTTGTAATTTTATCTTTCAGGATGTAGACCTATAACCATTATGATTTGTTTTAAAATTATTTATTGTTATTTATTTTTGTTCTATTAAAATGTCCATGTTTGTATGACATACTCAAGATTGCCTCTGATGCAATTAAGGTTAACTTTGAAGGATTTTTCTACAGGATGCAGTTCAGAAGCTGAACATGCTTCAGTCCAATGCTGAAACTCTCGCGAAGATAGCAAAGACGAGGGATTCCAGACGTCATCTGAATATCCCACATATGATCAATTATCTGAAGCGCTGTGACATTGAGGTAAAAAGACTTTGGCTTTTTTAATGTAACATTATTTGAGGTCTTGATATTTTTAAATATTGTACTACTTCAATATGTTATTCTTAGTAGTGAAATACCTGCTGTGGTTTCAGTGATGTGGTACTGTGACTCATACGTACCGTATTTCCTCTAATAAGCGCCGAGTCTCTAATAAGCGCTGGGTCTCCTTTAAGCGCCGGGTGTCTTATAAGCGCCGGGTCTCTTATAAGCGCCGGGTCTCTTATAAGTGCCGGGTCTCTAATAAGCGCCGGGGGGTAAAGAGTAGTTGATAGAATAAGTGCTGGGTCTCTAATAAGCGCCGGGCCGGTATAAAGCCATTAAATTTATGCTCCCTCAGTAAAAAATGATGAAACGAATGATCCACCACTTCCATTCATGAATTTGTATATGGCTGCTTGATACTTCAGTTTGAATCAAATATTGGTTGAAGAAATAAGCGCCGGGTCTCCAATAAGCGCCGGGTCTCTAATAAGTGCCGGGGGTCAAGGGTTAAAAAAAAAAGAAGCTTCCGGGCGCTTATTAGAGGAAATACGGTATTTTATTCAAGTCACATTTATGTATGTCCTGATGAATATTCGCAGTAGTGACATGAAATAAAGAAATCGAATTATGTACATACCAAGGATGGGTTGTGTTGATAAATAAACAATATAGTTTTCATAGTCAATGAAGTAAAATCACCTCTTGCCTGAAAATACTGCTTTTTTAATGTACTTATTGTTTATAATTAGACTACTGATTTGAAAGAAGAAAAAGACAAATTTATTAAACCAGGAAAGGCACAAGATGATTATTTAAGTGAGTTATTGTTAAGCGCTGATTGGGCAATATTTCAGCCATTAGCAGCTTTGAGTGTTTGAATTTTTAACTGGCAAATTACCTTGGTAACTAGAATGGTTCATAATGAAATGAATCTTAAGATATTTTCAAAATTATTTGGGCAACTAGAAAGATTCATAATAAATTGAGTTTACAATATTTTCCGTTTCCCTTTGACAGCTTGAAGATCTTTCTAAATTGTCTGTGATACATATAAGCGGCACTAAAGGAAAAGGGTCAACGAGTGCATTCTGTGAGAGTATTCTTAATCACCATGGTTACAAGACCGGAATGTTCAGGTGAGTGGTATAAGTATAAGTTTGATTAAAACATTATGAAAGCTCTCAATCATCAAACATTTATTTTAGTGATTTAAGCAGAAGATTGGTATAATATTATCAGATTTAGCAAAATTCTGTTCTTTGTACAAAAGCCACAAAAAGATCACCATGACCAACCTAGGCTTGGAAAAATTCTTGGAAGCTTAGTTTTTACATAGAATTTCAAAGGTCTGTTCAGTTAAGATAATCAAATCCAAATGTTAATATCTGGTACATATAAACTTCTTTGTGCTACCAGACCATAAAAAATCTAGGCCTGATAGTTTTATTTCCATACTGAGAGGCCACAGGATTGTAGTACATAGTACATAGTTATACATTTACACTTTCTTGATCCTACGAGGGAGTAACTTATGCAGTCTCAATCAATGGCAAATTCAAACTTTGCTGCTAACTGCTAAAATTTATCATTCAAATGGATCTCCCTCTTGGCCATATGCAATGCTCATGTTCATGAGATTTCTCGTGGAACTATCAAGTGTTGTACAACTGCATGTGCGAGAGGCCATGAGAGGCTATGAGATGTAACAAGAGGGTGTAAATAAAGATGGCGTACAGCAAGTGTTCTGCCAGTTGTCGTGATGTTGCGGGGCCCTGAACTGTGGTACAGGGCATGAACAGCGAGGTCAGTCACACCAGGCTCCAGAGAAGCTTGGAAAAGTGGGGGAATGCTACAAGGCGTAAAAAAAGGTTTCAGGATTTGTCACAATGCACAGCTAAATTGGCATAGCAGACATACCTACAGCTTTTAAAGCCAGGGCTGGAAGCATTCCCAGACAAATCAAGAATATTTCTCAAACCTTGATGTTTGGATCCACCCATGTATTCAATGATGCGACAGTTTATTCATCATCAATAGGTGACATGATAAAATTTATAACTTGGGTTAAATGATAGTTCATGAACCAAACAAAATTTTGGTCACAAAGATTTGTTACTTTTACGAATATTATGTTATATGATTACAAAATAAATGATATATTTGTGAACTATTTTTATTGAAATTTCAAGCAGTAAATATACCATGATTAATAACAATTTCCATATTGATATACAGAAAATCGTATTGCAAACCACATTGGTACTTTTAAATGTTTTTATTTTCCTTGCTGTCTTGAATAAGGAGAAAGCTATTAAAACTGTGATCAATGCTCGGCTGTACCCGGTTTAGGAAAGAGAGATAATGCTATGACTGGGTTTGAGCTAGACCTTAAACACGTTTGCACAATTTTCACTTTTCAAGTTGACACTTTGTTTACAAGTTTCAGTAAAATCCAATTTTTTATTGGATTATGTTTTCTGCAATTTTAGTTAGAATTCAATGCTTTTAAAAAGTATGATGAATTTGATATTTCAAGAAATGTGGATCAGTACGTATCATGTTGTTTCTGTATTACAATTTGCCAACAATACCTTAATGATGATAGATGTTTCAACTTTGTCCAGTTCCCCTCATCTGGTGACAGTGAACGAGAGGTTCAGACTGAATGGTCGACCAATCGCCAAGGATCTTTTCAGCAAGTACTTCTGGGATGTGTACACCAAACTGGAATCATCCAAGATGGAGTCCGATGACCCGGTAAGTTTGTCGTCAATAAGAACTAAGCCTTATGACACCAGGGTCTAGTTACCCTAGGTGAGGGCGATTTGACTCTATGGTTGAGGCAAGAATATTACTGTATATATTAGAAGATTATTTCCTATATCACAGCTTTATTTTGATGAAGTTACGCATGGTAAGTTCCTGACTTCTTGAAGGTCACAATTGAATTTATTTTTACAATTTTCCATGGAAACAGAAAAAAAGCTGAACTCACTGTGTGTCTGATTCTCTAAAGTTTTATTGTGCGAAAATTTAGACCATCACTTCTTCTTATATTGACGGGTTGGGCCTGATGGTTGACATGTTGAGAAATGTCCTTGCAGGAGAGCGAGGTGAGACCAATGCCTGCATACTTCTCCTTCCTGACCGTCATGGCGTTCAACATCTTCCTCAAGGAGAAGGTCGACGTCGCCATCCTCGAGGTCGGCATAGGAGGAGAGTACGACTGCACCAATGTCATCCAGAACCCAGTCGTGTGTGGGATTACCTCCCTTGGTTTAGATCACACTGCAGTGCTCGGAGACACCATTGATAAGATCGCCTGGCAGAAGGCTGGAATATTCAAGGTATGGATTGTGATAGTGTCTTTTAAAATGGGTTTTGTTCTTTTGTCAAAGAAGACCTCTATTCTGTGCTACAAGTGCCAGACCCTGATATATATTAAAGTATGTATAAGTAATTGAGCATATCTTGAGGGTGTAATAGGGTCATGTCTGCCCTTGCCTGAAAAATTCAAACTGGGATCTGTCGACAATTCTTACAAAGCGTAACTGAGCCAAAATCCAGTTCATCATTGTATAGTTTCTGTTAATTTCGTGTAATGATATATGATACTTCACAACATGAAAAATATATCTTATTGTCTCTCCTATCTTCAGAATAACGTCCCGGCAGTCACTGTAGATCAGCCAACTATTGCCATGGATATGTTGCTCAGCCGAGCAAAAGAAAAAAGGGTAATTTATGCTTAAATCAATAGATTAATATACATTTTATATGAAATTAAGATGATTATAAAATTTGAAAAGACGTTGCAAGTCATATTAATTGGATAAATGATCAACATCATGTAACATCAAAATATCAAATTATCTTATTAAGAAGTGTTTGAATCATGATATGAGTATTAATAGATTTATTTCACAAAACTCTTGGAGGCATCTGCCTCTGCATGATTTGTCTCCTTATTGATTGTTTAACTTCACAATACATGTCTCCTGCAGGCAACTCTGTACAAGGCCCCTTCCCTGGATTCTTATACAGGTAGCAAGGCCCTGACTCTGGGTATTGCAGGCAGTATGCAGAAACACAACGCAACCCTCGCCCTCCAGCTCTGCAGGATGTGGCTTCACAATAATGGAAAAGGTTTGTGTAATTGCAGGCCTCAATAGTAGCTTATGATGCCTAGTCACTTCCTCAGCAGACTCTCAGACTTCAGGTTTATGATAAAATTGTGCTTATTGGAGATCTTGTGATATAGAAATAAATTAACTAAAGACTGCACATCTCTAAGTAATTGTGGATAGGCAGACATATCAGGCATCTGTCCTTCCTCATGCGTTCTTTGTCAACCATTATCCACAAATTTGTTGAGAACTCTTATGAATGTAACCCTCATTAAGATTCTGAGAAAGATAAAGGCCTCTTGAAATTGAAGTTAAAAAGAATTGCAACTCTTATGGTGCCCAGTTAAAGAGGCTTTGGAAATTTACACATCAATATAGCTGTCTCTCCTTAACAAATTACACAACTGTTGTCTTATACTTTTATCTTGTCTCATTGATATCAATCCCTATTTCAGGTCTATCCGAGAGACAGTGGATCTGTAACCAGTCTGACGTGTCTAGCGGAGACCGGATCCCCTCGCTGGATGGTTTCAGTCTGTCTCAGGAAATGAAGAAGGGTACGTCCAACTCTGAATCAGAAAATCTTGCATTGACATTCAAATGTCAAATCTTGCAAAAAATATTGACAGCAATGCCTTCTGTAATTTAGGGTAATACTAAAGAATGAGATCTTCTAATGTCACTTTTGGTCAGCCAGCAGCTTATCCTTATACTTTTGCAGTGTTGCATCTAGGATGCGTATTTGCGTAATTAGGCAAATGAATGTTAAAATGGCGCATTGCTAAAATAAATATGGGCCACCAAGTACGCAGGGATTCTAATTTTCACGCATTGAATAGTTGTTAGCGCGTAGCACACTGAATTAAATAACTAGCGTAATCAAACTGATTGACTTTTGAAGAATAATTTCATATGTCGGCTTTGAAGAAAAAGCCAAAAGAATAACTGAATTTTGCAGTAAGTTACCGGTAGGTGAAAGGGAAAATTTAGACGATAACGAAACGAGAAATTCTGACGAAGAAAGTGAAAATGAATGTGATCAAACGAAGTCTGCTAGTACTGACTGTGACATTGAAAAGTCGTGAAAATTTGTTCATAAATTCCGAAAGGGTTGGCTTGTTAAATTCACATGACACATTGAATAAGCTTATGCTTATCAAACTAGAGGGCAAAGCAATTGAGGACTTTGATTTTGTAAGAGCCCTTGAGAAATGGAAACAGAAGGCAGAGAGAAGAGTTTTCAAGTGTTTGAGGTATGTTACAATAAAAATACTGTTCATAGTCCTGCATTTTGTTAGATTTATTACCTCTAAATATAATGGCCCACTGTAAAATAGACAGTTGCCCCCTGTTTTGAAAACAGTGGGCCACTTGGCCCACTTGGCCCACTTAAGTCAAATCTTAGATGCAACACTGCTTTTGATTACATTGAATTTAGTGCTTAGATATGTTAGTGGAACAGTACCCTCAAGTCTCTTCCAACAGAGGCCACTCAAGAAATTTATCAGCAGGTTCTTGGCCAAGCCAGGCCACTCATGTCGTCAATATTGCTGAAGCTGCGGGAAACAATAAGTCACTCATTTGGAAAGAAGTAAAAAATCCAGATGGTTGCAAGCAAAATCAGTTCTGCAAACAACATTGTTGTTTTAAACTGAGCATTCGATTTGTTCCCTCAATTATTGAAAAAGACGGTGGTTTATTCATCTGTTTTTGCTCACATATTTCTTCAAAGAAAGAAGTCAGTCAGAGATACATGTAAAAAGATATTTAATAGGATAAAAACAATTACAGTATTTGTATTACAAATTTTCACTGCCAGGGGATTGTTGAAGAAACTATAAACAATGTCATGACCAGCTTCTAACTGGCTATGACTTGGTAACCTGTGTGGGGAGAGAATGTTAGCCTTTCTTGTCCAATAATGTAACATCCCCTTCGTCCTTTGAATGTGATCCTCACTCATAGATTTGATTAACTACACGTTTTCACTGATTATTGTATAAGGTAGTACTCTACAGGCAGAAGTAAGTAGAGGTGGTGCATCAGAGATGAAAAAACGTAAAGCTGTGGTGGGGGTAACACTGGGGAAGATGGGCTTGATGGTGCCTGTTACAGTGGCAAATTTTGTCTGTGAGATAGGACTCATCAGACTGATTGGCTTTGAACAAAGCCATAGCCTTACCTTCATGCAGGGTTATTGAGGTATGCTCACTTTCCTCTTTTTACTCTACCTTTATTACAAATTTTACTAATATGGGATATTGAAAGAAGCAAGATATGGCTGAAATATCTAAATGGCAAATTTTACTGCAAGTGACATTGAAAGAACCAAAAAAGGACCCGCTTCTTACAGAGGCACCATTTGATGAAATAAAATGAGTACTTCTGTGGGGAGAGTGGGTACCCTCAAACAAGCTGTAATCACTCTTGTTTATCTCACGGCAGGTCTGTCGAGTTGCTACTGGCCTGGGCGGAACCATGTGCTGCATCATCCCGGTGTGACCTACTATCTAGACGGAGCTCATACCTTGGAGAGTATTCAGGTTGTAGCCTTTAATCTGTTGTCATATTTTTTCGTGGTGTTCAATGTTTGCGAAAAGTTATACTTTTCTTATTTGCAGAGGGATTTTTTTTTAGCCTATGAGATAAAATAAGAATAAATCGTAACTGATGTTTCCATCACAATAAACCAAAGGGATGTGGGGATAAAAGGTGGTGAAATTGACACAATAATTAAGACATGTTGGTCATCAGATATATGATATATATAGTGTAGTCAATTCTCTGAAGAAATTTCATAGCAATATGCTTTTAAGAATCAAGTTTGTAGAATCTATTAATTTTATCTTCAACTGCCATATTGATTTAAACTCACATTTAACTTATATTTTCCCCAAGCAGCAGTGCGCAGAGTGGTTTCAACAAGTGTCTGCTCAGGAATCGGCTCAACACAAGTGAGTAAATTGTGACAGAAGTTTGGGTTACAATGCACCTCAGTTTGACATACCATGTTTTTCTTGTATACAACCTAGAGGATCATGAGATGCTCAATAAATACATCTCTGGTTTAAACATATATAAGTCGATTTTCAAAAAAAACTCAGGCCTAAAATAGAACCCGGTGGTAAGGGGGTGCACGACGAAATAAAACTCTTCAGTTGAATTCAGGGAAATATGTTACTCGGAGTTGAAGGCCATCTGCAGCATACCTGATAGTGAGCTTACTTGCTCTGGGTTTTAAACTCGAGATTCCAGTCTGAAACTTGGACACTCTACCAGTTGATCATTTTCTCCTGCATGTCTTTAAATTGCACCAGTCTCTATCACTGGCTAATTTAAACCTTGCTGCCTGCTGTCAAAATTCATGTTTTGATAGCAGCCCCTTGAAAAGTTGCAATGATCTTATGATTTCTCATTGGACTATCATGATATGTCGCAACAGCCTGGACGATGAGTACAGAAATGTTTGTGAAATGCAGCAAGGCCTATCTTAGCAATCATTAGGACTTGCACAAGTATAGGCCACGCCTAGGAAGATACCTGTTGAGCTAAAGTGATGTCCAACAAGCTTAAACCAGTAGGAACACAATCATATCCCCCTGCTACATGTGCCCCTCAGCAAAGTGAGAAAAGCTTTAAGGAGAAACAAGTTAATGCTCAGGAATTGTCAAAGCCAGGCATTTGCCACCAACTGTGACAATAGTGGTTGTAAGATAACCTGGATCCGAACCTGAGACCTCTGAATGAAAGTCAGACAATCTTCTGGTTGAGCTAAAGGGAATATCTTTCTGGCCTATGCTGGTAGAAACACTCACCCACCATGCCACATTTGACCCCTCCTCAAAACGACTGTTTGATGAGCACTACTAGGTAGTTTGGCTCCAAATGTAACAGAATGTGAGTTACCTCCCCATGGATTCAAACCTGAGACCTCTGGTCGAGAGTCAGACTCTGCTCAAGTCAAGATGAACAATTGATTCTCATCTGTCTTATAACAAAATAGATTTATTTGCTTAAGATTTTTTTTCAATAAAATTTACGAGTTCTCCTTATCAATTTTTTGTGGGCTATTTAAAGGCCTTTTTGTCGATGCAATTATTCTTTTGACTCTTACATTTGACTTGAAATATGACAGTTTACTAAAGGGAGGTTACTCTTGTTCTTCTAAATGTAGCTAAAGTTATTGTTACATTTCTTTCAGAGGACAGATATGTAAAGTTCTAGTGTTTAACGCAACCAAAGATAGAAACTCTGAGGCGCTCTTGTCTGTTTTGAAGGTTTGTACCTTTGAATAGTTCTTTTTGAAAAATGAATATAATTTTTTTTTTCAGACATGAACAATCAGTAGTCAGACAATGACGAGGGCAATTTTGTACAACTTTTTTTTTCTAGGAAGGAAAATTTTAACATAGACCCTATATAACTTTTCCAAGCTTAATATGAATTCTTTTAAACATAAAAATGAAAAGTCGATTATCTAGTGAGAATTGTTTTAATTATGAACTTTTATTATTGGTGATCCAACAATGAATGTGATCCTTAATTCTTGATTTTTCTGTGGATAGATATTTCTTATTTTGTTCCTTTCAGCCTGTTTCATTTGATGCCGCAGTGTTTTGTCCTAATTTAGCCTTTACAGGAAACGTCACTAACACACCAGGTATCTCAATTGTTTTATACTCATTTTGCTAATGGGATTGTTTAAAATAATTCTGAATGATCAATTTACAATGAGTAACAATTCCTTAAAAATCCAACAATCTGAGTTTGGTCACTTGATAAAATGAAAGAATAATTCCAGTAAGCTAGTAAATATTTATTTTATATAGTATTATATTATTTTAATGTTCTCTAATTATAAGTATCAATTTTAACATGTGATTCAGTAAATCTGTCTTTTCATATTTTTTTTTTCAGTAGAATAATGATAATCTCATCTTAATCACTCTTTTGATGAAAATGCATGTAAATGGAATTGATTAATCAAAAATTTCCCATCTCCATGATAATTGTAATGTTCTGAAAAACCATCCTTCTACATCAGCGTAATTGAATCCGCTGATCGAGCTCCTTCCACATACCCTGATCTCTTACGAGCCAAATCCCTCATACGGCTGATAGGCTTGATGTTCGTGGCCGTGCTCACCTGTTATTGTTTAAGCCAATGAAATGTCGTTATGCAAAGAGCTTGAAGCTACTCTTTTGAACTTAACAGAATTTTCCATCCGGGTTGTGCTGCTGTTGATGGATACGAGTCGTCTTATTGGCTGGTTAGATAGCTAGCGCTACAAGGCTTTTGGCCTAAAGGATATCAGGGTATATGGAAGGAGCTGGATCAGTGGATTCAATTACGCTGATGAAGCAGGATGTGAAAAACTGTATTAGTATGTTTGTCAATCTCCCATGTCTTATTGAATTCATGTTCCTGACAGATTTGATCAACCGGACAATAACCAAAGAAAAACAGCTCAACTTTTCTTTGGCAAACAAGCAAATCTGGGATCGTCTCTCATCCGTCAATCCATCTACTGACAAACCAAGTGAAACCACTCAAGATTTTATAAACATTATATCCGCACCGTCAGTGACCAATGGTTGCCATAGGGACCTCAACCAAAACTGCAGCTCGACCAATCAGACTGCAAAGAAATCTGAATCGCAGGCATTTCCATGTATTCTCCAGGCTCTGTATTGGGCCAGTCAAGGGAAGGATTCTGTGCTCGAACTTGAAGACGCTTCAGACATTCCTTCCATACCGGACTCTCTGATTGGCTGTAGCCATGTTCAGGTGCTTGTTACAGGCAGTTTACATCTGGTAGGGGGCGCTCTCAGTCTGCTGAACCCAGAACTCTGGTGACGGGGACGTTAGGGGAATATATGTATGGTTCTTATCTGATAATATATGTCAACCGCCAGAAAAATAAATCGGGTCCAAAAGGGTAGATAATCCTAGACAGGCTAAGTGGTTGGACTTGTTTTTTAAATAGATGGTTTTGTCAGGGGTTAGTTTTATGGAAACAAAATATGATAGACATTCCTGTTAAGAGATGTTATTGATGAAAAAGAATCTAGTAGAAATATATATCTTAGGGTTTTTACTTTTGTTGATTGATATATAGAATTTTGACAAAACATTACACAGTGTTGTAAATATAAATCCAATTGGAGGTATGGGCGCTGCAAGTGTCAAAAGACTTGCTACCATTGTTAATTGTCTTTTGATTATTTAATGATTTTGGATATCCTTTCAACTCAAGTAGAAGATTTGTTGATTAAATGTTAAAGAGCCACAGTGTATGTTGATATGAATTGCCTAAAATCGACCTCATCTGCCCTGAAAGATAAACAAAAATCTGTTTTTCGCTATTTTTCTGCCCTAAATAAGCAGGAATTAAACAGGGAAATATGCATAATGCCATCACATTCACAAGTGTTTGCTTGTCTTAGGGGCAGGAGTCTGCTCAACATGATTGCATTCACTTGCAATGTTATAAAAACTTGCATTATAATGGTGATGAAAGACTGATATCGATTGTATGTGTTTTGAAAATAATGTTTTAGAAACACTAACATACTTTGTGGCTCATTAGGTGTTGCTGATAGGGGTTAAAGCTGTTTCCATGAAGATTTTATACTGTTCTGTAGCATCAACATATTTGTATCTGCAGACCTCCTAGAATACCCTGTATCCACAGGCCCTCGGATCATTAAAAAAAATTAAATTTTTTTTGAGAACACCCCCTGAATAGAATTGTTCCTCTGTTAATAGTATATGGAAAGGCCAGACACTCCATTCGCCCCAACCCGCTTTCTTGACCGAATGGTACAATAAATACGCACGCAATCAATATAAAATCTATGCAGACATGTTGTCAAATGATTTGCCTTTCTACTCCAACTCACTTAAACAAATAAATCTTTGGGGTTATTTAATGAGGACGGCCGAAAGACGATTTCCACGCCCAACTTAATACTGATGGGACAAATGGCCGCCCGTCACCTTGACCTTACGGGGTGTGTGGCCGCAGCGACAGATCTCATTGGTTTGTTGCAAAGTTAGGAACAGATAACTCTAATTCTCCGTTCTTGCAACCAATGAGATCTGTCGCTGCGACATGGGCAATCTGTCGCTGCAATGATCCGAGGGCCTGTGCCTGTATCTAGCAGGTCAAATGCCTTGTATGGTTGATAGTTGGTTGTAAACGGCTGTTTTGGGGATTCTTTTTTTATTCAGCCAATGAAATGTCTGGCTTTAAGCAAATGTCACAAAATTGGTCCTTTAATGTGGGTTAGCATGCTGGCCTCTCACGCCGACGGCTCGGATTCGAATCCCGGTGGAGACACCAAAAATTTGTGACCTGGATCCTAAACTGTGTGGTGTCCTTAGGCAAGGCTCTTCCTCCACATTGCACTCAGTCCACCCAGCTGTTAAAATGGGTGCCTGAATTTAGTGATGTATGGACCTATACGGTCACGCTAAGCCCTAAGTAGCTGCTTTGAAAGTACACTTCCCTCAGGGTAATGATGTAGGTAGCGCTTTGAGCATGTCCTTGAACGTGGAAAAGGTGCCATATAAATATCCACATTATTATTAAGTCAGTTCAAGCTGTTTGGCCAGCTATATATCAGGGTATTCAAGGAAGTCTGTGGATATAATTACACTTGGTAGCAGGATGATTTTATACAGTAGTGGCTGGTCTCCATGCTCATGTTATAAACTGCTACTCAAATCCAAGAAGTGATTATGTCCTCATGTGGATTAATATAGATGTTATGTAATAGATGTTTTGATGTTGAAATTTTTGTTTGTTTACGTAATAGTGAAGGCTATTGAATTTAATGAATTAAAAGTATATTTTAAAATTTTGATTCTTTAAGTTTCTGTTAATTTCATTAAAATAATGAATTTATATTGAAGGTATTTACTATGTAAGTATCTGAATAAATTTGGTATCAAACCCAAATAATTTCACCCTATTTCTTTCATCAGTTGAAGTTTGATGAAACCTAGATTATTTAAGGATAATTTGTGAGAAGAGAATTATGAATAATGACAGCATTACATGTCAGTTAATCAAGTCAGTGGACATTATCATGGAACATAGTCCAGTGGCGGATCCAAGGGGGGGGGGGGGGGGGGGGGGGGGGTCCCCCCCCAGCTCAAGTCAGAGAAAACGGCGAGATAAGAGATAATGTTGGCGATCCGGATGGGTAACCTCAGGGAACCATCTTTAGTTATTACAGTTAGTATGTTGTCTCATCAATATAGTGTGTTCGTTGTTCAAATAGATAGATAGATAGATAGATAGATGTTTAGGAAACCAATTCTAACTTACCCCTCAACTTATAGTGATATACTGTACCCTGGTTATTAGCCAACCTTGATATAATGCCACGTTTTAAACAGAACGGATTTGCTGAGATTAAATTTTCATATTATGTTGCCCGAACTGGACATAAAGCCATATGCCAATGGTTTTTAGAACATAAGTCCCGTTTCTCTGGTTAAAATCTTTGAGCAACCCATTTTTAACGTGCTGTTAACTAACTTTTCATTAGTAATTTAACGGGCCGTTAGTAGTTAACGGTCCGTTAAACCAACGGCATTTCGAACAACCGGGCCCAGATGTCCGTCTCTATTGCCGCACAATACCGATTATGCTATTAGGATGTAGGCTTAGTTATCTATGGTTAATCAGCTTGACTCAAAGTGATTAATAGACAGTTTCAAGAGAGATAATACCGGCAATTCACGGCTTTAAGAGTTTATTAGATAAGCTCATTCATCTTGTTGATTGTATAGACAATATCATACCACCAAAAATCTCGTCATTGGATGAAACAATTGAAGAAAACCTAGGAGCAAGTAACAAATGATACATTGCTGTCTGCAGGATGATGATGATGAGGTTGGAGATTTTACAAGCACTTCCAGCACAGCTGATTTCGCACTTGGGTCCGTAAGGACCTTTAGTAAAGTTCCGAAATGGTACAAAAGTGTTAAATTTTTAACAAGTGCCTAAAGGGGTATTTTTTTGGAATTTGGACAGTCTGCAGTCTGCAGGACACATACTACTGGTATTATAGTGCGGAAACCACAAACCAATCAACAATTGTCCGAATCAGATGATAGTATCCAATCAGCCAAATAAGCGATGGCCATACCTGTGCAACGGTTCTGATATCCTGCATTGTTATATGAAATGATTATTTCCGTCTTTCTGATTGGCCTACTTGGTCACATGACGGCATTGACGTCAAGCGATGTCAACCTGTGTGAATCGCGAGAGGTTGATATAACAATCCAAACACCTCCGGTGGATAAAAATAGCTTTCAGAAATTCCGGTCTGGAAATACCAGAGGAATGGTTATTTAACACCTATTTCATATAATAAAACAATTATTGACTTCAAACTCGGTTGATCCAATGATTTATCGACCTTGGACATGTGATATTCACCTCAGCTTCGCCTCTGTGAATATCAGATGTCCAAGGTCGATAAATCATTGGTTCAACCTCACTTTAAGTCAATAATTGTTTAAGGTCCCTGCCACACAAAGCAGATGTCGCAAATTCCGTCAAGAAGTGCACGAGTTTCAAAGTTAATGGCTGGTAAATAACGTTAATTTTACCATTTACCAGAAAGTAAATCAGAACCACCAAAGGGTTATTTCTATAACATGTGTAAAATAATTTATGCAGTGAAAAAGATGTTTTGCTTTTACCTTTGAATTTACGCGTATATATAACAAAACTTAAAACATGGAACAACAGACTCCCAGTTGAAATTTGTACTGTTGGTATTGTATGAAATCAATAAAGAAGATATGACTTGTTAAGATAGGCCTTGCCACATTCCCGGTGAAGTTCACTGGACCGCGAAAGTCCAATGAGAAATCATGTGACAATTGCAACTTTAGCCGAGGAGGGCGCTGCACACAAAATACGAATTTTGACTGGCTGGCAGCAATGTTTGAATTAGCCACTGATAGAGACTGGTGCAATGTAAAGCAACGAGGAGAAATATGGTACAGGAACGGACTTGTACAGGTCTGCCAGTGCTAAATGTCACGTCCTGCTCCGGCCCGAGGATATGCTGGCACCAGTCCAAGTGCCATAAAGGTTAAAAAAGCAGGAGTTGTTTATCTCTTAATCGGTACCGCTCAACACAGGCTAAAAACAATTTAAAAAATCCAAAAAAATTTTTAAAAATTAAAAAAATTTTTTGAGAACACCCCCTGAATCGAATTGTACTTTTAACAGAGGTACAATTCTATTCAGGGGGTGTTCTTAAAAAAAATTAATTAAAAAAAAAAAATGGTATATAATTCTTTTTAATGATCCGAGGGCCTTATTCGACTTATCAAATTGGACACGACAACCAGTATGACTTGATTTATGTACTGTAAGAAGGCTGCAATCACATTCCATTTTATCCATGAAGTGTGAAAGTGAGAAACATACATCTTTTGCCATTATGTCCTACTTTGGTAAAAGATATGACGATGGAGATGAAGAAGGGTCGATGTTGGTTTATTACGTCATTACAGTAGGTACGTGTCCAACTGCTGATCCCGACCCATATATGAACAAACTGGGCATCGAGGTAATGACCAAACCAGGGTCAGTAGTGTGAGCACGGAGAGATTCTGCAGTGGAACAGAGGTACTCGCTACAATTATCAGGTCGAATCTTTTTCTCTAACTTTACCTTACAACGGAAAGAGAGCAGATCATTCGATAACGTCCTATAGCAACAATGGTGTAATTAAAAGGACAGTCAAATCGGGGTATGTTTGTGGAAACGAATTTCAAGGGGACAATCCATACATACATTACTGTTACTACATGACCCATATGAAACAAGTTACATTTTTGGTTGAATTAGATTTGACAACTACATAAGTTAGAGCGCACATTCGGTAAAAGAAAACAAAATTGAGAAGTGAAGCCATTCATCGGCGCTACGAGTGTGAAAAGCCTTGCTACAACATTACTTGGCACTGTTGATTAGTCGTATCACAACTCATTTGTAAATGTATGGATATTCTAACCATACATATAGTTTGATTTTATAAAGTTGTAAAATTAGTGAAAGAACAGGGCATTTTAAAGTCATTTTACTAAAATAAATGGCTGCCTAGGCTGTTGTAAAACCTAAACCGAGGATTCGTAAGGAATAAAGGAAGCAATTATGGCAGAGAAGCTAGAGAGGATTTGTAAATATAAATATCTAAAACATTGATTGAACCAGTGAAGGAACAAGGATAGCATTCAAAATAAACAGATCTAAACTGCAAATGTCAACAGTTTTTCTGGACGCATAAGGAAGAATATCTTGACTAAATGACGCTTTTGTGATAACTCATTCTAGAATAAACAGTAAAATTGACCACTGTTATCTCAAATCGGATTATAATGTTCAAATCAGCTGTAAGAGGATGTTAATTTCCTATCTTGAGAGAGAGGGAAGCCACGCCTCCAGCCTTGGTACCGTATATCCCTAAAGTGGCAAAACATTTAATGACAACGCTTAACAATTGAAACAATAGTCTACTTAAAACCAGTGCAACCATAACTAACAGTTTTACATTAATGCTCATTTGGCAAGACCACGGGGATCACGCCCTAAAAAGTATTTTCATTTTCTTCTCCAGAGGCAAGATGGCTATAGAGCTGATACTTTATGAAAAGACTCTGGCTGATGGGGATTATAATTTACTAGGTTTAGTGACCGCGTGACCCCTAATTAGAGCAACAAAGGCAACACCCTAAACACTTTTTTTTCATCTTTTTTGTGTAAGGAAAGGCCTCGAAAACTGTACAAACTAGTAGGATTCTAATGGATTGATTTGGTGATTTTATGGCATCGACAAGGTAACCCTCTGACCATCTATGAAATACTTTATATAGCCTGATGAGATACAGAGCCAAACGCTCTCAAAAATGAAACGCTTTCAGTGGTTAGCAGAAAACCAATTTGAGGAAATACGACCGTCCTGTTCGTAATTCATATCAAACAGGAAATAAATCAGGATTTCAAAACCGTTGCCGAAGTTATTTATTACGCACTACGCTTCGGCAGCAGTCATGGTAAGACACATGCACCTGTGTTCTCTCATAACGATAGCTATGGTCGTAAGCAGTCTTCTTACTCAAGAAGCACGGTCAGAAATTGTCTACAGTGAACCAACACTGGAACAGAGAGCAAGTTCCAAAGCAACAAAAGATGAGACGAGACCCGAAATACCTGGAACCTATCCTGGTGATCCACGACGATGTCTACGAGCTGATCCACATCTCCAACTGTTCGAGGTGCTGCCCGGGTACGGATGGGACAACCTTCGGAACAAGGACTGCGGCATTGTAGTTGAGTTCAACTACTCTCTGTGTAAGACTACGTTAGATAGGCGATTCCTCATCCCCGATGATGTTGAGACACTTCCGCGGAAATCAAGCAAGGTCAACACTTTTGCGGAGATCATATCTCATCTGAGCGAATATACCAGTCTAGATGCTTCGTCCATCAACGTAAACGCTGGTTTATCCCTCCCTTTCGTTAGCATCAGTGGAAGCTTCACAGATAGTTACCAGCACGCCCGGAGCAAGGAGATTGGAAGTACGAACATTGTCACTCGAGTTCAACTTCGGTATGTTCGTTACACAGCATGGCTGAGGTCAGGCGCCCAACTGAGCCGACAATTTAGGGCGAGACTTCATGAGATCTCGTCACACCTTGAGAAGAATCAGCGAGACATGGCGAGATATCTAAGTCAAGTGCTGGTTAGAGATTTCGGCTCTCATTACCTCTACTCCACCGATGCAGGCGCCATTTTGGTTCAAGAAGATCAGATTTCATCTGCGCACAACTCCAGCAGTGAATCTGTAAAAAAGGAGCTCAAAATTGGCGCAAGTGCTTCCTTTTTCAACATTTTCCACTTCAGTATGTCATATGATAGTTCTTCCTCAACAGAACAGCGGCACAAGTATGAGCAGAACAGAACATCGTCTGAAATACTAACGTTTGGTGGGCCGAAGTTCAGAGCCAGCAACTTCACTGCAAATGACTGGGCCGACGGTGTTGATGAAAACATGGTGGCAGTAGACAGGAGCGGAGCTCCGCTGTTTCTTCTAATCACTCCTTCAAATCTTCCAGAACTGGATGAATCCAGGGTTCAGGACATTAGCAGCTTGGTAAGTGAAGCCGTAGACCTGTATTATAAGTTCAACTCTTACCCGGGTTGTACCCAACGTAACGCCTCCAACTTCAATCCTTCTGCTAACGTCGATGATAGTACGTGTTCACATAATGTCAGCAAGACGACCTTTGGCGGTGCGTTTCAAGTATGTCATCTGCATCCGCTTTCCAATGATGGCGACTTCTGCATGGATCTGAACATGAACCAGAAGAATCCTAAAACGGGAGATTATTCTTGTCCAAAAGGATTCCTTACGGTACCAATCCATTCAGCTACTCTGGAAACTGCAAAAGCGAATTCAAATTGTTGGATCTGTCCTCCCTTCTATCATTGTTGCCACAACACCAAATACTATAAATACCGGTTAAGCCGTGCCAACTACACGTTATACTGGTGTGCAGGGATGGACCCCAATCTCGACGATTCGGGTTACCTATTTGGAGGACTCTACACGTCCAAGCTCCCAAACCCTCTGACTGAAAGCATGAGCTGTCCATCGAGTTTCTACCCTATAAAACTTGGCGTTGACTTGCACATATGTATCACCGACGACTTTGAAGTTGGAGAAATGCATTCGGTTCCCTTTGGTGGCTTCATAAGCTGTGATACTGGAAATCCTTTGGCAGTCGGTAAAAGTAAGAGCAGCTCAAAGTCTCTGAGAGGATTCTTCGAGAATTCTAACGTATGGCCTAAGCAATGTCCTCCGGGCTACAGCAGACACCTGGCGTTTATTGACCAAGGGTGTGAAATAAACTACTGTACAAAACTCGGGTCTACAAAGGAACCGGGTCCACTCAAAGTCAAGCTACCCCCTTACATGACGCCTCCCAAATACTCTACCCCTATCAAACTCCAGGTCATGGACCCGGATACGAGATCTTGGATTGACATCGAGAAGATGAACGTAACTTCCGGTAATAAAACGGTTTCCGGTTCAGAAGTATCTCTGGGAGGAATCATTGGGATATCAATAGGCTGTATGCTCCTCGGGATGATTGTCACCGTAGCCACGATAGTTCTAATGAACGTCAAACGAAGACGGGTGGAAAGACGAGGTGAGGCGCTCCTTGCGAATCAGAACGAGTATATTGCTATAAAACCAGAGGCGTGATAACTGTTATTCTCCTTTGAAGTTCTATTGTTAAGGCTGTATCAATTGCTTTATTTTGTCTTGTAAAGACAAACATGTAATCTCTTTCATGAAAATGTGTCACCTTCATTCAAGAAATACAACATTTCCTGATGCAAAATCAAATATCGCATTCGTTTTGTAAATTCAACCAAAAATGACAAATATGTTGCAATTTATTGTTTTGTGAAAAGCGAGTTGTAAGTTGCTCAAACAAAATAAAGATTAATTTCAATGATGTACAATTATTTGCATTGCTCTGTTTACAATGTTTTCATAATGCAAGACTGCACGAGTTACCATCTTTCTTAAACATATACCTATGAAAATAAACCATTTAATACGACACTTGCTTTTGGTATCATTTTTAATGATGACTGAACGCTTCCCATTTTTACTTGTCTTCTCAACTGTTGAAAACTGCTATTATCAACTTGATTTAGTTTATCTTTATAGATTTGCTCAATTTTGTAGATCAGAGTTTATCATCGAATCCATCTAAATTACTGTAGCTGTTTTCTATGTTTATTTTTAGGCTAAGTATTAAAGCATACTTGTTTCCTGTTCAACGTAAAGACATTGATACCCATGACCTTTTTATATTCCCATTCGTTCATATTAACATACTTGCCAAAATGTATGTGCAAATAAGGAAATTGTATAGTGAAAGTGGATCACTTTGTCTGCATCCTAGAGAATGTTTTTTTAAATCACTTTGTAGTCCCTCAACTACACTTGACTCAATACCAATTTTAAATTAAAAAAACATAATTCAAATGTGTAATGGTGAGACCAAAATTATAAAAATGAAAGAAGTTTGCAGTAACTTTCCATGCAACGATTTGAATGCTTTTTAAAAGGTTTGCGTTTGTTTGATATGTTCCATTGTGTTTGCTACATCTAGTACTACCGTAAATATACTTTCCTTTCATCTCTAGATCATCTCTAATGAAAGTTTAGGGAATATTCTTTAGAAATGAAATCGTTGAAAATGTGTATTGGAGGGGACAATAGTGTAAAAAAATGAAGGAGTTTTTAGTAAACTTCCATGCAATGAATGAACAAAGATAGAACAGAGCTAAACTATCAATGATAATAGATGTTTTTTCTGGAGGTATGAGTAACACTATCGTGACCATATGAAGCTTGTGTGATAATAATTCTCGATTAAACAGTATATAAAAACACTATTATCTCAAATATGATTAGATAATGTCAACCGTTGGACTCTTCAAAATAGTTTTACGATGATGTAAACATCGTATGTTAAATGAAAGAAGAGCCACGATTCACAGCTGGGTACCGTATATCCCTGAATGATTGGTAAAACTCTAGTTGATGAATAAATGGCAGGGATGGCGGATTGTATATACTTGATGAGATGCCAACAATATGTTAAAGAACTACTGAGAGAGGCAAACGAACAATTCTAGAGAGTAGTGTCCAAAACATTACTGTGCAAATCATTTAATGACGACGTACGTATAACCATTGAACAAATGTACTGCTAAAACCAGTGCAACCATACTAACAGAGACACAGGTTCGTGCCCTAAAAATATATGTTCTTCTTCTCCAGAAGCATGAGGTCTAGAAAGTTGAAACTTTGTGTACAGACTCATTAGGTGATGGGTATTTAAATTTATAGATTCAGAGAATGTGTGACCCTAAAGTGACACAGAGTTTATTTCATTAATTTTGTATGTGTTTTAGATAGACCCCAAAAGAATCATATAACCTGAGTTCAGCTCAGATCGCCACAACTTTAAAAAAAAATTGTCTCTCTTTTTCGAAAAGAAAACCCTATAAGACTCAAATATTGTGTAAAGATTCATGAGAAAAAGAAATGGATTTGGTGATCCTGTCACATGCACACTGTTTCACTCTGACCATATATAAATAATCAAGGACAGCCTGATGAGCTGCAGGGCCAATGGCTTAATCTTTTCTCCTTTCAGGGGAATGTAACGATTTCATTGGTTAACCCGGAAGCTTATTTGAGGCAATACGACCGTCCTGTTCGTAAGTCATATCACCCAGCGACTAAATTAGGATCTATAAAACGTTACCAAAAATAATTATTACGCATTTCACTTCGACAGCAGTCATGGTAAGACATGCCTACCTGTGTTCTCTCGTTAGGCTAGTTTTGGTCGTAAGCTGTCTTCTTAGTCAAGATGCACGGTCAGAAATTGTCTACAGTGAACCAACACTGGAACAGAGAGCAAGCTCCAAAGCAACAAGAGAGAAGACGAGACCCGAAATACCTGGAACCTATCCCGGTGATCCACGACGATGTCTACAAGCTGATCCAAATCTCCAACTGTTCGAAGTGCTGCCCGGGTACGGATGGGACAACCTTCGGAACAAGGACTGCGGCATTGTAGTTGAGTTCAACTACTCTCTGTGTAAGACTACGTTAGATAGGCGATTCCTCATCCCCGATGATGTTGAGACACTTCCGCGGAAATCAAGCAAGGTCAACAGTTTTGCTGAGATCATATCTCATCTGAGCGAATATACCAGTCTAGATGCTTCGTCCATCAACGTAAACGCTGGTTTATCCCTCCCTTACGTTAGCATCAGTGGAAGCTTCACAGATAGTTATCAGCACGCCCGGAGCAAGGAGATTGGAAGTTCGAGCATTGTCACTCGAGTTCAACTTCGGTATGTATGTTATACAGCATCGCTGAGGTCAGGCGCCCAACTGAGCCAACAATTTAGGGCGAGACTTCTTGAGATCTCGTCACATCTTGAGAAGAATCAGCGAGATATGGCGAGATATCTCAGTCAAGTGCTGGTCAGAGATTTCGGCTCTCATTATCTCTACTCCACCGATGCAGGCGCCATTTTGGTTCAAGAAGATCAGATTTCATCTGCGCACAACTCCAGCAGTGAATCTGTAAAAAAGGAGCTCAAAATTGGCGCAAGTGCTTCCTTTTTCAATATTTTCCATTTCAGTATGTCACATGACAGTTCTTCCTCAACAGAACAGCTGCACAAGTATGAGCAGAACAGAACATCATCTGAAATACTAACGTTTGGTGGGCCGAAGTTCAGAGCCAGCAACTTCACTGCAAATGACTGGGCCGACGGTGTTGATGAAAACATGGTAGCAGTAGACAGGAGCGGAGCTCCGCTGTTTCTTCTAATCACTCCTTCAAATCTTCCAGAACTGGATGAATCCAGGGTTCAGGACATTAGCAGCTTGGTAAGTGAAGCCGTAGACCTGTATTATAAGTTCAACTCTTACCCGGGTTGTACCCAACGTAACGCCTCCAACTTCAATCCTTCAGCCAACGTCGATGATAGTACGTGTTCACATAATGTCAGCAAGACGACCTTTGGCGGTGCGTTTCAAGTATGTCATCTGGATCCGCTTTCCAATGATGGCGACTTCTGCATGGATCTGGACATGAACCAAAAGAATCCTAAAACGGGAGATTATTCTTGTCCAAAAGGATTCCTTACAATAGCAATCCATTCAGCTACTCTGGAAACTGCAAAAGCGAATTCAAATTGTTGGATCTGTCCTCCCTTCTATCATTGTTGCAAAAACACCGAATACGATAAATACCGGTTAAGCCGTGCCAACTACACGTTATACTGGTGTGCAGGGATGGACCCCAATCTCGACGATTCGGGTTACCTATTTGGAGGACTCTACACGTCCAAGCTCCCAAACCCTCTGACTGAAAGCATGAGCTGTCCCTCGAGTTTCTACCCTATAAAACTTGGCGTTGACTTGCACATATGTATCACCGACGACTTTGAAGTTGGAGAAATGCATTCGGTTCCCTTTGGTGGCTTTATCAGCTGCGATACTGGAAATCCTTTGGCAGTCGGTAAAAGTAAGAGCAGCTCAAAGTCTCTGAGAGGATTCTTCGAGAATTCTAACGTATGGCCTAAGCAATGTCCTCAGGGCTACAGCAGACACCTGGCGTTTATTGACCAAGGGTGTGAAATAAACTACTGTACAAAACTCGGGTCTACAAAGGAACCGGGTCCACTCAAAGTCAAGCTACCCCCTTACATGACGCCTCCCAAATACTCTACCCCTATCAAACTCCAGGTCATGGACCCAGAAACGAGATCTTGGATTGACATCGAGAAGATGAACGTAACTTCCGGTACTAAAACGGTTTCCGGTTCAGAAGTATCTCTGGGAGGAATCATTGGGATATCAATAGGTTGTATGCTGTTCGGGATGATTGTCACCGTAGCCACGATAGTTCTAATGAACGTCAAACGAAGACGGGTGGAAAGACGAGCTGATGCGCTCCTTGCGAATCAGAACGAGCATATTGCTATGAAACCAGAGGCGTGATAACTGTTATTCTCCTATGAAGTTCTATTGTTGAGGCTGTATCTATTGCTTTATTTTGTCTTGTAAAGACAAACATGTAATCTCTTTCATGAAAATGTGTCACCTTCATTCAAGAAATACAACATTTCCTGATGCAAAATCAAATATCGCATTCGTTTTGTAAATCAACCAAAATTGACAAATATGTGACAATTGATTGTTTTGTGAAAAGAGAGTTATAAGTTGCTCGAACAAAATAAAGATTAATTTCAATGATGTACAATTATTTGCATTGCTCTGTTCACAATGTTTTCATAATGCAAGACTGCACGGGTAACCATCTTTGTTAAAATTTATCATATACGTATGAAAATAAAACACTTTATACGCCACTTGCTTTTGGTTTCATTTTTAATGATGACTGAACGCTTCCCATTTTTACTTGTCTTTTCAATTGTTGAAAACGGCTATTGTCAACTTGACTTAGTTTGTCTTTATAGATTCGTTCAATTTTGTAGACCAGAGTTCGTCATCGAATCAATTTAAATAACTTTAGTTGTTTTCTATGTTTTTTAGCCTAAAAAAATAAAGCATATATGTTTAGTAACTAATGAAGTTTCACTGTAGTTTTCTTTTCCAACAAGATTGATAAAACATTTTCTGTGTCAAAATGTTTAAAACCTTTCCCCAAACACATGTGCAAAACTTAATGTGCATATAAGAAAATGGTGAAACTTAATCACTTTAGTTTTTTTCTATGTTTATTTTTAGGCTAGAAGATAAAGCATACTTGTTTCCTGTTTAACGTAAACAATTTTGATACCCTTGACCATTTTATATTCCCATACGTGCATATTATCATACCTGCCAAAATGTATGTGCAAATAAGGAAATTGTATCGTGAAAGTGGATCACTTTGTCTGCATAAAAATCACTTTGTAATCCATTAACGACACTTGACTCGATATCATAGTAAAAAAACCCATTGTCGACTGCCTTTTCAAAGTCGATTGGTATAAGAAGTCTTTTCAGAAGTAAATTCGTATGTTAGATAAATTCCATTATGTCTGCCACGTCTAGTACAACTGTCAACATACTTCCTTCATAAAATTCTTTTTATCATCACATAATATGAAATAATATGAAAGTTTGGGGAATATTCTTTAAACGAGATACAATTTTTGCTTAGGCTATTTTGTATGACTTATTTAAAAGGGCTTTTGGTTTGTAATTATAGCTCATCTGGCCTGAAGGCCCGATAGGCTAATGGCTTTGAATATCGTCCGGCTTCCGCCCGTCCATCCGTCCGTAAACCTTTCACTATATAATCTTCTTCTCCAGAACCATTGGCTTAGGAAACCTGAAATCTTGTATCCAGACTCCTCGACTAATGAGGTTTTAAATTAATAGATTTGATGACCGTGCGACCCCTAGTAGAGAGTCACTCCGTGATTTTCAGAACATATTATTTACCTTTGATACGAACCTAAATGTCATATTTGGTGATATAAAATCAAAACATCTTAACTTTTCATGTCCAAAAGAGATATGTATATATGACAAATACTGGTTTTCCATGAAAATCTAAAAACAGCCTTATAAATGCACAAAGGTGTGCATATCACGTCCAATATACATGGATACTAGTAATATAACCTATCAAACACTATCAACTCCTAACTGCCCTCCTGGCTGCTTTGGATAAATCTAAAAAATTACGTTTGACTATTTGACGCGCGCCACTGTCCGGTTTTCGATCATAATTGTGACGTTCTACCTTCATATTGTCACTGTTAAAAACCAATAACGTAACAGTCGATATTTTTATCTTCTCTCTCTAGAAGGCAGGAGGGTAAGAAAGCTGTTTACAGATTCATTAGCTCACGGGGATTCTAATTGATTGAATTGTGACCCTCTGACCCCTAATAAGAGCCACGTGGACCATTGGAACATAAACAGAGTATGAGAAATCAAAGACAACCAAACGTTGATAGTGTCAAATATGTCATTTAACTTATATAAATGTTAATCGGACACAGAATTTTTTACTTTTTAACACGTATGGAGCTGTCTTCCTATTATCATTGAAGACAAGAAAATATCATCATTTTGGCATTTTAGAAATAAAGATGCAAGTTAAGGGATGCGATTGCAACTGAGGTCATGAGATATTTTGGCTCTTTCAAAAGCCACAAGAAAATCATGAAACAAACTCTGTGTAACTTTAAGAGCATCTAAGACTTCTTCGTAATTGAGTTTTCCTTCAGGTGATGTTTTGGAATATCTGCTTCTTCTCTTAGATATGCCTCTTCTCTTAGTATGCAGTTTTCATAGCAACGGTGAACACTTTCAATAATAGGTCCAATATCAGTGAGTGCGTGTTCATCTTTCTATTTTGTAATCGCTTTATTGACAAATTTCTGTTCTAAGTAAATTATTGCGTTGGTTTGTTCACTTTCTCTTGCCAATTTGATTTAACTCTAAACCGTATTTAGTTCCTATTGCTTGATTTTAAGCTCATTCATCCCTTTAAAGGTGTCTTTTCTTTCTTGTCATGATTGATTGATGCCTAATTAACTTTCCGAATTTCCAGTTAGTCATTTATTTCTTTTCTTCTTTCATCATTTTAATTTTGTGTTCAATGATAGACATATACTTTATAGCTAAACACCAAATATTACACAGAAGTACTTAAACAGTAATTGTTCGTTGATAACTATAAGCGTTGTATCTCCTTCACGACCAACTCTGCTGTATTAGTTAAACAGATCTCTTCTTCGCATTCAACGACGTTGTTTCAAAGTACCCACAAGGTTTCTTCCATGGTAGTCGTCAGTTGTCAGTCGTCCTTCGTCTGTAAACTTTTCACATTTTCGACTTCTGCTCCAAAATATGTATATGATATTTTGTTAGGATACACCATGCATCAAGGTGATTCGAATTTATGGGCGTGGCGTAGGAAGCTCGAATTTTAAGAATAACTCCTTTGTTTAATGAAGATTAAAGTTTGTAGATTTGGTCTTAAACGCCCTTCCAATAATGTGCGCGGCAGTTTTTAGTTGATTTTAAATGCGGTTATTGCTTACAGAGAGTTTTTCCACAAGATATAGGAGAGCAAGTATATAATAGTGATTATAGTTGCTCCCTAACTGCTAATTTTTTTTAAGAATATGTTGGGTTTTTTATCATGATTTAAGGAATATGGTATGGCTTCATCTTTTTTCTTCCAACTTTATGTTAAGACATCTTGTCTAATCTACTGACACTTGACAATTTTGGTGATGTATTTCACCTGGAGAACTAACAGGTGTATATCTTAGTCTGAAACATCAACAATAAAATGATTGATGAGCTACAAAGCCTATATCTCCATTTTTTTAAGTGATCGAAGCGCCCTACAATCTTTTGTTATTCCCATCGACACTCAAGTTTAGATCATATTCATATTGCGGAACTTAACATCCGTCCCATAATTTAACTCGATTCCAGATTTTTTTTAAAAATATCATTGAGCGAAAGATTTTGAGTATATTGAGAGAGAGAGAGAGAGAGAGAGAGAGAGAGAGAGAGAGAGAGAGAGAGAGAGAGAGAGAGAGAGACAGAGAGAGAGAGACAGAGACAGAGACAGAGACAGAGACAGAGAGACAGAGAAGGGGAGAGAGACAGAGACAGAGACACACAAAGAGACACAGACAGACAGACAGACAGACAGACATACAGACAGAGAGAAAGAGAGACAGACAGATAGAGAGAGAGAGAAAGAGAGACACACAGGAACAGACAGAGAGAGAGAGACAGACAGAAGGGAAGACAGAAAGACAGTTAAGAAAGTGTAAGAGACAGAAAGAGAGCGAGGATGACAGAGACAGACAGAGGGAAGATAGATAGGGACAAAGTCAGACAGACAGTCACACACACGCACACAACAGACAGAGAGAAGAGACAGAGAAAGTCGAACAGACAAACAGACAGAAAGGATGGAAAGGACGAGATGAAGTAAACTGTCATCAGCTAACGCTCAAGCCCTGTATAGTTATTGATAATATTCCTTGGTCCCAGTTGTTTCCGTGTCTAGGTTATTGATTATTTTTAACGCTGAATTGCCTCAGAGTGTCCCGCATCTTTTCCTTCACATTGCCTAGTTTCATTACTATTCTTATAGAGCTCCAGTACCGTCCTGGAAGAAATATAGATTTTCTTACTGATTGATTGTCAAGGAAAATGGTTAGTTCAGCTGAAATGCGGGGATGGGGTCTCGGAGGAAAGGGAATGTAAAAGTTGGTTGACGCCTGAACAACAGATTTCTATATGAGACCGACTGGGAAGTGGAATTTCAATAAGATAATAAACTGAATACGTGACGTTGTGGTGTTGTTATAAAGAGACAGTTCTTGAGTTTCTAGAGTCAGTTAAAAACACCAAACCTTATCAGTGGTGTCATTTTACTGACTGAAACATTGCCTAAAATTCCGTTTAATATAGTGGCAAAGGATAGGTATAAAGTTGATCGAAAACCGGACAATGTGACTGTTGCCTGCGCTACATATGTGCAGACTGGAGTTTGGCTCGACTAGTCATGGACATGAGACGTGTGCTTTCGACTTCTGCACACATATAAAGCTGTTGTTAAATTCCATTGAAAACTACATGTTGGCGTTGCGGCTTATTAGTCTGACATCCAGACTGTAGTTCATCCTATTTTACCTCAACAATACCCGAAACTTGAAAATCAAGACTAGATTAGAAGTCAATAACATTATAATAATGTGGACATTTATATGTTCCACCCACTAGTGCATGCTCAAGGCGCTATTAACATTATTATCCTGGTCTAACCCAAGCTGACATATTTGTCACTAGAAGGTCACCACCAACACACTGCTTTACCAAGTACCCATTTCCTGCTGGGTGAACAGAGACACATTTCGAACTAAGTTTCTTGCCTAGGTAGACACCACAAGTCTAATAACTCGTGTCTCAGTGTGAGGCAGGGAATCAACCTTTCAAAATCAAAAAGTCATTTGATCTATGCTCAGGACCACGTGCCACCACCTAACTTTTCAATACTTTAGCATTTTCTGAGGTTGCTATCCCATATTTAATAGTTTTAGATTTAATAGATTTATTTTTCAAAACCTGAATAATATATACTTTATGGCTTAGTGTGACGTTGATGTCATGGATTTTAGTCTATTTGTTTTACTTAACTCAACTCCAGGAATAAATCTTTGTCTGTCTTCAAGTAAAATATTTTGGTTGACAATGGACAAGTACAAACGCAAAACTTCATAAGATAATTATGTCTATAATGCTCTATATAGATATAATATATTAAGTCTCTTGTATATTACATGCGTCGTGTCAGGGTCTGTACAAATCTACATCTACCGAAATCATTCACCCGTAAATGCTGTACACATTATGTAACATATACACGGTAGTTAATTGAATATTTGTTTTAATTAAATTTAAAAAATCTTATTCCATGTGTTATTATTTTTGTATCTGTTACTGGGTTTGATCACAAAGGTTATAGGCCTTATGTTATACTTTTCCTCATGTCAATATAATGTCTGTATAACTGCTGATACGCAAATAAGTAATCACGTTCATCCCATTACATGTATTATTATTAACCTGCAATACCCTAGCGCATTTGAACCGTAACAACATGACCTCTATAAAAGCAAGTGTTTGTGATTCTAATTCGTTTCCCTGGGGTTCTCTCCTTGTGAGAAATAATCAATTCAAGATTTTGTGTTTCAAGACAAAGTGTAAGGTTTTATAGACTGTATCTCAGTCTCCGCTATCTATTTTATTGGTAGATTAAACTTCAACAAGAAAAGTAAGTCTAGATTTCGCAATCTTAGAATTGCAACTATTCACGGGCAAAGTTTCATAAGAGCCGCTATTGTGAAACCTGTTTTCTGCGTCTTGATAAGTCTATAACTAGCACAAATATTCACTAATGTATCAAAAACATCTGTTGCGCGGAGACGAAATATCGAGGTCAAACCGCTCGAAGCTGATACCTAATACACTCTCCTACTCGGAAAGATAAACACCATCTAAAAATAGAAATACAAATTCCCTCATAATATAGATGATACACGAACTAAAAACATCAAGCCATTTTCATTACTTGGGAGTTTACGGTAATAAGCTGCTTATAGTATAGACGTGTCGCTACCCTTGTGTAGAGTCTAAACAGCTGTGAGCTTGTAATTCGCGTGTTTCCATGGTGTTTGCGAATCGGAGTGCAAGCACGCCACGCTCTTGATACTTGGACGCTTTGGACGCTATACCACGAGAACAACTCTCCGTTTTGCAAAGTTTCAAGGTAAGTTTGGTTTAGCTTTGAAATGCGTTGTTTTCAGGAGTAGAGATTGAAACCTTTCTCGACCTTGACGAAAATGGATTTCGCGATGAAGCATTGCAATGGTGGAATACAGCAATGGTGGAATTGAGTGTTGAGGGGGTGGCATGGGGGATTGGCGTGAAGTAAGACTCTAAATATCGGATATTCGCCCTTGGCTTAACATTTGCACACTTGAGAAACTTTTAGGGTTGTGGTTTATCCTTTAAGTCCCCTAATTGTAATCCTGACTCGGTCAGAGGTAACTCGATAACCGTTTCTTTGTGCTACCGGCCGACATGCAGTAAAACGCCATTAGCGGACGATCATTAACTTCGGACCTTACAAGGGCGCATTGGTCACTCTGGGGCGAGACTAAATTTAGGATTTCTGATATTCAACGGGAAATATTTAGGAGATTGCGTATCAGGACTAGATACAAGGTGCCCGATACCAACAAGTTGAATACGGGGTTCAGGCGTTAGACAAGGTAAGTGTTTCGCTCTGCTATACTTATACATGTAAACAGATACACTTCATAAATGTGTACTTTCTGGTCAAGTCACCGAACCTGGCCAATCTTTTCGGTAACTGCAGAAAGGATGTTAGGAATTCTTCTAATATTCAACACAACCAGCGGACGGGTAATCGCAATACTTTCTCAATTGTTTTCATTCCCATGCTTCTTCGGGAATTTAGATACTTAAACGGGTCGTTTTACACAAAACACGGAATACAGGTTTTTTAAATTTTCAAGGAAATCGTTTAAGAGAGAAATAAGGCAAGGTTGTTGGTGTCGTTTTTACTTTTGATAACACAAAACATGACGAATGTTTAAAGAAGGGAAGTATTTCATTAGAGAATATATATTAAGTGTCAGATTCCTGACAAATCCGGAGAAGTTATTTATCTAAAGAGTTTGATAAGGTTAATTTCAAAGAATTGGTACATTGAAGCCATGTGGTCAGTTCACACTTCATATATTTTATCGGACCAGGTGACACACAGGTTTCTGATACGTTTTGGAAAGACTAAATTATTTTTTTCAATACACAAGATAAAGTTCAGTGTTCAAATAAATTATGGCTGAAATATTGCACAAGCGGCGCTAAACAATAACTCAATAACCTACTCAAGTAAAATCTTTTCACACCTAAAACATGTTAAACATTTTAACTTTTTACAGTAGGTTTGTTTACCGGTCGTTAGTTTAGTACTTGCCTCAAAAGTTTCAAATATTGAAAACATATTGCTCAGTAAAGTGGGGATACGTAATACTTAGTTATGCAGGTCATGAATTAGTACGCATTAATAGTTTATAAGAAGCTTACTGTAATCATTAAGAAAACGATTAAAACAAGGCGCAGGTTTTAGTTGGCTTAATTTGTACCTTGAATACATTTATTTCAGACCGATTAAAGACTATCGTTAACAATGTAGTTATGATGTAATACTTCCATGATATATTGTCTCGCCCAATTAAATTGGAATCGGGATATATCGTCTCGCCACTAAGGCCACGATACACAGGTCTATACGAAATGTAAAAAGTTTTTATCAAATTCAGCAAAGGAGTTAGACAAGGTTAATGCTTATGTCTGCCTCATTTATAAAGCCATTAAACGGTCGCTCATCCTATTCTTGCTCAGTTGCATACCAGTTTGGCTAACAGTATAAAGAATCCTTGATAAACGTTAAACATGATATCAGATTATTACTGCATTAATATGAATTTTGAAATAACTTATTTAATACTTTTATAATTGTATAACCTATTTCAAAACTAAGGCGTGCTGTCAATCAAATGATGATGTTTTCCAACATGGAATGTATTTTTTCAAAAACTATGCATGTGATTAACTTTTTAAATCATGAATGGAAATTAATGATACTTAATTGTTTCGAAAATATCACCAATAGGCTAGTGCTGAACTTGAGAATTAATTACGGTTTTTAAGTTTCCAAGACATTAATTTTCGTGCACAATGAAATCATACGCTCTATCGTGCACCATGCCTATGTCAATGTAATTGACTGATATTTAAAACTAGTCATCAGAGAGCTTTGGAAATACGGACCCAGTGGAGTACAGCACCTCTAGCTAGGTGCAATTGAAATACTCATACATTTCTTAAACTTAAATTGTCCTAATTTCTTCCTTATCAATTGCTTTTTTAATCCATTTAATTTTTCTTAGTGAGCTTATTGTTCAAAACATGATTTTCATAAAGGATTAAGGCTTAAATTTTAAATCGAAAGTGAAGAAATTTCTTCAGTATACTAAAACACAATAAATCACATTCGTCGTCAGTCAACCATGAGAAGATAAATATAGAGTTGTTTGTGTTTGAAAGAATAATTACGCTTTTTGATGAAACATTTCGAGGAAACTCGGGTTGTGGTAACTCTCTTTTTTTCTCTCGGCTTCTGCCCATTCACAACCCCCTAAACATTTATACGTTTGTATACGTCATCTTACATCGGACATGAAATGCATCTTTCCGAGTGAGATATTTACAACCTTGTATATTATGTCAGGAAGTTTAATGTGTTCTATTTACGATAAAGGTGACCCTACGTTCGGTCGTCGCTCTGTGTTTCTTTCTTTCTCTCTCTCCTTCTCATCACCTCTCTCCCATTACCCATTCTACCCCTCTCATCTCCAGATAGTCCTGCTTCATGACTGTTTATTACATAAAAGCATTTATTACAGTCTAGGTCCACATTTTAAGCAAGTATAGACTGGCCGAAAAATAATTAGGAGCCCGAAGAAAAGAATATATATAGATGAAGGAACAGTAAATTGTTAGAATATTTCATAGACTAGATTTTAGTATAATCTTTAGAGTGAAATGCATCTTCTCGATGGAAATGTGCACCCTGATACTTCGCCAGAGAGTTAATTGTATTCTCATTGTCCTCGACGCAATGGCCATCGTATACAACAGTGAACGCACATTCACACGTGCAATCTCAATAACCTTTTCAACGTTTTGGTGACCTTGACCTTATCTTAAAGATCACCTTCGCACTTTGTCCATTTTTCAAACTCTTGATAATGCATTATCTTAACATGAACCGTTGCACCACAAGTCTCCAAATTTAGAGACATGCTGCTTTAGGGAATATAAGACTACAGTCGATTATTACGACCTTAATCTCCATTACCCAGTTCTACATCTTACCCAGAGCGAGAGAAGAGATTTCGGCTGGGCCTCAGACCCCCTACAGAGCGACCACATTGTGGAATCTCTGGCCTGACATCATCTATTAAGAGACCGCGATAACTTGTGCCCAGTGAAATAGGGGGGACAGCTACTGTAATCTGATATCTGATTATACTCTCTCAAACAAGTCTTTGGGATTTGAGTTCTACTGTGAAACAAAGACAAAATGTTAAATAACAACTGACATTTTATTCAAGAGTATCTATATTGAATAGTATTTACACAAAGCTAACTATCATCGTCATAGTGATAAGCAGTGACAATACAGTGATAAGCAGTGACAATCTAACTGCAACTTCTCCATTGATAATTTTCCTTATTGGTTTAAAATTGTAAAACAGATTTCCTGCTATAATTATGAATTTTAAGAAAAGTACCTTGACCACTCATGTCTTAAGGCATTCGTTACAAACATCATCTTCTGTGAATATCTGTTTGAATGAGAAAGATACTTGCCACGAAAGCGAAGTATTTATACTTATGACAACAGTAACCTAGCGTGAGCACGTCGCTGTCTTTCTTTCTCCCTTTCCCGTTCCTCTTTTCTCTCACTCACATCTCAATCAACATGATACTGCGTGAACGTCACAAACATCGTCTACCATTAGCATCCGTTTAATGAACACTTCTTATATCTTGCCAGGCAAGTAAATGTGTTCTAATTATACTGGGCAATATACGTTAGGGATAGTATCATTTTCTATATTTTAATATTTCATCAGGTGGTCAATGTCGAGATAGTCATTATAAATAATTCTCGAATATTCGTATATCCCTATTTTTTTCCCAGTATATATTAAAGAGAAAGAGCGTCGGATAATCCTCTGTATTCATTTTCCCTCTCCATTTCCCCCCTTCTCTCACGCACACCTTCGAATTAATTGTCGACCGTCAGAGTGAAAGGAACATGCCTGAATGAGATATATAGATCTTGATATCTTGCCAGGGAAGTAAAATGTGTTCTTGTTATAATAAGGTTATCCAGGGTTCGGAAGTACTGCACTCTATCTGAACCCAGCTAATACTCTTACACTCCTCAGACGCTCAGGTATTTCTGCTAAGTTCATATAGGTAAGTCACAGGTATAATTTATCCTGTACATTAGCATAGCAATTATTATGTTGAAATAACAGGAAATGTATGTATAATATCGATATTTACGAAAGACCGCTTTTGGGGTTTTTTGCCAATGCTAGGTGAAAATTATTTGAAGAAGTATTCGTAAAATCTAAATTTATAATCTTTTTTCGGACAAGTCGTTTGCGACGAATCAGGTAACGGTCGCTGAACTGAACGTGCTTTGACATGAGTGTAAGGGCTGAGCATATATACGGGTAAAAAAGTATATACAGTCAGACCTCGATAATCCGAACACTTCCGTTTTTCATCAAAAACGTTCGGATAGTGAAACGTTCGGACTACTGAAACGAACCAAATCTACAGACAGAGGACAACGTATTACGAATATCTTCGTACCAGCCACTTTCTTGCTTGCCAGGGTGTGATTTGGACCAAGTTTATAATGAACGCTTTGATGAACAGTCGGATTAATGAAGCAGAAATAGCTGTAATTAACTAATCCGTTACAGCTAATTAGCGTTCGGATACGGAGACTGAATCAACGGATTAATGAATCAACATTTAATGAGTTTATATAGAGATTAGTTTGGTTACAGTTTGCTACCGTTCGGATACTGCGAGATTCGGATTATCGGTGGCCGGATTATCGGGGTCTGACTGTACCGGTACAATGCAGTACAATGATTACACAGACAAGAATCGACAATATATCGAACCAAATACCGTAAATGATATATACACATTTATTGTAATGTTAATCATAGGTTATAGATTGAGGTGGCAGGGAATGCGCTAAGTTAGCAAGAACATCAATTTTATTTCAATCAATCTTTATTTCGTACTTAAAAGGCCACAAGCCTGTTGTACATTCATGGGTAGATCACATTTACAAATTATTTGTTTTTACAATATTTCATCTAAATAACATGGCATCATAGGTATCCATTGCAAGATTCTGTAGTAAAAGAGTATTCGTATTTGTTAGCAATGACAATAGTTTTGTTCTATCTGGGTAATTATAAAAGTATGGTTTAAGATATATTGTCCGTAGACTTCTATGGACAGGGCATATTTAGAGGAAATGAAACTCATCTTCCACGGCATTGTTTTAAATTTATTTAGCTATATTACAAGGAAGTAGATGAGATATGTTTTACCTGGTATCAATATTTCATTAACTCTAGAATTCAATTTCAATACTGTTGATTAATTTGTTATATTATGAGATGAAGGCATTACATCAACATCGTCATGTTTACAATGTGGTTAAAAATATCACAAGTTTGCACAATTAGTCAAGCAATAAACAGCGGTGTTATAGCAATGGCTGTGTATTTCGATAAATGGCGATACAGAATTTGTTGAAATATCCAGGCCTTAAGTGTGGTTGACTTATTTTGTCACTTTTGACGATCCATACACAATAACACTTGTAATGCCCCTGTTCTACTGCATGAAGTTGAAAGTTAAAGGTCATGTCACGGTGACCTCCAACTGCATTAGGTCAGAGGAAAGAAAAAGGTAATCCTCTTTGAGCGCATTCCCTCCCCACAGAGGTACAAGAAATTAAATCCTTACCTAACCACTGTTTGAATGCGAGCTCTTATTGGGCTTTCTAAAAACTTAACCTTTAGCCGTTGTCACCGATGCCTTTAGTCATGATTCAGCCGCTATATTACTTGATGGTTCTGCATGTCGAATAAATTCTAGCATACGTAATTGACTGTGGGTTTCCGAATGATAACTTTTGAAAATGCGTCGCTGATCGCAAAACTAAATTTGACTGCATCCAATCAGGCTTCCCCATTTCGTTAGACCTAGAAGTGCTCGTATTCAAACAGGATTAATATTTAGGTTATGAAATTATGATTTGACTGCCTCTGTAGGAAGAAAATTACATTCACGCAAGGAATTGCTATACAAATTTACTATCGTCATCATTTTGTTGTGATTTTTAGATAATATATGAAATGTAAGGTTAATGGGATATGTGTCTGCTATGGAGAATGAATATTTTATAACCTTATCTCAGACCGAGCGTGACCTAACCAATATATATTATTTGGAAATGAAAGTAAGAAAGTATATAAAACGAATGCTTGCCGACGAATCAGCACATCGAATATCGATTTCGAATGTTTTAAAGTAAGCAGCTCAAGATGAACTCTCTTCAGTCTAGAATACTTGAGTGACGTACTTAGTCTTTGTCGTCGAATACGGATGCGTATAAGTGGACGGTTATTAGGTGCTTCCGGTTATTCGTACATTCTAGAGCAAGAAAATCTTTATCTATCGTATACGTATACGCATACTTATCGTATTGACAGTTACTTGTCTATATATATATCTATTTCATCCATATATTTGTACTTTATCATTTTGTAACAAACAGAAAAAGCTCGGGTTTTCTTATCATTTTACGTTCTAATTCGTATTTCTCTTCATAGCCATCTCTTAAAAAACGATGTTTTATTTTTATTGACAGGCAGAAGAACCATTTTGTTGAATATTAAAAACAAGTTTAGAAAAGAATGCATCCTCATAAATATTTTGAATACAATAGGATCCTCGAGCATACAGTGCAGTATTTTGTAATTGGGTCACGAGCTGATTGTGCAGATAACTGAATCGACTTGTTGTAACCTATATATTAAAGAGCTACTCCGTGAGTTGTTGGAGTCATATATGCCAAACTTAATCAATGGTGTCATTTGATCGCGAAGTATCGACTAATACTATAAAGACACATTTTAATGCTTGTTGGTTTTTTACAGTGACAATATGAATGTAGAATGTCGCAATTATGATCGAAAACCGGACAGTGGCGCGCGTCAAATAGTCAAACGTAATTTTGGAGATTTATTTAAAACAGCCAGGAGGGCAGTTAGGAGTTGATAGTGTTTGTTAGGTTATATAACCAGTATCCATGTATATTGGACGTGATATCTACACCTGTGTGCATTTATAAGGCTGTTTTTAGATTTTCTTGGGAAACCAGTATTTGTGATATATATGTCTTTTGGAAATGAAAATTTTAATTGTTTTGATTTTATATCACCACATATGACATTTATGTTCGTATCAAAGATAAATAAAATGTTATGAAAAACACGGAGTGGCTCTTTAAATGGGACAAGTATAGTGGTCCGATTGTCCGTTCGTCCGTCCGAGCATCGTTGATCAATGTTTATCTCAAAAAATATTTGTCACATTCTCTTTATTCTCTGAATACACGTTTATTTGGCTCTCTCGTTTTATCAGTCTGAAGAAATTTATAAACTTTATTAACTTAATTTTAACCAAATATATAAAAAGTTGCCTTTGTAATTCATTTTAGTAATTATTAGACTTTAATGCATAAAATTTATTTAATAAACCATCCAATTATGCCTTATCTTCTGTTATCTAATTTCCATTATTTATGCATTTAAAAAAAAAAATCACTTAACATGGTATATCTAAAGGAGTTTTTGTCAGATACTCTTGATAAATGAAGCGTGTATTCACTAAATGAAACGATTTTATCTTTTGAAAACATTTATTGTTTAGGACCTACTTTGCATACTTAATGTTTGTTTTCCAAATTGTTTATGGTCATTTCATGTCTTGATTTTTTTTCTCGTCGAAGCTATGAGCAAGAATATCTCTTGTATTTAATCCACTCATTGTACTTTACCATTGCGTATCAAAAAAGAAAAAAAACACAGAGACAGTTTTAAAAGTTAAAAATCCCACTCTAATTGTATGGCTAGACAAAAGTTAATCATGTAATTTATGTTTCTTTATATATATCATCATTTATCATCCAAAACTGTGTTCTACAGGAGATATGGCTTGTGGAAGATTAAGCTATATCTCCTAGGAGATATCTTTTGGCAGTAGATTTTTAACAATGCCCCTCTGACGTCAAGTATATGACATCACAGTTGTTTTACATCATCAAATAATGACATCATAATGACGTCATAAACACTACGACGTCACAATGCTATGACATCACCGCACTTCGAGTCGGCAGCACGGTGATCAGTAATGTTCATTTGTCATTCAAATGTAATGAAAAATGATTTTGGATGATAAATAGAATCTCACCCTCGTGTCTTCTGATATCAATTATATCAACACTCGTTGATAAAAGTAAAAATATCCTCGGCAAGCCTCGGATATTTGTTACTTTCATCAACTCGTGTTGATATAATTGATATCAGAAGACACTTGGGTGAGATTCTCTATATATCATAATGTATCGTCTGTGAAGAACCCTTAGAAAGTAGAAGATCATTTTGTTCAATATTTAAACGGGTTCTAGAAAAGAACGCATTCCATGTCTTGTTAATTTACATACAATAGAATCCCCGCGATCTATGTAAATCTTCAGTAGTGGGTTCAAAAGCTCGAGCTCCTTGCACAGATAAAGATAGTCCTGCTTCATGACTGTGTATTTAAATAAAAGCCTTTAATACAGTCTAAGTCCACATTAAGCAAGTCTAGATTGACTGAACACGAAATTAGGAGCCCGAAGAAAAGAATAAAAAGATGAAGGAACAGTCAATTATTAAAATATTTTGTAGACTAAATTTTAGTCTAAGATAAAGGGGCCGGTTCATTGTGGTCTAATCTATTTAGGACATGTTCCTTGTCACGTTATTCATGTCAAATTTGGCACAGCATAATGGTATAACAGCAATCATATCATGGAATCTTTTCGGAATACGATATATAATAAAGTGCCAGAAACATTCTTGTGATATACCTTTAGGCATATTGTTAACATAACTGATGTTCCGTTTTTGACGTGTGTAAACAAATGGTCGTGAAATTTAGAACGTATGTAGACAGTCCTTTAGTTTCGTTTTGAAAATAATAAATTATCGAGCTTTAAATGCTTCTCATGAACGTGGAATACATACAGGGTATTTTATAAACAATACCTCATAAATTGGTATCTCTTCTTCATCAAACATTACTCATAACATCCATTACCTTGGGCTCGGGGGGAAAACTTCTGAGCAATTACTAAACAATTCTGGGGGTGGGAGGGTGGAGGGTTGTGAACACATCCATCCACAAAAACATCGGTACTTGGGTTTCTGAATGGTTTCGTTTTCTTCAAACCAATTTATGTTTCAGTATATATGTTTATACCCCAACATAAAAGCTAATGGAAATGAATTCAGATTTTATATTTGTTTCATAAGTATCTATGCTTATTTAAAAACATCCATTCAGTATATACTAGTGTTCGAAAGGAATGTGTTGTTGTCGTGACCAACTGACACACACATGAATGGTGTTCAGCCACACGATATTCTGGTTTCAACTTTCAAGTTTTCACACATGGCATACACCTGAATCACTAACAGTGCACTTTCAATAATGTTATATGGCTCATAATAAAATATTATGGTTTAATTATTAACTAATATGGTTTTATGATGGCATAATATGGATTTATAAGGAAATAATATGGATTTATAAGGAAATAATGTGGTTTTATGATGAAATGATATGGTTTTATAATGAAATTAATATCGTTTAATGATAGAATACTGTTGCAGATTTAAAAGGGGACTGTCCTAATGTTCCTATTCTACATTCATCATAAATTTCTGATGGCAAGATACATTTTTGTACTGTTAAAAGTCATATATTTTTTTCAAACGTAACTCAGATAAATGTATTTTTCATAATTAAAAGTCATGACCTTTTGATATCTAGATTTCTAAATCATGATTATTTTCAAGACCTGACGAAATATCAAGAGACTTAAAGTAAGTCTATAATGTAAACGCTGACGCTCGTTTCATTCGTATGGATAAACATCGCTGTTTGTGAGGAAACGTGGAAACGATTTTCAAATCGATATATGACCTACTCTGTATGATTTATTGATGATGTTCAAATAATTATTGTCATTTTCTATGACGGTGTGAAAACCGTTGGTTTTTAGTAGAAATGCAAATGAACCGGGAAATCACTGGTCACAAATTTTGTTAATCGATATTCATTTGGGTTAGATTTATGATGTGTTCATAAACTATTAATGACTGACATTTGCTCCATAATTTTGAAAACGCAAAGTATATTTTAAGATTGTCTGGATGCGTTAGGTAAACATGTTTTCTGAATCTATATTCAGTAATAATTAATCGATACTTTACATGGCTTGGTTGATAACCAACCAGAATCGAGTATCCAGCACTTTCATGGTAGAATCAATAATAATCAATCTGTATTCGTACTTGACACGGCTTTGTTGATATGTTTTTGGTTAAAAAAAAAATTAAAATAAAAAAATAAAAATAAAAATAGTCAAGTAACAATAGGCTTTATGTTTGTAATGAAGGAAATACAACCCGAAGGCCTGGGTTAAATTCAAGGAAATTCGGTATCTTGCTTTTCATTCATACTATTTAGTTTGTCCGCCCTTTTATCTTGAAACCATATCAATTATTTAACTTGATAATAATCAGTAATTTCTAAAGGGAAATTTCAGGTTTTAATATTGAAAAATATCGTAGCATTGAATACTCGTTGTTAAATATCTTCATTTTACTAATTAGAAAGAAATAATTTCTTCTGGAAAAGGCCTACACATGTCTTCAACAATTAAATTCGGTGGGGAAGGGGTTCGGATTCAGAAAATGTCAACGGTGGGGGGGAGTATTGTTACGTTATATATGATTTACTGTAAAACCATTCACATTCAATTTATTATTCTTTTTATTGACTTCAATCTATAATTGATTTTCAAAAAAAAAAAGGGGGGGGGGGGTCCGGACTTCCCTTTGGATCCGCCACTGAGTTATCATAACCATTTCATGCTTCTATGAGCAGACTCGTTTTATCCTCACATTATCGTGTCGAATATATTCCATTCAGATACGGACATGTTTAGACAGAATATATCATCAAACAACAACATCGCGTGGGGTTTGTATATTTCGCGAGTGAGTAATCGTTATTTGCTGCTAGCTATTTTATGCATGCGGTTGTAAAGGTCATGTCAAGGTCATAAAGTCGCTCAGCCTTCTTGAAATTATATTTGATATTTTATTTCATAACCCAACAGTCAGACCTTAGGATATTTGTTCCAAACATTTTATGTGAAACCTTGCTTACGTTGTTATGTTCAGTAAATTTATGATTGCCAATCACTTCCTATGAATTATTGATTTCCCTTTGCCCCGGTACATCATGTAACAGGTCATGATTCTGTGAATGATAAACATTGAGACAAGGCGATGGTTTATCTCCATTCTACATCAGTTCGAAGATAACGCAAAGGAGCACGCTCAACAGCTCAGGTTTGAGTATAGATTTATCCCGTACGCTTTGTGTTATAGTCCGTTTCTAAATATTTATCGTTCTGTCTCTCTCCACTGCGGTGTTTTACATGGCACTTGGATTAATGTTACCTCGTCATGTTATACAGTGTCCGAGTTCTTTCATCACAAACGATACATTTTTGTGCAATTGTTACTATAATCTATTATTATTAACTATTATTTTTAAAATATTTATGTTTGGAAGTGCTACATTAGGAAAATACTACATAAAACTGAGAAGACTTAGATATTGAATGAAAATCACGTTGACATTTTATATCAATTTATCTTTAGCGTTGAGCATTCTAGTCAAGTCATAAGAGTTATCCCCCTTTGAACACCAATTGTTTTACTTCAGCTTTTCAGACATTTTGACGTGACTACTTTTGTAAGTATCTGGACTGTTTATTTTGAATTTCTTCGTTACCACCTTTTCAAATGGGAATTTTATGTTATTTCTTTACTTTTAGAGCTCTTTGATAAACCGATATGACATCGGTAACCGCAAATGTCACTCAATGTCGAATGAAGTGAAAACATTTTGACGTTTATTTTCATTTCTTTGTTATGCTTGGAACTAATTGCAATATTTATTTGAGTAGTAGTTTATCCTTCTTCAAGATCTCTTTTTGTTTCTAGCGATACTTTAATTGCCAATGTTCAATTCTTGATACAGTTCAAATACATTCAAGGTGGGCTTTTTAATTCTTAGTGTATTATTAGCGTTTAAATTAATACATAAAATTTCCGCAGAAAAACATTTAAAAGAGCTAAAGAAGATACACCTGATTATCCGAATATATCTATCTATGAAATTTAGAGTCACCATATTTATTGATATGTTCATGAAATTGAAATTAAATATGAGGATATATAAACAGTACAATTTTAACTTAGTTAATTCTTATATGTTGTTCTTTGAAAGGCCATTTTCGTTTGCGATTTGAAAACCAAATTATTTTCTTTAATACCAGGTATTGGTAGGTTAACTTTGACAATGTGTCATTTTTTAGAATTTTTGTTACTTGTTTAAATTTGAATGGACCATTCCCCTACGTTGCATAGTACAATTTCTGATTTCATTGGGCCATTTTCAACAGGTGTGCAAAATTGTCCAAAGCCCTTCCTTTCGCAATCCTTTATTGATACACATATAACAACATTCTCGTACATATGATGCTTTCCCATCCATTTATAAGTCAAATATTGATTAAATATCTCATTCAAGAATTAAGAGTATGTCATTAAATTATTCATGCAATATATCCTAGTGAATGTGTTTTTGACAACAGGTCTTGCGAGATTTGCATTTGTGTTAAACCAATATTGTATATCAGCCACTGTACAAATATCAGAGTAACCTGTAGCGTCCAGGCTGTTTCTACCTGTCCTAACGGTCCCTTCCACCTGGCTATCAGTCCCAGGTAAACTAACACAGGCGACATTATCAGGTAGAGTCAAGCATAGATGAACGCTTTTTGTCTTTCAACTGGATGACCTCTGTTTGTCTTTGTCTCTGTCCCTTTCAACGTGGAAGTATTTGCGAGAGTAAGGTTTGTAATCCTTATGAACTATCGCGAGATTTTGTAGATTACACTTACATACGAGCTTCCTGTTTCTGTATTTCTGATCCTCAATAGGCAGCGGTTTGCACACCTGAATACTTTTAACTATCTGGTGAGAGGATTTTAGTGTGCATGTATTTCGTAATATTTTGTGTCTCGTTTATCTTTACATTTGACCTCCAAAGGCTTAATACGCATAGAAATTTCGAAACTCAAGTTAGATTTTTAGTCTGCATGTGCGGTTGGATATGAAAGTTCAAACCTCGAGGGTTTTAGTTTGGCAACGCAATGTTTATATTTGAGTATTTGTGCAATGTAAAATTATTCAAGGTTAGTTTTATTTTCCTCTGTTCGAAAACGCAAGAGGTATGCACGAGGAAGTTTTAAAAGCTTGAAGGGGTAACAGTCTGAAAGAATGTATATAATGTAATACCTTTGCCAGGTGGAATAAATCAACCGTAAACCATAAGCATGGTAAATGTGCCCTTGAAACAGAGTATAAGGGGTGAACATTTTATAGTTGAGATAGTGTTGTAATCTCTGAATGAATGTCCACAGCGGTTTTGTTGAGAAATGACAATGCAGGGTATTTGTAAAGTGAGCGTCACCGGTGACCTACTTCTCACATGCTGTTGCGGTGTACACGCTGTCTTCAATTCGACCTTGTGAAAATTGAAGTCAGTTCATTCTCATTGTTCAAGATTCAGATATCTTTTTGACCTTGTGAGTATACATTGTGAAATTTTGCAAAACTTTTTGTATCCACTGCCTTAACTTCAGGGTGCTTTCGGTTGAATTTCCTTATGTGCCTAGTTTCTGGGCTTATGGGTACCAAACTTTATTTATTCATATTTTTATTTGAAGTGATCTATGCTCTTAATTGATTTCGTCATAACATATACGCACTTTTATTCGTTACCGTTATCAGAATTGAAAACGTGCTTTAATTTAGTGTTTACTTTGTGCATGGATTTTTATCATGTTTCAATTCGTGTCCCTCCGTGTCCTTTATAATTGAGTTGGATATTATCAATACCAGCTTTATTGGTGTTTTATATTCAGTGACTTCCTGTGGTTCAGAAATTGCTGTAGTGTACTTCCTTTCTTGATTCGTATCAAATTTCAGGGATACATAATATACCTAAATCTACTTAATCTAGTTAGGTTTGTTCTCATGGGACTGAGTGCTTTTAACTAGATGCTAATTCATGTTGGCAGTTGCCATTTCTGAGATATGAATGCTTCCCTTTAGGCAAGAAACCTGAACTTTCATTGTTTGCAATTGTTCTAAATGTACTCGTGATCGACCCCTTCGATGACCATTTGACTAACACTAAGCGTTTGAAATATTTTTTTGATATTTTTACTCTTGTTTTATATTTTCATTCATTCAAACATCCATCTATATGTTTATATATTTATCTATATTTCATATATTTCTTACATAAGTATTTCTAAAAACGAAACCATTTAATCAAGTATTTGGAAAAGAGCCTCGGTTAATGGTAATAACGGTATTGTATGTATCTCAACATGCTTTCTGGTGTTGATCATGTTGTTCTGGGTGACTCTTCATAGTTTTGTAACCTATGTATGACACCTTTGTCTTTTGATTATAAACTATTTTGTTGTCCTTAGTTTAGTTATACCTTATGAATCTGAACTTTGTGGGGAAATACTTTTTATTATGTCTTTTTAATAGAGAAAAACTATTCGAGAGATTTTGGTACTCAGCCAACCGGGAAGACGTTATTACGTGGCCAAACTTTTCCTTTATTTCTGCCAATGATGTGCATCTTATACAAACACAAACTAGTAATCGTCATATATTTTTAGAAATCCTCAAATGCAGAACCCCTATTGAATAGAACCTTTGGCCTCGCAGACAGCTTCATCGCCCTGTTCAGGTTACATTTTGCAGCATTAATTGGTGTAAACCAACTAAGCTAACAGAGTTTTGTCTTGTTTTGGGTCTTTATAAATTGGGCTAAGTCAACAAGCGGCGAAAACGACAACTTCTTATCAGATAATTATGTTACTATAAAACAATTTCGACTATGAAATTTGACAAGGGCTGTTTTATAAGGGTTACTTCGATAACTGTTTTCAAAATGAAAATGAAGGTAATAAGTGGAGAATTATTCAGATTTTTATTTTTTATGGCTTGGTTTGACCTTAGACAAAAACTTTGAATATGAATTTGATCCTTAACGATTAAATATCATTAAATCAAATCACTTTAGTTATATAGAACAAAAGTTTGATAACACCGATTCCAAGGTGAACATGTGATTAATTTATGTATTCCATGACACTTGTTGCAATAAGGGAAATATTTTTGCCATGAAAAATAACATTCTAAAGTACCCAAAATCCTTTGAGACAACGAAGGCACTTCCTCTCAAAGTCTCAATGGCAGCTGTCTCAGACGTGCCCTTGCATAATTTGCAATTAAAGACTCTTTGATTCATAGCATGACACTTCTGATTGCAGGATTCTAAAGACGCTTCAAGATGGCCCCGATTGTAAGAGACCCTCTCCACGTCGCCTCCCTCGTGCTCACGTGCATAGCCGCCATCTTGTACGTGTTCGGAAACTTCCTGCCCAACTGGTGGATGCAGTTAGACACCGACCACAATGTTGTTCAATCGTTCACCTTGTTTGGAGACATCGTATGTGGGCGAAAAGGATGCTACCCTAAATCTGCTTCACTTGCTATGACAATGAAGGATGGGGACCTAACTTGTAAGTATGCCAGTATTGAACTAGATTCAAATTGCCCCGCAAGACATAAGTTGCTCCAGTCTCAATTACTAGCTGATATAACCCTTGCTGCAGTCTATCGGTATTCGTAGTTTCTTTCAGTGCAGCGCTCTTATCAGAATTAGTTATCACTTTTCATGAGATCTGTTAGGATTATCAAGTTCAGCTGAATAGCCTTATGGCTAAAGAGCTGGCACAGAACATGGGAAACGTGAGGCAAAGCTTTAACTAGTCATTGATGGGGACTGGCGCAAGCGGTAGAAGTTGTATTACTGAACCGGGTTGAATATAATCATAGCCTTATTTTATTACCTGCAGTGAATAACTCATGTAATACCTGTTGGATGCCCGAAAAGCTGAACGTATCAAAATCACTGAAGTGGAACCTGCAATGTTTTCAGATTATTTTGAGAGGGAATGTTTTCATTTCACAAAAGCTTGAACATGCATGAGTCAGTATTTTAGTATTCCTAACATTTTATTGAACTGTTTTTAATTGATCTTGAATATCTGTCAACGTCGGGTCACTCTGACAGGAGAATAAGGAATATTCTGAAATCACTGAAGTGTTAACTGTATGTACTGTAGACGCCTCATTGTTATCGACATGCATAGGGAGAATATTTCACCTTTATACGAGTTTTTGTTTTTGTGTTTATGCTCTTATCATCCTTCATGGTCTCTAAAGAAATGGTTTTTAAGTTTAAACATTGAAACTGGTAGATATTCAGGTGTGCCAAGAACAAAAGAATATGTCAACTTTGTAACAGAAATAATATAGAAAATGAATTACATTTCCTACTTATATGCCCTATCTATACGGATCTACGAAAAAAATATCTCAAATAATATTACTATAGAAATCCTAGTGAACGAAATTTAATTTCATTGTTAACAGCTAATAACACATTATCATTACAGAATTTGGCGATGTACATATATTTTGCAATGGCGTTAAGAAGAAAGATTGTATTAGAAAATAACTGATAAGTGATTTATTACTCATGAGACATGTAATGTACTACAGGCCTGTTGCCTCTTCAGTACTGAATAAAGATTGATTGATTGATTGAAGTTTCAGATTTTCAAAAAAACGATGTCTCCTAAATATGTTCTAATATATGCTATAGAGTGTAAATTTGTTTTTTTAACCAACTTCTTCCAGGCAAGCATTACCGAATGTATTGCACAAATTTTATTTTTCAAAACCGTTTTCAAATCAATACAATGTTTATGTTTCCAAAAATCGTCATGTTTAGAAAGAAAATTGTAAAATCGAAGAAAGAAAAGTATTAAAGTATTTCTTAATAAAAATTTACTCGCTTCTGAATTTTGTCAACATGTCATTGGACTCAAATTTATCAAACTTCGGTAATGATGTTAATTCATCGTGAAACTTCGGTTGTTTCTGAAAATCGCAATCTTAGATCTTATTAGTTCAGTTTTGATGCAATAATCAGGTTTAAGTTGTAATTTGTGATTGGAAACCGGACAGTGGCGCGCGCAAAGGTCTCAAACGTTATTTTGGAAACTTTTCTACAGCAGCAACATAGACACATTTTGGTAAGGAGTGTTAAGTAGGTCATTAAACAGATATTCATGTACAGTGTACCCAGAATTTAGACTTGTTAACATCTATATGGCTGTTCTTTTACTACCAATGAAAACGGGAACATATCATTATTTTAGCAATTTAGAGATAAAGATACAAGTATATTGAGGATATTTGAAATTAATTGGGGGTAGATGTTATTTTTGCTCATTCTAAGCCACATAGAAATTCATGAAACGTACTGTGTCACTTTAATGTACGGCATTTCGCAAAATAAAGAAAGTTGCGAAATACTGAAAGACAGACCTGACATGCAAGGAGCACCTTAAAGCTAACACCACGTTAAAACTGTTTCGCAAGGACGAACACTATCGCGTATATTGAACTGCATATGTGACCCACTTTTAAATCATGTTCATTTAAACGTGTCATGTCGTGCATCGCACCAATAACCACATACATCCGAAGACTGAGAGTGAAATTACGTCACTGCGTTATCATCAATAAAGTGTAGGCATACTGCATGTCCGGGATGTAATTTATAACTGAACCTTACCACATCATGTCCCATGAACATTTGGAGAGTAGGCATGTGGATTTTAGATGAAGCTCAGGAACCAATCTTTTGATTTCTTTCCTGAATAAAAATTTAATAAAATAATAATTTCAAAGAAAATAAATTTTCAGACACAGAGTGTCAATTTTATTTATTCAATATAAAACAGTATTGGTAAGGCGTCAAAAGAAATGTGAATGTCATATTCACCTTTTCGCCAAATCTAGACTTGACTTTCACGATGATTTCAATGGCTCGCTTTATGAGGAACTTACTTCAGGGTAGACGCTGTGTATAAAGCCAACCTCTGCCTCGTTATAAGCTGTTATTAAAATATGGACAGACTCGTATTGCCACGCCTTTTTTAACACATCAAATTTGTAATCCACATTTTTAGGAGTCATTTTGAAAATCAACTATCAGACATATTCAGTGATAGATTATCAAAGCATGGAGACGGTATGCAGTTACAGGCAGGTATAACTAAGAGGAAAAATTGTAGTTGGGGACAGTCTATTGTCAATTCCTATTGAATTACACTACGTAGTGTTTACTTGCATACTGCGACCTTGGCAGAGGACAAAACACAGGTCGCGTGTATGAGAATGACTCAGAAAAGCTAGGGAAAAAGGCAAGATCTGATTACATCTTGAATAAACATAGGGGATACCTTCTCACGAGAGTCAAACATGAATTAGGGCATCGTTTCGAGTCATAGAGATTTCAAAATGACATTCATTTTTATAGCATTTTTATTGAACAAATTACAGCGAAGACGAGTTAAAACCATATTCATTTAGGAGTCCTTTATTCTGGAAGAGTAAATGCTTACTTACTAATACTTAACTATGTTCCACCAGGTTAGTGCGATAGCGAGTTGTGTACATAGTCATAATATTATGTAAGTTTTTCATGTTCTTATATTCCGGAAATCAAAAAAGATGGACGCCCTAATTATTTCTCCAAACTTGCCAGTAAATAGCGTGAGTGCCAGTATGAGATATTATGTTTATGAACGTGGTTATGGATCACTTGTTTTAGAGAAGAGAATTCAATGAGATGCCTGGCTATCGTTATCGAATATACGTATAATAGTGTTGAATTCGGCAGATACATAGGAATAAGATAATCTTAAGAACTATCAACTGAATGCTTATAATATTTTGCACATCCAGCATCATGTTTGTTGTCAAACAGTTTTGAAATTCTCGGTAAAAAAAATTTACTTAGGTAAAATATCATCTTTGTTCATCTGTATTTGTCAGGTATAAAGAAATTGTTTTAAATGGTGTTCAAGATAACCCTTTAAAGAATATTCTAAATAATGTGATTAAGCCAACTATTTTGTTTATAAATACGAAGATATGAATAGAAGATGAAAGTTTGAACGTTTCTTCTTGAACTGAAACGTGATTTGGGACAAATATCGCAAGGCAAGTGGACTTACGGAATCATAAGGAATAACATTTAATGATGATATTTGTAGAATTTAGCATGGGGATGTACATGTATCGCTGTATAATAACGTGCACACCGCCTGGAAGACTCCACGCTGTCATGTACAGGTTGATAGATCGTGGCAAATTCAAGTGTGAAAAAAAGTTTCTTCACCGAGATCAAAGCGACAATTTGACATTACACCTGGATTTTCATCATGTATTTCACAAAGCTAGTATAGCCTCGAAAAAGAGCATCGCCAAGTTTATTTTGATGACCTCCACATTATTTTCAAGGTCACAGCGAATTTTACCTTATGGTTACTAAACCGGCATTTTAATCTTGCGAGTGACATACCCTAAGAAATATCTCTCATTTTTACAAGTTTATCCTCGTGAAAAAGTGGCCCAGTCCATTTTGGTGACCTTGACATTATTTATGACCTTGTTTCAGCCTGGCTGTCCACCATCAAAATCATTGGAATCATCGGGATGGCGCTCGTATTTCTCGCCCTCTTGATCCAACTCATCTTCCTCGCCAAGCCAATCAAAAAGATCTCTATCGCCGCCATTGTGGTACTCATGGTTGCAGGTAGATTCAAATTTTGAAATTTATTTCTTGAAATAAAAATGAAAATAATATCTTGAAAATAATTTACGATAGCAAGGCTTTGCTGTCACATGCCAACCATGTTTACGTGCAGTTGATCATGTGGAGATAATTAATATGATTTTGGATTGTGAAATTTACAATCATGATATATTAAATAGTTATGCTTGAACTTAAGGTTTTATATCAACCAAAAGTTGTCTGATACCGGTCATTTGATGGCCCAAACGTCACCCTAAAATTCAACTACCTACCTACCACATTAAAAATATCATTTAACTCATGCTCGCATTTAAGCTTTTAGTTTTACTATAAATGTTATGATACCGAGCATGTTGGTCTTTTGTTGGCCCTTCACCCTAATAATCATCGATCTCAACCTGGTTACCGGACATCGTCCCGAAATTCCTCACAAGGGAGATAACCCTCCAATATTTTTTCTCCCCAGGACTGGTCGGCTTCCTAAACGGCTTCATAATGATCAGCAAGTATGTGTTACTCACCACCCTGTATGTAGATATCCGTAACCCGGAGTCGCTCGTCTACAACGCCGGGGCCTCGGCCCTTGTCCTCATCGCCTTTATCCTCTGCATCGTCGCCGCTGTTGCTACTGGTTATGGTCTCAGGCGACCCGCCCCCAAAGCTTTCTAGGCTTTTTTTAAAATAGCTAATGGCATAAAATGTATTTGGACTCGTCATCATCATTTTCCCTGATAAAATATCCGCCCAAGTGTTTTGTCTTAAAGTTATTGCTGATTTCACCGAAACTGTCAGATTGTCGCCATTGTCATCTTTTTGCGTAATACTTAACCTGAAATCTTAGTAGCGTGGTGGTCATGTTTGGATAATATGACGACATGTTACTATAGTCTGTTTGGATAACAGAATATCATCTGTACTTGACCAAATCTGTCAATTTAGAAGAATCCAACATCTTGAAAATTGCTAGGATTATTTTTTTTATCGAAGATTGATATACCTGATGGGTGATAATGACGACGATGTGTATGTAAATGATGATGTTTATTATGATCAGGACAATAGGACGCCTGCAATGATGATGATGATGATGATGACGTGTTGGTTGTGTGTAGCGGTATACCATCATTTCAGTCTAAGTCGTAAGTTAAAGACTACTTTTGCCATAAGATTATACACAATAGCCCATGCCATTTATGGTCAGTTATTGTCATCGAACGGCAGATAAAATTTCTTCTAAACTCTTTTAAAGTAATGTCATCCAATGATTTTGTCCAAATACAAAGTATCTAATTTCTTATATAACTGATATAGACAATCAGATTTTGTATTTATGGTATACCGATTTAGTCACCATTGTAATTCATATAATGGGTCATTGATTACAATCTTCTCCTGCCTTGCAGTTTGATAGGAGCATAAGAATCACTACACACAGGCGATATTGTTTCTGCATTTTATAATAGTATTTTTAATTGTTGGATGGTGTTTTGAATTCTAAATCATTACACCAATTCTGGCCTTATTTGTTTTTTTTTTCAAATGCTATACTTTATATTTTTAATAATCTTTCAAGGACATTAACAAAGTTTTCAGGTAGTATATCAACTGAAGCGCCCTTAAAATACAACTTAAGCATTTATTTTTGTAATATCATTTTTGAAAATACTCGGTGCTTCAATTGACGTTACTTAAATGCCTACTTCCGCTGACTATTTTACTTTGAATTGACTAACTCTATCTGGATCTGGAGTTCAGGTAGCATCATATTGCTTTTATTAAAGGTCAGACTAGATCTAATTTTCAAAAAAATATCTCCCATCACGCATTGATGTTTATGCATTAGAGGCGCTGAAACGATTATCGAAAATACTCGAGTATTCGAAACAAATGTACTTAACTACTATATTCTTGTTATGCAAACTATGGTTGATGTCAGTCCATTTCTGAATTACCAAAGTAGCCTACAATTGTTCTGAGTTCAACGGAAAGAAATCCATCCCGCCCGGGCGATTTCGCCTCGACTGTCATCTTATACTTAGCTAACATGATTCACAAGTTATCATAACAATGCCCAAGTCCTTGAATGTCAAATCAATCGATACTCAAGTCTTCGAATAATCGTTTCAGCCACTATCGTTACCATTCCCAGAAATCATTTAGTCAGGTTATACTGAGTTATAGCCAATACGTGTTTGTTATGTACGATTGTACCGATACACCAACAGGGACAACATTGGTCATAATAAAAGCTAAACTTCTTTGGTGTATCTACGACAGCCGTTTACTGTATGGCTGTATTACGACACACCGTATTTCTTCTTAAAGGTAGCATGGCTATATCAAGTTCAATCAAGTCGTTAAATGGAAAACAACCACCAATTGCATGTTCTAATATGATCCCCATAAAGTAACCCCTTATTTCATTTCATACTTCACGCAGCAGTTCTATGAAAACTGTACTTTGAAGTGTGTTTGATAATTATGGACTAAGCAATAATTAGAAGAAATACGGTGTTGTCTTATTACGTCCAATTCTTCATTGTTTTTCCAGTATAGTCGTCACAAGTGTACATTTTCTTTGTTCCTCGATATGATAGACTCTATTTTCCAAGTTTGAAAATAGTTACTTTATAACTTTTCAAGATATTAGAGTTACATAATTCCTTTTGAATAAAAATACCACATCTCTGCAAAGTTTGTTTGAGCAGATGAATAAATGGTTTTATTAAAACGATGATTTATTTTATTCATTTTTTCGTATTCGATATATGTACTTATATGTGCACACAGAAATTATGAATACATGCACACTGCGTCTTCATACTAAATAAATGTACGACCACTCATGAACACAGAACGGCAAATGCAACGGGATCACACTCTGAAAATCTTGAACTTTCTCATTCAAACGTTTACAAATCCACCATGGGAAGTCAAATGCATATCGTGCTGAACTGACGTTCTGTCATTAAAATGGTTCAAGCGATACTGGGTCTACAGGTGGCACTGGCAGCTTAATTCTATTTATCTTAACCCGATTTTTCATTGGTCAGGCTCTATGGGAACAGTAATGACGTCGCCCACCATCCAAGTTAGGAAACGGTCGAATGCCATAGCTCAAAATATAATGTTTTGGAGTATTGATTAGGATGACTTATTTCCGACTTCAGACCCAGACGTTAGCGGTCATGTACAAGACCTTTCAAGGACCGCCCAATACAGTCGAACACTGTCAGGAAACGTTACCGCCCGTAGGCTGACTAGCTACACCAATTCTGACACAACGTCATCATTGTACCTCTCAAACTCGAAAGCCATTAGACGAACTGGAGAATATCTCTATGACTCAATGCCACAAAATTTCAAGTAATTTCCCTCTGGAGTCTGATATATTGTTTTTATATAAAATGCCGCGCTTGTGCATTAATTTATTGCCAAAGAAACAGGCGATATGCTTGAAAAAGGCTTAATATCATTTACCTCTCCCCTTTATCTCACATGAGAGCTTGAAAATGTGAAGTTTTCAGACGACGGAGAGGATAAAGTTATGAATATTACTGGACTAATTGAAAGAAGCGTACGTAAAATGATTTAGTTAAGGCTATATATGGATCACTTAAAACTGTTCTTAAGAGTAAACGTCTCGCTGTTTCACTTGCATTGTATTCATACAATGGCAGCTGAGTGACGAATTCATGTTCACGGTGTTTGTATGGGACATCGCACTTCATCCTAAGGAAATACTTACACTGAAGATAAAATCTTGTGAGATTCGAACCCCAGACATGAATTATGACAAGATGGGATCCATTTCGCTGATGTACGGCGTAGGGATTGGTAATTGTGTATGTTCGTCCTCGGCAAAGATGTGAATCACATCCGTATGAGCTCATTTGTTTCCTCGAATTCTTAAGAAAGTTATTCGTCGACGGAAAGTGGCCATTTATGAAAATGCAAAGAAATCGTTTAATCAAAACATGTTCTTTAACTGTTTTACGTTTGCATGGTATCTTTGCTGGGAAAGGGTTACTTCGTAATGATTAATAGCTGCAGAAGCAATATTTCGTCTTTCCACAGAATGATCGGGTATATACAAGGACTCCAAGGTAATAATAACTGTATAGTACTATCTAGAAATCTCGGTAATCAACAGATTATCTGTACTGGTAGAGGAAATAATCGAGAATCAAGCAAAAACCACTGGCGGCCATTTTAGAGTGAACACCTTTAGATCATTGTAGGTAGGAAAATGGATTTGCATAACTGACAGATCATGATAACCGATCATTTTACAATTGGAAACAATTTTTTTTCGTTTTCGTGAGATTACTTTATTGATCTTTAAAAAACGTGCTACTAAATTATATATATTATTTGTAGATTTAGGATGGCAAAGCAAAGTCCCTCCTGAAATTAAAAGTTTCACTTACTGGTAGTTATTATTGGTCAAAATCAAAACCCTAGACCCCTATTGATTTGAAACGATAATTTATATATTAATGTCATAAACACCCATTTAATGTCAATTGTTGTGATCTGATGAAATACCTGGTGGCAATTGCTTTATAATCCTTTTATGGAGTAATTATCCCTGTGTTTAGGTTTGTCTACTTTTCCAAGGACCTGAAAGTGTTGCAAAATATGTTATCTAAAAAAACCTGAAGTAAAAGTATTTTCTGTATTTTAACCACACTTCTCTCACACTTCATTCTTATGTCACTTGTATAGGTCATGCGATAAGTTTTCCATATTAATAGCATAAAAGGTAACTAATACATAGGACGAAAATTTTAATGGCTATTATACATGTGGAAATCAAGTAGTTGTTTTCTTGTTTATTTCAATAGCAATTTGAAAACATGGCAAAGTGACAATTTATTACTATTACAAGAAGATTAAGCTCAATTATAATAGATAACAAAGTTTTTGTTTTATTTCACAGAAAAGGCGTTAAACAAATTACGAGCTGACACAATTTTTTATCAACGTCAGTGAACTTTTACCTCGTGCCAATAAGGTTTAAATTTCACTGTTTTAGTAACAGAAACTTTGGGGGGGAAATCCAGATGGCAGTAAATAACATGAAAATTAAGTCAAATAATATTCGTTATTACTCATCCATCAAAACATTCAGTGATGAGCAATTTGTCTGACCTATGTGCTTCAGTTACCGGCCACACATCAATTGAAATATTTTTATCAACATCTTCAAAGGTAGAGGCTACTGAATGTGATCCATTTCAACTTCTTGAATTAATTAGACTAAATCATTTGTGCAGTGTGCACCAAGCCAAGACACCGACATGGCTAGCCCAACTTTACCGTAACTTTGCAGCAGTAATTGTTTATACTAAAACATATACTCATCAACAGCAAACCTGAGCAAGAGTAAAGAGTAACCTTTGTGTACCAGTCCTGTTTTTACTTTACAGAAAACGAAAAGATTATAATTTTTTTTCAAATACTTATGTTTAACTTTAGATGCAGTTTACAGGCGCCAGACTCTGAATGTACAATATCATGTAAGTATATACACATGTAGCTATATAACATACACAAGGTATGACAAAGTCGTGTTTGCAAGGGGACCGGAAATGATCATACTGGTTTCCTGGCTCGATAACCTTTTTAGATTTCGTAGACAAGTCCAAGTTCCCATATCCGGTGCCCTTGCAGATCTGTCTCTGTCGTACCTTGTTTATATATGTATATGTTATTTCGCTAGTAGTGAATACTTACATATATATATATAGTCAGGTGTCTTTGACTCAGACGCTAACCTCCCATACATTTCTGTTTCCGAAAGTGAGGACCTTTTAGAAAGTGCATTTCTATAATGCAAAGAGTTCATAATCAAAATCGTCATGGTAGAATGGAGATAAACCCAGTGTGTTTGAAAATGAGAGACAAGTTATACGATTGATAGCGAATATATTTATTATATGTATTTATCATTTATATATTCATCTTATACTTAGAGCAATAGTTCAATCAATGTCCATGATATCACCGCCATTTTCATAGTCACTCCCTTCAATTAACTTTAATTAAGTCACTAAAATCTGACTCATAGTCACTTCCTTCAATTAACTTTAATTAAGTCACTAAAATCTGACTCATAGTCACTTCCTTCAATTAACTTTAATTAAGTCACTAAAATCTGACTCATAGTCACTTCCTTCAATTAACTTTAATTAAGTCACTAAAATCTGACTCATAGTCACTTCCTTCAATTAACTTCACTAAAATCTGACTCATAGTCACTTCCTTCAATTAACTTTAATTAAGTCACTAAAATCTGACTCATAGTCACTTCCTTCAATTAACTTTAATTAAGTCACTAAAATCTGACTCATAGTCACTTCCTTCAATTAACTTTAATTAAGTCACTAAAATCTGACTCATAGTCACTTCCTTCAATTAACTTTAATTAAGTCACTAAAATCTGACTCAGTCAGAATCTTGACAATGGTATCCAGTGGTATTCATGTCAATTGCTGCTGCTACTGCTGCCCTTGCATCACTGTCATCAGTATCCTCAACTTCATCTAGCTCAAGCTGCTCATTTGATTCCTTCAGCTGTTCTGGTACAGTCTTCTTAAAGGCCTTGAAGTCAAGCCGTCTGTGATGAGATTTATTCCACTTGTAAATGGCTTCCTCTGGTTGAAATTCCGATGGGTGATTTGAATGTAGCTGGATTGTTATTAACGATGTCATGGATGAACTCTTCAGGTTGTTTCTAAATTGAGTTTTAACAACTTTGATCTGTGAGAATCATCTCTCACACTGCAGTGGCTGCTGGCAGAGACAGAACCTAAACCATGACAAGAAGGATGTTAGTGGACCTTCCAGTCCCAGCAGCTGCATATATCTTGTTGACAGTCTCCCAGGACATCTTGTGAACATCATGACTGTAATTAAAGATTGAAATATGTATGAGAATTGAAATGTCAACCCTTTTAACTTTGAAAACTTTAACTTTTGTAAAATTACAAAATTATGTATCAGAAAGCAAATCATATTCAATAAAATGAATATGAAATTGACACAGCATTGAAAGTACACACCTCTGATACATAGCTTGCTTCAGAAAGGTCCATTTTCCTCAGTTGCCCTAAAATCAACAGACTGGGCCTCAAGTCGAGGTCTAAAGTGATCGATTACCTCTGCCAGAGCATCATCTCCATAATCTTTTAATTACAACCTTATTTACGTTTAATCAATTAAGTAAACGCTAAATATACAAAGTTCCATTTGAAATTTATATAATATTGGTTAAAGAAATGCATTTTCTACAGCAATGATTGGCAAACAATTTTTACAAATGTAAACAATCTTATCAGGTGTCTTTGTTGTTTTTATGATTGACTATAAAGAGGAAAGGTACCTTGTTTTTATTTATTTGACAGATAGATATATGAGGTATCTAAGCATGTTTTTATCTATATTTAACAGAGAGATAAGAAATAAACAGTGGACAGTCATTTTGCAAAATAACTGAAATTATTAGCAAGATTAGACACACCACATGCATCTTCAGAGGTAGCAGGCCATGATTCTAAATCAGCAATTCTAGTTGCTTTGAGAACACCCTGAATGAAGGTAGTGAGTTGGGTCTGATATAATTCTAACAGCTTGATTTACGATCTGCCGCTCATATATAACAGTCAAACAGTCAAACTTGACACCAGTGATCTTACCCGCAATGTTTACAATTTTGTTAACTTTTCTTAGCTCGGGGCCTTCTCTGAAAGATGAAATACCACCACCACTGACTTTTCTTAGCTCAGGGCCTTCCCTGAAAGATGAAATACCACCACCACTGACTTTTCTCTTAGCTCGGGACCTTCCCTGAAAGATGAAATACCACCACCACTAACTTTTTCTTAGCCCAGGGCCTTCCCTGAAAGATGAAATACCACCACCACTAACTTTTTTCTTAGCTCAGGGTCTTCCCTGAAAGATGAAATACCACCACCACTGACTTTTTTCTTAGCCCAGGGCCTTCCCTGAAAGATGAAATACCACCACCACTAACTTTTTTCTTAGCTCAGGGTCTTCCCTGAAAGATGAAATACCACCACAACTGACTTTTTTCTTAGCCCAGGACCTTCCCTGAAAGATGAAATACCACCACTACTAACTTTTTTCTTAGCCCAGGGCCTTCCCTGAAAGATGAAATACCACCACCACTGACTTTTTTCTTAGCCCAGGGCCTTCCCTGAAAGATGAAATACCACCACCACTGACTTTTTTCTTAGCCCAGGGCCTTCCCTGAAAGATGAAATACCACCACCACTGACTTTTTTCTTAGCCCAGGGCCTTCCCTGAAAGATGAAATACCACCACTACTGACTTTTTTCTTAGCCCAGGGCCTTCCCTGAAAGATGAAATACCACCACTACTGACTTTTTTCTTAGCCCAGGGCCTTCCCTGAAAGATGAAATACCACCACCACTGACTTTTTTCTTAGCCCAGGGCCTTCCCTGAAAGATGAAATACCACCACCACTGACTTTTTTCTTAGCCCAGGGCCTTCCCTGAAAGATGAAATACCACCACTACTGACTTTTTTCTTAGCCCAGGGCCTTCCCTGAAAGATGAAATACCACCACCACTGACTTTTTTCTTAGCTCAGGGCCTTCCCTGAAAGATGAAATACCACCACCACTGACTTTTTTCTTAGCCCAGGGCCTTCCCTGAAAGATGAAATACCACCACTACTGACTTTTTTCTTAGCCCAGGGCCTTCCCTGAAAGATGAAATACCACCACTACTGACTTTTTTCTTAGCTCAGGGCCTTCCCTGAAAGATGAAATACCACCACCACTGACTTTTTTCTTAGCCCAGGGCCTTCCCTGAAAGATGAAATACCACCACTACTAACTTTTTTCTTAGCTCAGGGCCTTCCCTGAAAGATGAAATACCACCACCACTGACTTTTTTCTTAGCCCAGGGCCTTCCCTGAAAGATGAAATACCACCACTACTGACTTTTTTCTTAGCCCAGGGCCTTCCCTGAAAGATGAAATACCACCACTACTGACTTTTTTCTTAGCCCAGGACCTTCCCTGAAAGATGAAATACCACCACTACTAACTTTTTTCTTAGCCCAGGGCCTTCCCTGAAAGATGAAATACCACCACCACTGACTTTTTTCTTAGCCCAGGGCCTTCCCTGAAAGATGAAATACCACCACCACTGACTTTTTTCTTAGCCCAGGGCCTTCCCTGAAAGATGAAATACCACCACTACTGACTTTTTTCTTAGCCCAGGGCCTTCCCTGAAAGATGAAATACCACCACCACTAACTTTTTTCTTAGCTCAGGGTCTTCCCTGAAAGATGAAATACCACCACAACTGACTTTTTTCTTAGCCCAGGACCTTCCCTGAAAGATGAAATACCACCACTACTAACTTTTTTCTTAGCCCAGGGCCTTCCCTGAAAGATGAAATACCACCACCACTGACTTTTTTCTTAGCCCAGGGCCTTCCCTGAAAGATGAAATACCACCACCACTAACTTTTTTCTTAGCTCAGGGCCTTCCCTGAAAGATGAAATACCACCACCACTAACTTTTTTCTTAGCTCAGGGCCTTCCCTGAAAGATGAAATACCACCACCACTGACTTTTTTCTTAGCCCAGGGCCTTCCCTGAAAGATGAAATACCACCACCACTGACTTTTTTCTTAGCTCAGGGCCTTCCCTGAAAGATGAAATACCACCACCACCACTGACTAAACACTACGTTAGCTGAAGCATTTAAGAATGTTAAGAAAAGCTGAGGAGAATACGATAATGCAATGAAGAAAGATTCAAGCAGCAGATTGATAGAGTTCTATATATGAAGGAGTAGAAGCAGATAATGATTAGGTATATTCTAAAAGGAACTATCAATCTAGTTCATAAAATTTTCATCAAAAACGGAGCAAGTACTTCAATTGTGAATTGTTAGCTTATAGGAGGGGTAACTGAATGCTAGGGTGCTTTGTCAGCTTATGAGAACCTTAATACTTCCTCAACATTTACCAAGACATAGCTGAAATATCAGTAAAAGCAAAAATTTGTTTATACAGATATTGCAAAATTAGCAACTATCCTGATTTAATCTTTAAATGTCATACATCACAGAGGGGTGAAACGAACTACGACACGACTACCTCTATTATGAAATGGCAAATGTATTCGTATGGTATATGCGCTGCAATTTAGTGAAAAAGTAACAGATATATTATGTCCTGTCCATAATTAAGTTTATCACGACAGCTTGTTTTTTTCTAGATTGATCGCACTATGTCCTTCGATATATTGATATATTATATTTAGAAATTTTCAATTTACGTACTGAATTTTTATAAACAACTATAATTCCTAGAAACCATAGGTAAAAGAAGGCATGCACAACTTAACAGTAAAGAAAATCAAATTACGTTGATATTTTATTTGATCTAAGTACATTATTACACTCATCACCGTAGCAGTTAGCGGATGTACGGATGGATAGTGCAGATGGCGCCGCTAGTCTTAAAGAGCCCCTCCGTGATTTTCATAACATATGATTTACCTTTAAAACGAACCTAAATGTCATATGTGTTGATATAAAATCAAAACATCTTAACTTTTCATGTCCAAAAGAGATATGTATATATGACAAATACTGGTTTTTCATGAAAATCTAAAAACAGCCTTATAAATGCACAGAGGTGTAGATATCACGTCCTATATACACGGATACTAGTTATATAACCTAACAAACACTATCAACTCCTAACTGCCCTCCTGTTTGTTGTAGATAAGTCTCCAAAATTACGTTTGACCATTTGACGAGCGCCACTGTCCGGTTTTCGATCACAATTGCGACGTTCTACCTTCATATTGCCACTGTAAGACAACAATAAGCTTTAAAATGTGTCTTTTTAGTAACAGTCGATACATCGCGATCAAATGACACCATTGGTTAAGTTTGGCATATATGAATCCAACAACTCACGGAGTGGCTCTTTAAGCCGACGTATGTCATATGTAGGTGTGCTAAATGAAAGGATTTGAGCAACATTGCAATGAATCTAGGGAAATACATGATTATTCAAATGTGCTGATATGTTAGCATTAATGTAATAATATGATTACTCATTTTCAAAAACATTTTTAAGACTTTTAACATTCGAGTTCGATATTATTCTTGTAAATTTGTGTTTTAAAAAGTCAGTAACAACGTTGGATTCAAATAAACAATATATTTATAACAAAATAAAGTGGAATCAAATAGTTGGAAGTGTGTTGGATCCAGACGATGAAACGACGTTGACCATAGACAAATCTCGAGTGAATCTCCTTGCGTCGCTTTCCCAACGTTGAATCAACGTCGATGAAAGGTTGATCAACCAAGAAACCAAAATTCAACGTTAAATCAACGTAGATGAAAAGTTGATCAACCAAACAACCAAATTTCAATGTTGAATCAGCGTCGATGAAAGGTTGATCAACTAAACAACCAAATTTCAACTTTAAATCAACGTCGATGAAAGGTTGATCAACCATGAAACCAAAATTCAACGTTGAATCAACGTCGATGAAAGGTTGATCAAGCAAAAAACCACATTTCAACGTTGAATCAACGTCGATAAAAGGTTGATCAACCTAAGAACCGAATTTCGACGTTGATCTAACGTTGTGTGCCCGCTGGGAGCTACGTTTCCCAATCATTAATCAATACAAATGAATGAGTTTTCGCGTACATATGTGATTCTTTCCCATCCATGAACTCATTCATGCAATTTATCCAATAGGAGGTGTTTTTGACAACAGGTCTTGCGAGATTTGCATTTGTGTTAAACCACTATTGGATAACAGCCACTGTACAAATATCAGAGTAACCTGTAGCGTCCAGGCTGCTTCTACCTGTCCTAACGGTCCCTCCTACCTGGCTATCAGTCCCAGGTAAACTAACACAGGCGACATTATCAGGTAGAGTCAAGCATAGATGAACCCTTTTTGTCTTTCAATTGGATGACCTCTGTGTGTCTTTGTCTCTGTCCCTTTCAACGTGGAAGTATTTTCGAGAGTAAGGTTTGTAATCCTCATGAACTATCGCGAGATTTTGTAGATTTCACTCACATACGAGCTTCCTGTTTCTGTATTTCTGATTCCCAGTACGCAGCGGTTTGCACACACAGAAATTTCAAAACTCAAGTTAGATTTGTAGTCTGCATGTGATTTTGATAATGCACGAAATCATGGCGTTAGGATATGAAAGTTTAAATCTCGAAATTGTTTTGTTTAAACAATTTTATTCTTTGAATATTTGCGCAAAGTAAAATAATTTCCTCTGTTCGAAACCGCAAGAGGTATGGACGAGGAAGTTTTAAAAGCTAGAAGGGGTAACAGTCTGAAAGAATGTACATAATGTAATACTTTTGCCAGGTGGAATAAATCAACTTTAACGCCTTTGTCTTTTAATTGCAAAAAATTTTGCTGTTCTTAATTTACCATACCATTTCGGTTTCTACTATGACTTTTTAAAAATAACCTTTATCATGTCGTTTAAATAGAGAACAAATGTTGGATAGATTTTGGTTTTCAGCCTAGAAGACGTTATTAAATGAAATTTTTTCCTTTATTTCTGCCAGTGATCTGCAACTTATACAAATACATAATAATATTCGTGATATATTAAAAAACCCTCCTCAAATGCAGAACCCCTACTGAATAGAACCAGCGGTTTTGCAAACAGCTTCAGCGTCCTGTTCAGTCCATGAGGATACATTTCGCAGCATTCATTCTTGTGCATCTGGGCTACACCAAGGACTTGTATTATATTCTAGACAGGTCTTTAGGTACACCAAATACTGAGTTTATGTCTTGTTTTGTATCTTCATGAAGTGGGGCTTAGAAAATAAACGGCGACAACTACCTCAACGTGTCAGATAATGCTGTCACTGTAAATCATTTTTGACTATGAAATTTAACAAGGGCTGTTTCATAAGTATTACTTCGATAGCTGTTTTCAAAATGAAAATCAAGGTAACAAGTGGAGAATTTTCTGATTTTTATTTGTTAAGGATTCGTTTTACCTTATCAAAGAAATTTATCCTAAACGATTAAATATAATTAAATCAAATCCCTACAGTTATTGAGAACTGAAGTTTATAATACCTTTCCAAGGTGAACATATGATTTATTTAAGTATTCCACGACATTTATTGCAATAAGGGAATCATTTGTCCCATGAAAAACAACATTCTAATCCTTTTGGCAACGGAGACATCTCTTCTCAATGACAGCTGTCCCAGACGTGCCCACATCTTATTCGCAATCGTTTAACGACTTTCTAAAACAATGACTCTTTAATTCATAACATTACACTTTCGATTTTAAAGACGTTTTTTTCCCTTTTTCCACTTTTTGTGTACAAAGTCAGCTTACAAAGAGATATCGACTCAAGAATATAAGGGGATCTTCCAGTAGAGCAGCATTATAAAATCAACTAGCTGATTACACAAGTCAACATCCAAGGAAAAATTCGCAACCGGAATATTGATAATGCCCAAAAATTGTAAATTCGTGAGTGTACAACGTATCAGGTATGGATCTTCGCTATATTCACTGACAAGCATATGACATAAAGACCAAAATTGGAAAAAGCGTGTTAAGCTATGGTTCATGCTGGCGTTGTATTTATCTAAGATGCATGAATTTTCGATATAATTTTTTATATAGGAGATGTGTAGTTGTTTCTTTGCTAATCTCGATTGGAAAATATTGTAGTTTGTGATGATTATGATACGATTTAACACATCTTTTTTTTTCTGTGTAACCAAATAATATTTTCTTCTTATCAAAGTGGAGGAGAGTACCCGTTTTATGTTGAATCCAAACAGTTAATTTGTTCCAGATTATTTTGACAATTTGACACTCATAGAATAAATGCGTTATAGTTTCGACTTTATTTTTTACAGAAAGTACATTCATTTGATTCAATCAAGTCCATTTTCTAAAGCATATCATTGGTTCTAGGCACCTATGGATACTACTATATTGAAACCATTGGTGTTTTGCATTAACAAGGGCCCCGAATGGGTTTATGAACATAGCTCCAATCCATTTCCGTCACTCGTTAAATTCTAAGTTCCATTTGTTTTTATATTTGATGTTACGAATTTTGGTTTTCAGTTATCTGTAATGTATCATAGAATATTCTGCAACCTCTGTTTGATTTTATCAGATGCTGTAAAAAGAAAGGAATGAAAGGCATGACAGATTTCTTTTGAAGTTTGATATTTTGATATTTGCAGAAATTTTACAATTCCCAGCATATTCTAAAAAATGTGTTTTGCAGCTGTATTTTTTCTAAATTTTTCAAAAGTTAGAAAGTTTCCTTTTCCATCAACCAAATCGTTTACAGTGTGTACCCAGACTTTTCATTGTGTCTATAGTGTATTGGCTTATGTTCGATGTAGAAGTTGTCATTATGCCAAACTGGTTGTGTAAGAATATCGTCTTTTTCCTTAATGTTTTGACTTTTTCTATTGATGTACTGTCCCTATGCTAATAAAACATCCTTCCACGCTTAGTCAGTATATTTTGTTTGATATCTTGTTCGCAAGTTGATAGGAATTGCATATCAATTGTGTTGACGTTATTATAGAATAATGTTTTACGTTTTGAATCATTTTTTAATAATGTCATCCGAAATTTTTTTGGGTTTGGTACCCTTAATCCACCATTTACGGTTGACATGGTAAGATTTTTGCAACTTATTCTGTCGTTGTATGTTTTTGTCAAATAAATTTGAATATTTCGGAAATTAATTCTTTTATTAAGGTTTTACTTGAATTTGTAAGTGATGGAAATAAATGGTTAAGTTTTGGTAATATAAGACACATTTCAAAAATGTATTTCTGTCATTGGTTTGAGGGCTTTTGCTGACCATTTCTCATTGTTAGTCGTATATGTCTTAGTTTATCCTTGTAGTTTCGTTCTACCAGTTATGCCTAATTATGGGTAAACATAATGTCAAGGAGGGTAAATTCAGTTTTATTCCACTTCAATTTCAATTTTTTACACATGAGGTCTTTATAACATCCTATTTTTACAACTTGTGTTTTGCTTGTATTAATTCTTAAACCCGAAAATGATGCATATTGTCTTAAGATTTGTAATGGGTTTGGATGCAACTTTCTATTCCATCTAATATCAATGTTGTGCCATCTGCGAATTGGGATACAAGATATTCTGTACTTCCGATGGTTATTCCTTATACGTTAGGATTTATCCTTAGCATGTTTGCTTATATTTCAGCACATAAATAAATATGTAGGGGGATAGGGGATCTCCCTGTCTGCATCCTCTAGTTAAGTTACTAATACTAATACTAATACACTTGATTTTATATCTGTGCAGACAGTATGTATCCAATGTTTTAATGATTTTCCAAAATTGAAAAAATCAATTACTGTTGAGGTAAAGTCCCATTCTACAGAATCAAAAGCCTTCTCAAAATCAATCAAAAGTAGCACTCCATGTATTTCCATGGAGTCCGTGCAGTCCATAATGTCGTATATAAGACGTGTACACACCTATATATCTGTTTGACTCTAAGCCTTTTTGATCTTCATTAATAATATCGTTTAAAATTTGTTTAATGCTACTTGCAATGGTTGCTGATGCTTTTCTATACGAAAATGGCAACGTAATGGCCTCCAATTTTGTAAGTGTTCTTTTGATTTACCTGGTTTAGGGAAGCATGTGATCAATTCTTGCTTCTGACTGGTAGAAAGTTCTCCTTTGAAATAACCTGAATTAAGTGAGTCAACCCAGAAGAATTTATAAACTTATGCTGTAATTCCAGAAGGTCCAGAACTTTTATTGTTTTTCATATTTTTCAAAGCATTCAGTATTTCTTCATACGTCAATTCCCCCTCGTGGTATATCACGATTATAAACACTTCCTCAAGATCTGTATTATCTACACATTGTTTCGTATACACTTTTTCATAAAAGTGCTTTTTTTCACAGTCGTTTAACGAATTTCTAAAATATGGCTCTTTGATTACATTACACTTCTGATTGCAGGATTTTAAAGACGCTTCAAGATGACCTCGATTGTAAGAGATCCACTCCACGTCGTCTCCCTCGTGCTCACGTGCATAGCCGCCATCTTGTACGTGTTCGGAAACTTCCTGCCCAACTGGTGGATGAGGTATGACAGCGACCGCAATGTTGTTGAATGGTTCACCTTGTTTGATGTTGAATGTGGGGGTAAAGGATGCTTCGCTAAAACTTCTGAAGATATGACAATTGACGAAGGTGACCTAGCTTGTAAGTATATTGGTATTGAACCAGATTCAAATTGTCCTGCTTACTCCAGTCTTAATCAATGCATAATATAGGCCTAAGCCTTGCCGCAGTCCACCGGTATTGGTGGTTTCTCTCAGCGCAGCGCTCTTGTCGGAATTAGTTGGCAGTATGCAAGAGATCTCTGTTAGGATTATCAAGTTCAGCTGAATAGCCTAATGGCTAAAGAGCTTGCACAGAAAAGTGGGACACGTGAGGCAAATCTTTAACTAGTCATTGAAGGGGACTGGCGCAAGCTATGACTTGCGGTAGAAGCTGAAATAGATCTTGCTCCATAACTGTATAAATAGTAGTCTTTGATACAAGCGTTGTCTTTATGCAGTCTGTATTCCAATTGAGTATTTAAACTGCAAGATCAAGACATTAAGATAAAGAATTTTATGCTATTTTAATTAAATATGAATTGTTGACGAAATTTACGTCTAGTTACACTAGTTTGATATCGCCGTATGAATATTAATACACTGCAGTATCTTACACGGTCGAGTAATAAATGTTAAAATATGTTTTATGAACATTATGTATGTGCAAGGTGGTTTAATCTTCGTCTTAAACAAGATAACTTTAACTTTATTCTTAGGACTTTATTCTCTTTTCCTAATTAATCACTGAAGACATTCTCTCCAAAAAGAGGCAGCTCAGTCATAATTCCCTATACAACCTCTGTCTTAATACGAAGGTTTCTTGTCTAGAAATGTATAACGCTGATTGGATGCAATCAAAATTAGCTGTGCGATCATCGACGCCGTTTCAAAAGATATCTTTCAAATCGCCTTAATTATTTCCGTAAGCTTTCCAAAAGATATACTTTATTCGAATATGCACCTTGCACTTTGAGTCCTCCTTACAGAACACAAACGCCTCATTTTGCGGCTGTATCATTGCACAGGCCTGTGTGATCATTGCACAGGCCTGTGTGACAACAAATATGTTATTCATGCATTCGTTGTTTTCATCTGCTGAAATAGAATTTGAACATACTATGCTTTCAGATTATTTTGAGAGCGAATGTTTTCATTACACAAAAGCTTGAACATACGTGAATCAGTGTTAGTATTCCTATTATTTCATTGAACCATTTATTATTTGATCTTGATATCTGTCGTACTTGGGGTCACCTTGACGTCACTTTGACTTGAGATAAGAATATTCTGATGTCACCGCAGCGGGAACTGTTTGCACTACAGATACCTTATTGTTATTGACATGCATAGGGGGATTATTTGACCTTACATTAAAAACGGATTTTTGTTTTTGTGTTAATACCTCTTATCATCCTTCACGGTCACTGTATATGATTTAAAGTTGTTGATTTTCCACAAGATATGTGATCATATCTCCTAAATAACCTGGTATTATCGATAATAACACTTCTTGTAAAAAGAGATTGTAAATTTGTTTTTGTTTAACCAACTTCCATAAGACAAGCGTGCTGCTTAACTACAAAGTGGAAGACTGGATTGCATAAAGATATTGCACAATTTATTTATTTTCAAATTCAAAACCGTTTTCAAATCAATACAACTCTTATATATCCAAATATCGACATTTAAAATAGCACATTCAAATTAAAAGACAGAAAGTATTTCTAAATCAAGATTTAATCGCTTCTTGAATTTTATCATCTGAACTATCATACATCATTTCGAAAACAAAGAAAGTTGCGAAATACTGAAGGGATGATTTGATATGCAGGAAATGCCTGAAGTTGACATCCTGTTCAGGACGATCCGAAACGCGTATCTTCAACTGCATCTCAACATATGTGACCCGCTTTCAGATTTTGTTCCTTTAAAACGTGTCATGGCGTGCATGAATTCTAAGGCTGAGAGTGAAAAGACGTCACTGCGAGAGCATCAGGTTCAGCCAGATACATATAGAAGTCCGGGTGGAGTTCTTTCTACTTAACCATAACCCATTATGATCCATAAACGTTTGAAGAGTAAGTAAATAGATTTTGCATGGAGCAAAGAAGCCAATATTTTGGCTTCTTTCTTAAATAAAAGCAAATAATCATTTATGAAAGTGTCAGTTTATTACTGTAATAGTCTTCCACTAAATCCATAATTCATCGACTCAGAGAAATATTAAATCAAAATTGCAAAGAGCACTTTTACACTAAGTTGATCGTAGTTATATGTTATATTCATATGTTTATGCTTGTGCTATGTTTATGTTTGTGCAAAGGGGTTTTGGTCCAAATTTTACCTATTCTTCTTAGTGGCAAGGTACCCTGAACTGACAATTATGGTATCGTGTTGATTGCTATCATTTTAGTCATTCACATGGGTCGCTATTTCCAGCCATTGCTCGCAGTTTTCACCGCAATGCATAACAACAATGGTGTTGCGGGATTTCTCCATCCAATAATACTAGCAGCCGTTCTATTAGTGAAATACTCTTGAAAGGGACGTCCCCAGAAATCCCAGAAATCAGTTGGACTTAAATGTAAACTTGAAAATTTTAATCTTTTTGAATAATTTCTTTTATTAAACACAAAGCACTATTGAAAATGAGTCTAAGAGAAGTGTGGATTTCCCACCAAAAATACTTGTCTTTCATGATGATTTCAATGGCTCGCTTTATGAGGAACTTACTTCAGAGTAGGCGCTGTGTATAAAGCAAACTTCGCAACGTCTTTCATAGCAAATAAAATTTGTAGAGACATTCAGAAAATCAACCATATGACAGATTCAACGAAGGATTAGCATAGCATGGAGACGGTATAACGAGGAGGAAAACTTCCAGTTGGGGACACTATTGTCAAATCCTATTGAATTGCACAACGCTGTGTTTACTTGCATACTGCGATCTTCGTGGAGGACAATGCACAGATAGCCGCGACGCTTATAGAAGTCTCAAAATTTCCTTCAGGTTAATAAACATAGATTTTCAAACAAGCGGGCACAAATATGCCGGGTATGAAAGTTTTCATAATGGTCATGGGAGTTACAGTTTTTCAAAAAATACTAGTAACATGAGAACTGATTGGCTGACAGAACTATTTCTATTCATTACTTCAGTGAGTTTAGCATACACGTGCTTTAGAGTCGTCTTCACGATGGTATTTTTCAAAAGTACTGTTAATATTCTTGTATTTGCCTTGGGTAAGAAAAAGAATAACCAACTCGAACTCGGAATAACGATTTATCTGTCCCTCGTGAATGATGTGGTAAAATTCCTCGCTAAAGCTCGGAATTTATAACAATAATCCACCCAGGACAGATAAAGCGTAATTCCTCGCATCTTGTTGAATATTCGTATAGTATTCCATATGAGACAGACTGGGAGACAGAATCTAAATGAGATAACAAACTGAATACGTGACGTGTGTTTTGGTGTTGTTAAAGAGCCAGTTGGTGAATTTCTAGAGTCAGCTTAACACACCAAACCTTATCAGAGTCACGGGAGTAACTCGGACATTTTCAGAGGCACAACTTATGGATGTGATAAACCAAACTGACTAAAACATCATACCAATCAAATGTAAAGGTACCATGAAAATAATCAATGGTAAGATTAACGCAATCTTGTAACTTGTAATATTTTTTAAGATTAATCATTGAAACATCTAATGATCCGACGAAACAAATTGTAAGATTATTCCTTGGATGCAAAGTGATTTTAACAACTTGACAATACGGCGCAGATGACACGCGAAAGTCACTATAATGTCACACAACTTAATTTAAGTAATTTAAATAAACTTCTATAACAAAAAACACTAGTCATCATCTGGTTGGACATGATCGACAGCGAAGAACTGTGAGATTTGACGACTGTCACCAGTAATATTGTAGAGAAACATGTATTTAAGAAACGTAAATGTCAAATACAGTGTACATCCAGACTGTATTGGTTTATACTAAATGCTTTTATTTACTTTCACAGTGTAAGCACATGCTTTTTGTGCTACAAGGTATTTACGCCACTGGTGGCACGTGTCATTTAGACGAACAGCAATGACTGTTATAAAGTTGAGATGGTGATCGAAAACCGAACAGTGTTACCGCTACTTGCGTGTCAGCTAGAAGCCAGATGGGCATATTAGATATTGCCTCACGAGAATACAGGCATGAAGTAGGGCATCGTTTCGAGTCATGGAGAATTCCAAAACACATTCATTTCTATACCAAACGAGTTTTTACCGTACCAATTTAGGAGTTTCATTAAACAAATTTTAATAGTTCTAACTTTATTTTACCAAGTTAGTGCAATAGCGAGTTTTGGGCATAGTCGTGTTTTTCATGGTCTCTAATATCAGAAAACAAAAAAGAGGGACGCCCTTTTAGCCCAAGTAATTTTTCCAAACTTGCCAGTAAATAGGGCGTTCTTATGTTTATGAACGTGGTTTTGAATCACTTGTTTAGAGAAGAGAATTCAATGAGATGCCTGGTTATCGTTTTCGAATATACGTATAATAGTGTTTTGGTAGCTACATAGGAATAAGATAATTTTAAGAACTATCAACTGGATGCTTATAATATTTTGCCCCTCCAGCGGCATCTTTTATTTCCTACAGCTTTGACATTCTGTTTAAAGTTTTTCTACTTAGATAAAACATCATCTTTGTCCATCTGTATTTGTTTTATATGGTGAGATAGATAACCCTTTCAAGAATATTCTAAATAATGTGATTTTATAAGCCCAATGCTTTATTTAAAAATGCAAACATGGAACAAGGAGATGAAAGTTTGAAAGGTTTCTAGTTTAACTGATACGTGATAATGGAAAAATATCGCAAGACAATTGTACTTGAGGAACCATAAGGTATAACATTGAATGATGGTAGAAATTAGCATGGGGATGTACATGTATCTCTGTATAATAATGTACACACCGGAAGACTCGCCACACTGTTGTGTAAAGGTTATTATTAAGATCGTGGCAAATTCAAGTGAAAAAAGAAAGTTTCTTTACCGAGGTCAATGCGACACTTTTACCTTTCACCTGGATTTTCATCATGTTTTTCATAAAGCTAGTAAAGCCTTTAGAAAAAGCATTGCCAAATTTATTTTGATGACCTCCACATAATTACCAAGGTCAAAGCGAATCTGAAATTTTACCTTATGATTACTAAACCGGCATTTTAATCTTGCGAGTGACATAACCCAAGAAAAGTTCTCTCATTTTTACAATCAGTTTCTCCTGTGAAAAATGTGTCCCAGTCCATTTTGGTGACCTTGACATTATTTATGACCTTGTTTCAGCCTGGCTGTCCACCGTCAAGATCATTGGAATCATCGGGATGACGCTCGTATTTCTCACCCTCTTGATCCAGCTCATCTTCCTCGCCAAACCAATCAAAAAGATCTCCATCGCCGCCATTGTGGTACTCGCGATTGCAGGTAGATTCAAATTTTGAAATTTATTTTTAAAAGGTTTTTCTCTCCAAAAGAGGATTTCAATCATCTCGGTAACAAGGCATTGCTATTATATTTGAAACATGTTGACGTGCAGTTGATCATGTGGAGATAATTTATGTGATTTTGAATTGGGAAGTCTACTCAAACAAGTCAATTATGCTATTTTTAAATAGTTATGCTTGAACTTTAGGTTTTATATCAACCAAAAGTGGTCTGACACCGGGCGCACATCAGAGGTCATTTGATGGCCCAAACGTCGCCTTAAAATTCAACTACCTACCTACCACTTTGAATATAATCGAACTTAATTGCTCACATATTTGCTTTTACTTTTACTAAAATTCTTTTAACGCCGAATATTTTGGTCTTTTGTTGGCCCTTAATCGATCTCAACCTGATTATCAGACATCCGGCCTGAAATTCCTCGCAAGGGAGTTAACACTCTATTTTCTTTTTCTCCCCAGCATTCGTTGGCTTCCTGAACGGCTTCATAATGGTCAGCAAGTATAAAAAAATCACCGACCTCTACGTAGAGTATCGTATCCCGAATTCGCTCTACTACAACTCCGGTGCCTCAGCCCTTGTCCTCTTCGCCTTTATATTGTGCGTCTGTGCCGCTGTTGCTTCCTTTTATGGGCTCAGGCGACCTACCCCAAAGCTGTTTAAGCAGTTTTAAATAGCTTATGGCATAACAAGTATTTGGACTCGTCGTCGTAACTTTTCCTCAACTTTTTTTTACTCACTGAAAGTTAACGTTATCCAAAGATATTTTGTCCAAATACAAAGAATCTTATCTCTTATATAACTGATATAGACAATCAGATTTTTTACTTATGGTATACCGACTTAGTCAATATCAGTATTTCATAATGGATAAATGGATTTTGAACTAAGCAATAATTAAAAGAAATACGGTGTTGTCTTATCACGCCTAATTCGGCATTGTTTGTCCTGTATAGTCGTCACAAGTGTACATTTTCTTTGTTCCTCGATATGATAGACTCTATTTTCCAAGTTTGAAAGTAGTTACTCTACAAATTTTCAAGATATTAGAGTTACAAAATTCCTTTGAATAAAATACCACATCTCTGCAGAGTTTGTTTGAGCAGATGAATAAATGGTTGTATCAAAACGGTTTTTTGTTTTATTTCATATTTTCGTATTTAAATTATGCACTAAACGATATATATAACACACCCCATAGCCCTCCTCGCTGCACGCATATCAGTGCAACTTACACAACAGGTGAAATTGCTTACACTGAAAATCTTAAACTTAGTTATTCAAACGTTTACAAATCAACCACGGGAAGTCAAATGCACATCGCGCCGAACCGACGTTTTTTCATTAAAATGGTTAAAGCGATAATAGGTCAACAGCTTATTTCCATATATCTTTACCCGATTGGTCATTGGAGAGGCGTTATAGGACTAGCAAGGACGTCGCTTACCCTCCAAGTAACGAAATCGTCGAAAGCCATAGCTCAAAATATAATGTTTGGGAATATCGATTGGATGACTAATTTTCGACATAAGACCCTGACGTTAGCGTTCATGTCCAAGACTTATCAGTGACTGCCCTATTCATTCCAACACTTTCAGGAAGCATCACCGCCCGTAGCCAGACTTAATACGACGTCACCAAGGCACCTCTCAAAGTTAGTGTCTACATCACCCGTAGCCTCACTAGATAAGACCATTCTGAAGGTCACCAAAAAGGTCTATATCGTACTCACAAGGCTTGGAAATAACAGAGGAATGTTGTGTTTATTCATGACTTTTGTACTACGTATGTCTGCCGATTCACTAAATCTCTTCCCAATAGAGCATGCTTGGGACGAAATGGAACGCCGTCTACGACATCATCCATATCCTCGAGATTTGGAGAAGATAAATAGGCCATTGCTAGCCACTGTTCACTGAGTAGACCACATATCGTGAAGATTTCATTTAACTAAACTACCAGGCAAAGGAAAGGTTTCAATCATATTTCAAGCGTATGAAATAAAACCAAACGCAGTTATGAGAATTCTGACGATTGGTTTACATACAAAAATCATTTTCCAATATTAATATATTCTCTTTAAAACGCATCCAAATATCGGCGTTTCATTTGGCCCAATACACAAGGAAAGATACAGTGTTTCAATATTAAAAAATACTCAAGTGCACACTTGTGGACAAGTGCACAGAAACTCTCAGTAGTCGCGGGAATCACAGACCCAGTAGCCATTGTGACCACCCTGGACATCAATGCAAGCAAGTACATGCCTCCTCATTGAAGTCGTCAGGCGTCAGGGATATGTTACATATGTCGAACAGAGCCTGCTCAAGTTCCTGCTGGTTGTTTGGAAGTGGCACCAGCTGTCTCAAATGACGGTCAAGGTGATCCCAAAGGTGTTCAATGGGGTTCCTATCTGGTGAGTTGACTGGCCACGGCAAAATAGTGACGTTGGCATACTCGAGGTAATCTCTAACAATTCGCGCAGTGTGAGGTTTTGCGTTGTCGTGTTGCAATTTCAATCTTCTTGGCTGTTGTTGGATGAAAGAAACAACGATAGGTCTACCTCATCAATGTATCAAATACCTCATCAATGTATCGCTGGCCATGCAGATTCCCTCGCAGAACAACCAGCTGGGTAGTCATGGCCACAAATCCATCCCGACACCATGATGCCTCCGCCACCAAGCGGGTGAACCCCTCTAATGCAGTTTGACGCAAGACGCTCGTCCCTTCGTTCATAAACTCGAACCCTTCCATCGTTCCTGAATAGGCAGAAACCTGCTCTCGTATATAAACAGCACCCTCTCCCAGTGACTGTCCGTCCTGTGTCTGGCCTGTCCGTTGGTAGCGTATTAACAGCCTTCTGATTGTAGTTAGGCTGCAGTTGAAGGTTCTTGCCATTTGACGATGGGAAGCCCCGAAAGTGGACATACCGATCGCTTGGTCACGTTGCGCTTGCACGAGTCGTGGCATACTTTTGGTGTTCATGAGCAATAACCAGAACAAGAAAATAGCTCTCTATCACTCAACGCCACCAAATTTCACGTATTTTCCTCTGAAGTACAATCTTGTACCAATGCCGTTTTGGGGCAATAATTACGTTCCAAAGCAACAGACAATTTGCCTGAGAAAGGCTTAATATCAATTACCGCCCTTACCCCTCTTTATCTCCTATGAGAATTGGAAGTTTGCAGAAGACGGACTGGATGCAGTTATGAATCTTACTTGACTTTCTGATTTGTGGAAGGAAGCGTATGTAAAATGATTCAGTTTAGGCTATGGGTCACTTAAAACTGTAAGCTACTCGCTGCTTCACTTGCATTGTATTTATACAGCAATCTCATTGAAATGAAATCTAAATGGTCCACTACATTACGCATTTAGCTGCGTAACGTAGTGCAGCAGTGTTAGATTTTATTTCAATGAGATTGATTTACACACAATGTTTTATTGGGACATCGCACTTCATCCTAAGGTTAGTTAAATACTAACACTGAAGATAAAGTCTGGTGAGATGCGAACGCCAGACATGAATTATGCAATGATGGTATCCGTTGCGCTGTTGTATGGCGTAGGGATTGGTTATTGTGTCTGTTCGTCTTGAGCAAAGGTATGACTTACATCCGTATGAGCTTATTTGTTTCCTGCAATTCTTAGTCAGTCGTCGACCGAAAGTAGCCATTTATCAAAATGCAAAGATATCGATAAATCAAAACATGTTAGTATGTGTTTAGTTGTCATGGTATGGATGCTGGAAAAGGATACCCTTAATGATGAAGCAATATTTCCGCTTTCCACAGAATGATCGGGTATATACAAGGACTCCAGGATAATAACGACTGTATAGTACCATCTAGAAATCTCAATGGTCAACAGATTATCCGTGGTGAGAGGAAATAATCGAGAATAATGTAAAAAAAACACTGGTGGCCATTTTAGTGTTAACACCTTTAAATAATTTGAGGTAGGAAAATCGATTCGCAAATGTGACCGTTCATTTTAAGTTGCTTCTTTTGATTAAAAATCAATGTCATACAATTGGAAACATTTTGTTCGTTTTCGTGAGATCACTTTATTTATCTTTTTAAAAAAACGTGCTATTGCCCCTTTTAAATTATATAACATTATATTGTTATACTAAAATATCAAATTGAGATGAGGAATCCCCGTTGATTTCAGAGTTTTCTTTTTAAACCCGTTATCGGCAATCACTTGTGCATAAAACTTAGCCGATTCCTTCGGTATCCGGGGCCTCGAAGGGTCGCTGAAGTTAACGTAATGCAAACCGAACTTTTCCGAATATCCCCGAGCCCACTCGAAGTTGTCCATAAGGGACCAAGAGGTGTAGCCTTTCAGGTTGCATCCATCAAGACGTACAGCTGTAGATAGAAGGAATAATTCAAATAATTTAGATCTGTATAGTTTCTCAATCGTATTTCGATCACGAACATTTTTCACAATGACTTTATCTAAATCACTTAAAAGATAATTATTGAAAAATTAAGTTGGAACTCAGTGCAATCGTGACTAGCGGGAATGTAAGCCAAATAATGAAGCGCTCTTTGGCTTTATTGAAATAAACCACATCGGGATTTGAAATACCACCGCGTGGAATTCTTTGCAATTATTATAATCTTAAGTATATCTAATAATTTATAATGTAATGCTTGATTCTGTAATTAAGAGAGTAAATAAGATAATGCAGCACTGTTTCTTTATGGTGACTGAAGATTACGCCGTTTCCTTTCATCTGAACTAAGCCTACGTAAAATCCGAAAATACCAATTTTTCCCTGTACTTGAACTAGGCGTAATTATATCAAACATTAATCTTTCCCTTTTATCTGAACTATGCGCCTGTAAAATATACAACACCTCCAACTGAACATTTTTAATCATCAATGAAGAAATGGTTTCGCGTAGCTTAACTGATCTTGTTGCGTTCGAATAAGCGCACGTAAAATACAGCTTTGATCTTTTCCCTTAAATTGAACAGCTTCACAACTTTCCCATCAAAGGAACTTCAATCGCGTAAACTACATCATAATACCTTTCCCTTCAACAAAAGTACACATTGTCTTTATTCTGACCGAAGCGTTCGTAAAATACAAATTTAAACCGTTTAAAGCGTACGTATAAGACAGCAGTATACCTTACCCTTCAACATCTCGTCTAGATACTCCCTATAGTAGTTGATCCGGTAGAAGTCATGTAAACTACCGTTGTTGTCCGACACGCCGTTCTCCGTCACGTACACGTCCATGTTGTTATACGTGTCCTTCAGCCAGTTCAACACGCGACGTGCACCCTTGGGCGTGTACCGTAACCATGACGACCCAGATCTGAAAATGATTTTAAAAATTCTACTCTAGGCGGTGCTGATATTTCCCTCAATGCTAGATCCAATTTTGTTTCCGTCGTGCTATAAACATTTGCACTTTTGAAATCTACATAACAATGACGACAATGATCTTAACATTCATATGTCCGTATTTCAGTACTTAAAGACAATGGAAGGCCGCCTTTGAAATTCTTTCAACGTTTTACAACAAACACACGATTTACAGTGACCATGACGACCCCATGTTGGCAGAATATACACTATCAAATTATTCAAAATTTATATTGTAAAAATACTTTATTACCTGCAAGGGCAGTCATATTTTCTATAAGATGCATTAGGGCAAAATATCACTATAACATTACATGCATACTAAAATAATGCTTTGACGTCACACTTCGCCCATGACGTTGTGTTCCAAATGCGCCCATGCCTATGCTTGAATGTAGATTTTGATTATTTACTTTGATTTCTCGACTTGATGAACAGAATAACACATTCGTGTACATGACAAACTATGTTTACGACACGAGTGCTTAATATTAGTATTTTACGTGCGAGTGTCATTGACACTCGTATAATATCCTCTATTTTATGCCTTGAAAGAGCATGTATGCATTGGCAAGGTTGATGTTTCAACTTTCAGTCGTTCATGTCTTGGATCCATATATCCAAATAACCACAGAGATATAAGATACTCTGAACTCACTTCGGCCATCTTGGGTCCTGCTCTGTGTGAACGTTCTGGTCGTTTCTGAAGCTTGGAGGTGAGGCGGGGAGGATTTCAGCGGACGCTAGCAAAGACGTGTAATAGTTCAGGCCTAGGAAATCTGCAGTGCCTGAGGGAAACAATTTGCACATTTAGGACACATTATTTGATCTCAATGTAGGCTCTTCAGTTTGGCCCGATATGTCGGTAGATGTTGTATGTATTGTATATACAGGGAGTAGATCTTCACAATCTCTAAAACGTTGTTCTTATTAAAGAAAATACATTTCATAAACCAAACAGCCGACAGTAAATAACATTTTTTAAGGATTTAATGGTTCATATCATGATCGACGAACTTCTGATTTCTAGCTCATCTGTCCTGAAGATCTGATTGGCTTGTGGCGTGACATGGCATCCGGCGTTCGTCTTTCCCCCCGTCCCTTCGTAAATGTTTAACTATTAACTGTGACCCTCTGAGAGCCACAGCCACAAGCAAGAGGCCTAGATGACTTAACCCATGTGTACAGAATCACTAACAATTGGGGTTTCTAAATTATAGATTTGGTGACCCTGTAATCCCCAATAACGGCCACAATGACCACGCTCTAAAAACCTATTTTCATCTTCTAGAAGTAAAAGGTCTAGAAAGCTGAAACGTTATGCACAGACTCCTTGTGTCATGGGGATTCTTCATATATTACTAAGTTGATATGTTTGAATTTAAATTTGATACTGTAATCACACAGAATTACAACGATAGCGACGTTTCAGTATAGGTTCTTAAACCGTTTGCAAGCATGGTCAATTGGTGAGATACAGCATTTTATACACAAAATTCAAATGGGTAGGAGGTAACAGAGAAAACAAAGATAACAAGGACATGAAAGGATAACACTTCAAAGATAATCTTCGCTTTAATGTTGTATCCTTCGTGCAATGGCATTTTAAAAAATCCTTGTCTCCTAATATTACTTTCTACAAAAGGTTAGCATCTATCTGCCTAGGTGTATCGTGAAAAAATTTGGTCGAAGCTGATGTGGATTTTGATTTGTAGATTTGGTGACCCAGTGATTTCTTATAAGGGTCACAGAAGCCAGGTCCTATAAAACCTATTTTCATCTTCGTCGTCATGTGCAAAGACCCAGAAACTTGAAACCTAGTGTACATACTCCATAGTTCATTGGGATTGCAATTCATATGTTTTGCTATTCTTTGGCCCTAAATTGATGACCCTAAGACCATTTTTAAAATAAATTCGAGAAAGCCCGATGAGCAACAGAGTCGATGGCTTTAAAGGAATTAACACGACAACATCATGTATTGAATATGTTATCCTATATAGAACTGTTTGAGTGGCATTCTAGAAGTTGGCGGACTCATGAAGACAAGGTTATTTATGGACTATCAAGGTATACGAATGGTCGAAGTCAGATACTAAATTTTGCTACAGAGAATGAAATCTCATGATTCAAGTGACTTGAAAATTCTTATCTTTAAAATAGTTCCAATGAAACGAAATTTTACACTTACAGTTAACCTTGCAATGAAAAGTATATCTTAAATGAGTAGTTTTACAATTTTGAAACATAAATTCACCCTTGTTTCTTGCGATTTCAGCTTGTGTGAAATGAGGAAGTCTTGAAGTCGGGAATCCGGCTTCCTTACTCTTCCGGTCCACCTGGATTCTCATCACTTCCGGGTAGTCACCGCTCAATACGATTGGATGAGCGAACCAGCCGTATTCAAACTGATTGGCTCTCTCTGCAGCCTCGATATCTGATTGGATGCTTGCGTTCTTAGCCTCATTCAGTGCCATACTCAGGGTGATGCCGATCTTACCTGATTATAAAATAATCCAAAACATATAGCATCGTACAAGAATCAATTTATTAGAGCCTTTGATATGATGATATATTGGAGGCTATCTAGCTAATATTAATCTAAATCACAATTAGTTGTCCTTTTTACTAGACCTTAATCGCTTAGTATCTAATATGAACATTTATTAATAACATATATAAACTTATGGACAGTTATTAAATAAATTTAAAAAATCATATGGACAGTTTTAAAAAAAATAAACGAACATATGGTCAGTTATCAATTAAATAAACGAACATATGGACAGATGTTAACAACATAAACGAACACATTGACAGTTATCAAATAAATAAACGAACATATGGACAGATATTAACAAAATAAACGAACACATGGACAGTTATCTATAACATTAATAAACATGGGAAGTAATCAATAACATAAATTAACATATGAACAGTTATCCATAGAATAAATGAACAAATGAACAATCGTGCACATGATGAATTGACCATAGGAACACGTGACGAGTTTTCACCTAAAAATTATTTACTACCTCACATATCAATTCTAACCTTTCTGGGTAGGCCTGTATACCTGATCATACAGGTGGTATGCACTTGCATGTGATTTGATGATGTTGTGAGCGGCTATATACGGGTAGACCCCGGGACCTTTCAACCCGGGTGCCCTGTCCCCATTCTCATACCCGCCAACTGCTACCACTACCGGCTCGTTCACTGTGATCCAGAACTTTGCCTGAAAATGGACAGGTGAATAAACTTACCTTTTTGGGTAGGTCTGTATACTTGATCATACAGATGGTAGGCACTTGAATGTGACTTGATGATGTTGTGAGCTACTATATAGGGGTAGACCCCGGGACCTTTCAAACCGGGTGCTTTGCTCCCATTCTCATGACCGTCCACTGCTACTACAAACGGTTCGTTCATTGTGATCCAGAATTTCACCTGCAATATGCAAGGAGTATCTCTTCGTTTTTTACTATTACAGTCTACATCGTGTCTTGATATAACCCGATATTCCTTGCCTTTCAGTACTCTCCAAACAGAGGTAGCTCCGTCATAAATTTCTATACAACCTCTGTCTAAATGCGAAGGTTTCTCGGGCTTCCGGCAGTTTCCCCTACCGGCACAATATTGCAGCTTAAAACTACCTGGCTATTTTTCTGCCAATGATAACAACGAATGCATATAATAACATATTTGTTGTTGCACAGGCCTGTGCAATGATACAGTCACAAAATGAGGCGTTTGTGTTCTGTAAAGACGACTCAAAGTGACAGATACATATTCGAATAAAGTTTAGCTTTTAGAAAGCTTACGGAAATAACTATAGGTGATTTGAATATTAAAAAAATTGAAACGGCGTCGCTGATTGCACAACTAACTTTCATTGCATCCAATCAGCGTTCCACATTTCGTGACAAAGAAACCTTCGAATTATGACAGAGGTTGTATAGGAATTAATGACGGAGCTACCTCTGTTGGGAGAGAATGCTTTCAGAGATTAATTAGAAAAGGAAATCCAGCAAAGTCGACGTTGCGTCCAAACAATCCTCTGTTGGGACCGAATGTGCCTATTGGGAACTAATGTCAACATGCAGCAAGCTATATAGACTTAAGATGACTTATGATGATGCTATCGATGGAAGCAAGAGTCATCGAATTTATGATAGACTATTCACAATGTATATATTAAAAAGGATTGAAATATAATAAAGAAGCTATAGGGAACAGAAAATGATTGAAAAATCTCACTGTTCAGTCACAACAACGTTACCCCATCAATTAGCAAGAGCTATTTCGATTTATAAAAGGCTATTCAGAAAATTGAAATATAATAAACAGTTCGGAAAACAATAGGGAACAGATTACGAGATAATAACTATCAAATCTCGCCGTTCAGTCACAATAATGTTTTAAACAATACAATTGAATTTGAAATCAGTTAGAAACTTATAAGTAGAGCTATAAAAAAGAAAAAAGCCAGACGTTTTAACAATGGCTACTCTCTTAGTCTTACCCTATCTCCGAAGGTTTTAAAGCACAGGCGCGCATACTCCGTGTACCAGTCGACGATCTCGTCGTTGAGCCAGCCGCCTCGTTCCTGTAACTCCTGTGGGAGATCCCAGTGATACAGCGTTACCATTGGTTGGATTCCGTTTGCAAGGAGCTCGTTGATTAGTCGGTTATAGTAGTCGAGTCCTGGTTGATTGATGGTTTCATTGGTTCCATGAGGCATCACTCTCGGCCACGAGATGGAGAAACGGTAATGGGAGACCTGGAAGTAGGGTTTTAATGTCATTATGATAATTGTATCATGCTAAATGTAGGCTCGATTCGGAGGAACTTTGACGATAACCTAGATTCAGTGAAAATCTTTGGCCAAATGGGATGCGCAACGAAGATAAGTGGCCAGTATTTCTAGAGATGTGGCTCATAGTTTGTTTGTGACAAACTGTTGAAAATTGAGTTAATCAAATAATAGGCTTCCTGCTAGATATTTGTTAACGACAGACCTTTTCATTATTTTGATCAGGATTCTACCCTGAGAGACTTGAGAAGTTTGACGCCCTCTCTTAGTCCCCCAAAAAGTGTGCACTAGTGTCTCTAACTCAGTGGTTATTAAGACGAGATTCTTATCGAGAGACTTCAGGAATTTGACGTCTTCTCCAAGCCCTGGAAAGTGTGCACTGGCGCCTTTAAGTCAATGGAGGAACGACGAGATTTTTATCGAGAGACTTCAGGAATTTGACGTCTTCTCCAAGCCCTGGAAAGTGTGCACTAGCGCCTTTAAGTCAATGGTGACAAGGACGAGTTTCTTTGCGAGAGACCTGAGAAGTTTGACGTCCTATCCTAGATGTGTTTAAAAGTGCAGTGTTATGATGATGATTAGTCTTACCCCGAGCGACTTGAGGAGTTTGACGTCATCTCGGTAGAGATGGTAGCTATCACAGGCCACGTCTCCCGTTTCACCGTCCACGATCTTCCCCTTCTCCCTAACGAACACATCCCAGATACTCGGACCTTTACCTGGGAGTGTTCAGGAAGAAAAATGTACATGCATGATAATAAGCAATTTAGACAATTTCAAAATTGGCAACAGATATCGCCTTTTTTCCTCAAATCTAATACCTTCTTACGTCTCGAGTGATTATAATAAGGTCTTGTAAATAATGTGTCAGTTGCACAGACGAAGGGTCGCTAGTCTTCTATATTGGGAACAATCGGGAAGTTCAATTTGGAAGGAACTTAAGTAACCAATTTTGCAATTAATCAGAATTCTATATTCAAACCATAGAAGGGCCAACTTGTAACAGAGGCGACGTTGAGAATGAGTTGAGCAACTAGGAAAAGAAGGAAGTTAACCTTGTTGCAATAGTACAAGCCGGCGCGTAGTATGTGCAAGGTTCTGCACCTAAATGAATACTTGATTAACCATTATATGGATAGATATACCTGAATCAGAATTTGATAAATGATACTAATATCCACAAACCGTCCGCGTTATACCCTCCCTCCACCTGGTAGGAGGCGGTGGCGGTGCTCCAGAGGAACCCCTCGGGGAAAGTGCCGTAGTAAAAGTCGTCATGTAGATGTAGTGTGTCCGCCGCCATCGGAAGTAGCAGTAACACTATGTACCGAGCCATTTCTCAACGTTGGTATTTACCTGAACATAGAGCCTGTGAATTTTGTATGATGTAGATCTAAGTCATTTCAGCTGTCATGAAGGGTAGAGGGGCTTTATCAGAGTGTCACCAATATATCAGTGTTACTGGTATCACATGTTTTGAACTGAACATTCATAAATGTTATAATAATCAGAAATAATGGTATTTCAAAGATAAGTCACAAACTTGGGAAACATCGCTGTTATACCATTTACCATCCAGAGTAAAAGTCGATGTCCATGTTTACCAAGCTTGTGAGACAAGTTATGTTATTTTGTTTTAAAAACTAAAACCTTGTCGACTACCAGCGTCACTTAATGTCATGTCAATATTCGGAGTGCTTGTTAAATGCGTACCACGTCTTTGATGATGTTAAACTCGTTGACAAAGATTGTCGAGGTCACGCGACTTAAACTTTCTGATAAGAATATAACAAGCCAAGACACTATTGTCCTCAAGCAATCACCAGATTTAGATAATAGTTTTAATGCTTTTTGTCTCATAAGGCCTGAAAAGCACCTTTCGCATGAAATCTCATACAGGTAGTTTTGCAGCACTACGTGACACATATTTTAATCTGCGAATCGTTGTATACTACATTTAAAGGCACCATAGCACGGTTTTTTGTGTGTTCCATTTTGCTATTTAAATCATATGAGGATATAGGCACTCACTTTAGCCTTCTATCGATGCAATGAATACGTATTATTCTTTAAAATTGACCTGCAAGCAACAAGGAAAAGTTAAGACGGCCAAAGTCGGCTTAGAGATATAAAACATCTATGGTCAGCAGTGCAAAAAAATGGTAAAAATAAGGTAGTTAAAAACGACTGAATTAACAATATGGGCAACTTTTGAATAAACTAATTACTCTGAACTGATAATAAAGAATGAAACATTGTTTATCAAAGTAATCTTGTAACTTAACCGATTTATAAAAATGTAGTATAAGCATTGATTATGAAAGCATCAGCCCTCTTTGCTCTTCTGTTTGTAAGCAATTTTTTTCAGATACCGTACATGTTGTCCATGCGGATTTGATGCAACGTTCAAGTAGATACTTCCGGTGTTTAAAAAACAACTTTATAACCTGAAAACGTACATATTTGTTAAATAACTATCGAGAGATATGCATCATCCATGTTTTCGTTGTTAATACGAATAAATTGTGTGCACTAGTGCATTTAAGATTATTCGTTTATTATGATTAATATCAATTATTCATTTAAGATCGGAAATGGCCCTTGGTTCGTTTTTCGGAAACGGTTATAGCTTTCCGACTTCTTTGTCCATCCACTTCTTAATCTTAAAGTGTAGATTTGTTAGCAATGTAACCCCTTTAAAAGAAGGGTTACAGAGTTCATACCATTTGTTTAATTTTCAGCAGAAGGAATCAAGACAGCTAAATTCATTTGTACAGGTAGATTGATCAATGGGTACTTGTAGATTTGGATACTCTGTGGCGAATGAAAGCCTTAGAAAGCTAAAAGCTAAAAATAGTTGGAAAATTTTTTTTATTGATGTTTGTATATGTATTTTTTTTGCAAGATGTTCTTACGGAACACACCGATTCTGTGAAACGATGTTTTCTCCTACGAGAAGAGATGTGTTTGTTTTGCTTCACAATAGTTAAAGAAATGAATTTTTTAGTATTTTGATTGAAAGGTTCATGTACGAGAGGATATCAAACAGTTTCAATTATTAAAAAGAATGTACTGGTGAATACGGACCAATTGGCATAGGTGATCTTTGTCTTGTTCCTGGGTAAACAATAGTCTTTATCGCGACAGCCAGTTGTACGTCTGTTGACCAAATAGCACAGTAGCCCCTATTACGGAGAAAATTGAGGAGCGCAGTGTAATTAAGTTTTTACATTTGAAGGGCTATACTGAAGATCGCCGCGTAACTCTACAAATGATAATGCATGAAACAGGTCTGAGTTACGGCAGTACAGGGAACATAACCAGTTGCATATGTCAAAAGAGTCAGTACGTTGGGTTCCTCGCTTACTGACTCCATTGCAAAAACAGAATCGAAGGGACATGTCACGGCAGGCATTGGAGCTTCTGGAACAAGATGAAGAGGATTTCTTCTTGTTACTATGGATGAATGCTGGGTCTATTAATATGATCCTGAGCAAAGAGTGGAAGCATGCTACGTCACCACCTCCCAAAAAGGCCAAGTTGCTAAAGTCTGCAGGAAAGGTCATGGTGTCTGTTTTTTGGGATTGCTGTGGCGTCATCTTGACGGATTATCTAGCTAAGCGTCAGACCATTACTGGAGCTTATTACTGCAACCTGCTGAGCAAGTTACGAGATGCCATTAAACAGAAGCGCCGCGGTATGATCACCAAAGGTGTATGTCTGTTATCTGACAATGCCCCAACTAACACTGGTCAAGCCGCTACTGTGGAGGCATGGCGATGTGGCTTTGAAATCTTACCGAATCCCCCCGCCCCCTTCTTCTTGTTCCCCGAGATGAAAAATCTACTTCGTGGACGTCGTTTTGAGGACACCAGTGACATCATTCGAGAGGTGGATGCTTGGTCTTCCATGAAATCAGGGGTTTTCTATTCAGACGGTCTGCGCAAGGTCAAGAAGCGATGGGGAAAATGTGTATCTCTGGATGGTGACTATGTAGGACTTAAAACATGATAAAGTAAATCAAGTTTGTACCTTTGATATGTGTATGTGATAATTGAAACTATAGTAAATTATATATATTATATAACTCCACACAGGCCAATTTCTTATTCAAAGCATCGATCAAGCAATGAATGGATTAACGCATGCCTATCAGTCCTGACACCTTTCAATGCTGGGCCATATGTTCCTTCTGTCACAAATAGCTAGTTTACATTACAGCGTAAAACAAACATGAGCATTGAATGACCCAGTTTATTCAAGGTTTAACCTGTTCAGTTGTTCGCCCCAAGTCCTACCTGCGTTTCTGTCTGGCCCTGACCTCATTATTCAAATGACAACCTCAGTTTTGCCAGAATTCTTAAAATGTAACTTGCTTCATAAAATATAACGACAAAAGTTATATCAAATTGGCTTAACCACAATTTTTTTTTTCTAGATCTAATCAGGATACACAGTAATTGTTTCACGGACTAATATACAAGTCACTGTGAAATATAGGGAGTTGTAAGCATTCTGTGTATAGGTTCCGACGTCCTTATACTTTATACCCATCAAGGGTAATTCAGCTCTAATCGAATAAATATTCAGGATTTAGAATGACGGTAATGACTTCAGACTGAAAGTCTAAAGATATCTACAGAACAACTGGAATTAACTTCAAAACATTCTGTGGTCTTAAAACTAAAATGCAAAATATATTTTGGTAAAATTTTGAAAATGAAACAATCACTTACGCGGAAGAGACGAATATCTACTACCGACCACAGCAAGGTATGCAAGCAGTATTATATAAATGTAAATAGGGCAGCCAGACAGACTTGCTTACTATTCGTGTCTAAAAGAGCAGATAAGATTTGAAAGCTCTCTTACTGGCGCTTGTAATACTGAGAAAGCAAATCTTTTGTTTAAGACAATAATTATTAACGTAAATAAGAGTTTACATTTCTTAATGTAAGATAAGTGTTTCCGCTTTATCAACGGAATACACCTTTTTTGTAGTAATAAATATCAAACCTTTAATTTTGATAATGAAATTTGTAATTAAAAGAGAAAAATTAAGATATTTTCAACTAAACTAAGTTGTGTTCGTCTCTGTTGAATATCTAACTGTTTAATTATAACTGTTATAATTATATCCACTGGCCTAATATGTAATACCGTATTTTCTCTAAACTAATAAATTAGAATTCTGACACTGATATCTGGAATAATGATGATGAAAATTCACTTAAAGTTAAAATGGACCCTTAATGTAACACTCTATGATTTTTCAATACATAGAAATTAGAACCTTTGACTATGTAGCTCATCTGGCGTTCATTTTACTAAGGCCATACAAATTAGATAATTGTAATGTTATTAAGAGTTAGAGGGTGTTGGAGATGATAAGCGCCATTAGTTATGACATACAAATTATGTCCTATCACATTTTAACTTTAGAGGTCAAGGTACGACCTCAGACGATTTCGAAATTCTAGAGTTCTATTATCTTTATAAGAATTGGAAATTACAGCTTTTAGAGATTGATCTAAATTGAGAGATTGTGACTAAATGTTTAAAGCAATAAACTCACTTTTGAAAAGCAACTAAATTGAACTAATCATTCTCGCCTAGCAAAAGGATTATCTCTAACACCAATCTTTCCTGTCGCGTTTACAATATTTTAAAGTTTAAAGCCCTTTTCAGTTAAGGTGACGCTGTTTATCTGCGTATGCCGATTCAACTCGACTAGCAAATAAAGTGAACCCACTTATAGTCGAATCGCGAGTGCGATATATCAAAAATCTAGTAATGGAATCGCCAATACTTTTGACGGACGCATTTCTCAATTACATTATCGCATGAGCTATTTTTATTGCATTTTCAGCTGGTAAATTTCATGTGTTCTACGTCACGCCCTTTGCGAAATGACGTGGTAAGCCCTGTCGCACGACAATGGGGAGGTAAGGTTGTTTAGAATTTAAATACTGAGGGCTTAGAAAACACGCGAAGTTCTGGAAATTGTTGAAAACATCAGGGGTATGATTGTCGTAAATGATTACCTCTTTGCCTGGTGTACAGTAAATTTTAACTCACTCATTTAAACTAAAAAGCAAAAAAAATATGAAACGTGACCTTTGACAATGAGCCATTTATAGGGATTTTAGATATTTTCAGAATTTTGAATTGGCGCCTCAGTAGCAATGGTAAAATCTCTAATTAGCATGGGCCATTTTTTCATCCAATATGCACAATGGCCCCTACCTTTCCAAAACCCTGCAAGGTAAACCAGTCGCTCTCTTGTTTTGCCTCTCATGTTCTAAAACAAACATTAGATAATTTTTCATATTTTATTTCAAATTCAATCGAGCATACTATGTACACAATCAATAAATACGTTAGCCGCCATTCACCTCTTTCGGGAATGAAGGCATACATACAGTAACCATTGCTTCATGGGAAAGTTTCATATCAACTTCTTTCCATAAATGTTTCGTTATAGCAGTGTCTTTAAAACTTCAATCTTCCATCCAGATTTCAAAGTATTAATTTCAAGGTTGTATAAGATTGACCTAGAATGCTATCAAAGGTAACCCATTCATTGGGATCTAATTTTGCTTTTTCCAAAACAATTTTTCTGATTGCGTTTATTTCGTGCACATTTCTTATTTCAACATCTTAACTGTAACGATAGTAGGCTGTTGACTAAAAATGGTGAATCGACATGATCTTAAAAAAACAAGACATTTAACTTAATTTTCGTTTTATAAAACAAAATTCTGAAGTCTTCAGATTCTGATATCCTTTCAATAATTATCATGAACGTTTAACCAAATAAAATCATAAGATAATAAATAAACCATATGTCATTATCGCGTTAAAGACACAGACATGTGCGCATCAACTAAACACCCTGGAAACAACCATAGACTTTCTCAACAAAGGGCGATTACTCCTAAAGGTGTTTTGCGTGTTTTGTCAATTCAAAGTACATGGAATTGAAATAAATATTGCAAATATTATGACAGAAATATTATTACAAAATGAGATATACTGTATTTATATATTTGAGACTTTTTTATGGTTTAGCAAAAATACACCCAGTGGTTAAAACATTCTAACAACATTTCCTATAAACAAAATTGGCAATTTTTTAAAATTTCCACTCAATTTATCAAAATTAAAGCCAAAAACGTTATAATTATCAACAGAGGTTTTTAATTATTGATGACTTCTGGGTGAAAAAATGTCAACTTGCATTAAATGAAATAAAGTGCTGAATGTTTTGACATGTGTATAGTTGTATTATGACAAAATCAAAACCGTGTTTAACAGTTTACCCAATGCTTTCCTTTAAAATCATTGTTTTTTCATAATTCTATGCATAGCATCACTGTGATGGATAAATTCAAAACTTTCACAGAAGGTTCCAACTAGACTACATAAAGAAGAAAAAGCATTAATATTTCATAAAATATGTTGTCTTCTTCCGATTATCAAATATGATATTTCAATAATTTAAATTGTCTCCATTGATGATATTTGAATCAAATTATCATTCAAGGAATAAAAAGATTTGGATAAGAAAATATTGTTCATATGATAACAATTTTGTCCAAGCAATCCTGAAAATGAATATATTCAATTTAGCAATTATTCTAATGAAGCTTAAGATATTTCTCTCAAAATAATAAACAAACTTACCCAACATTCTAAATCATTCATAATAAACATGAAACATAGATAAACAAAAAATAATATAGATTTTTCATAGAAAAGTAACAAGGTCATCAACCAGTTATTGGTTTTAAAAAACATCAACCTTTAAAACACACGGTGACATTATTTGTGTTTTCTTTTAATCAAAACACTAGATCAGTGACAAAACTGAAAACCCTGATTAGTGAGATGTGTGCAGTGTTATTTTGGCTGCTTGCATTGTATTTCATCTTTGAACTACATTCTAATATATCACTGAAATTATGACCATTGATAGCAAGTGTCAGGTTTCCGGTTGAAAAGAAAAAATATTCTGGAATATAACAAACCTCACATACATCATATAAAATGCACTATTTGGTATGAACATTTAACCCTTTGCCTGCTGAGGTCCACATAACTCGCCCAGCTACTTTCAGGTTAACACAGCAGGGAAATGTTTAACTGTCACACGGCCAGAGGCCAACACATACACTGTTCAGCATCTAAGTGGGGTAACTCCGCCAGGGAGTTTGACTTGGGTTGGCTTTGGAAGTCAATGATTGAAATGGTGTAATTTATTATTTTACATCTTTATCACCAGGCAACATTGCACTAATTTTCATAAACAAACATCCACTTTCATTCTTTTTCTGAAAACTCATCATCTTCCGCTTTCTTCTTCAACAGTAACCATGGCAACGGGAAAGACTTTGGAGAGCATTTCATCTCGGTCAACGGGGTCAAAATTCAACCTTGACCTTTGACACACCGGTCACGTGGTAAAACTGTTGTCGCACGTGCTCACCTTGAGTTCATTCAATCACGCATCAGTATCTAGGAAAGCACTTTTCTCGTTATGACTAGAAAACCAATGAACTCTTATATACAGGAAAGTAGAAAATTCACATATGTACAGATAGTTTTTGTTGACAGATATTCCCAACACATTGAACACCATTGCCTGGTCGATGTCCTTTTCATCGAATAAACCTTTCAATATTCAAGGTCACAAGTTAATTGCACTTGCACTGACTGCGACTAGAAAAAATATTCCTCGTATATATTTGGATCTACGTAGGTTGGCCGAGGGATGCGAAATGAGCCTGTGTCAGCTAGTTTGCGCAAACTGAAAAATAAATGAACAAATATTTTTAAAAAAGAGAAAGTTACTATCTTCAATTCACTTTTGCTTCGCCATTTGTATTTTTATCGTTGACTCTATGTTAACATCTTAAGGTTACAATACTCTGATGACTAGTTTAAACATAAAATCAGATTTTCATTACAACTGACAAAGAACCCACTTATAAATTCAACCTTCAGGTGATAAGTTCTTAAAAGATACAATTAAAAGTTGAAAACAATTTTACCAGAAATGAAAGGATTTAAAAGCAATCAACTATCTCACCTTTGCAAAAATAACTCATTTTTAAAAACAGTTGTGGTATTTGGAATGTCAGGTCGCGGTGGGAAAAATATTGTAGGAAGTTCTATGGGAGGTTCCTCTTCAGCTAAGGAACTGAAAACAAAGGGAATTCGTTTATAAGTTGAAAACAAAAATACAAAGTATAAATAAATATATACAAGATGCTACATAAATTATTCATCTGCTTTTATTTTCGCTCAATATTTATGTCATTTCGGCATATCATCCATGCGCAACCATGTATAAATGTAACTTGACCTCCAAATACTTAAGTAATAACATCGTTTAAACTTTATAAAGGAATCCAAAATAAACATAAATTTTAAATCAATAGTGCCATCGGGCATATCAGGTAGGTAGCTACATGACACCATGTGCACTTCCAAAACTCTGGCTGTTAATACAGTTGATTTAAAGCTGTGTATAATAATTAGAGGTCATTTCCGGGTCACAGGTCACAGGGTCATCAGCTTCAAGGTGAATGCCTTGCATCTTAAAAGGATGATCTAGCAGGGTACATCAATAAAATAATTTAATCAGATTGATATTTAACTTACTCGTCTTTTTTCGTTTTTTTGGAGCAGCATCGGGGTCGACATCTATGAACGATAAGGGTTACTATGACAACAAGAAGGAGAACTCCTCCACCTATTCCAGCGCCAATGTAGTACAACTCATTCTGGCTTTCACTTTGGGGGACTGAAACCGGAAAACAGTATGTTATTGGTAATATTAAACATAATTTTTAATTAAATATTCTCAAAATAAAAGTATCCAAACTAATGATTCAATTCATAAAAGCTTTAATCTCCAATATATTTAAAAACAAAATTTGCAAATATTTTTGCAATTATCATAAGATTGATGCCCAGTAAATGATATGTTAAAATCGAGGCAACAGATGAAGTATTCATCAACAACTTGGAAACAAAATGGCGGCTTACGTGGTATGACACAACTTGGCTGTGTATCGTCCCATGTTCCGTCGGACTGACAAGTGAGGACTGCGGCACCGAGAAGTAAAAACCCATTATCACAGACATATCGTGCTATGGAACCGCTGGAGAGACCAGAAAGACTTCGGTTTCCGTCTTGTGGGGGATCCAAATAGGGGCAGCGTACCACTGAAGATTTAAAAATTTCAATGAACAAGTGTAACCCAGATGATATCTGATATTAAGATTGTATTCAACATTAATGTTTAAAGTATAAACCCAAAACAAAATCAAACTTGAATATATCATCCAAACCTGTAATCTTAACATAAAAGTATTTTTTCCTCATATTATTTCATTGCCCATAATGCAAAATATCATCCTGTAAACAAGCTGATTTACTGATTAAATCTGATTCCTTAATTTGAATGTTTATTCACTTATGCCAAAGACATGACACATGCTTATTTACAATTACAACGAAGCAAAGTTAAACCGATGTGTCCATTTTACCAGTGTCTACTAGTCGTACTACCCATTTCACACGTCCAAGGCAACAACCTCAGTAATGAAGTATTTCTGATTCAATAGAGGGTTGAAATTCATTTATTCATTTATTTATTCATCCACCGTATAATCCATCCATCCATACACCCATCCATCCACCCCTCTAACCGTCCCTCCATTCATTCATTCATTTATTTATTCATTCATTCATTCATTCATTTATTCATCCACCCCTCTATCAATCCATCCATATACCAATCCATCCACCCCTTTAACCGTCCCTCCATTTATTCATTTATTCATTCATTCATTCATCCACCCCTCTCTCAATTCATCCATACACCCATCCATCTGGCCCTCTATCCATCCATCCACCCCTCCATTCTGTCATTCATTCATTAATTTTTTCATTCATTTATTCGCAGATACTTTTCTATATAGTCACCATATGGAATGCACAGAACGAAGAATACTCACCCGGTTGGATAGCTTTGACTGTATCCTCGTATCTTTGATTAAAGTCTTTGGTACTTTTGGCTATGTTCTCATTTCCTGTCACTACAAAGTCAAATATACACTCCTGATTTGAACCACACACTTCCTCTGTTCCGTTCCGCAAATCCTCCTCCACTATATCCACTATTAATGGTGCAAATGGTGTTTCACTTTCCTCTGTTTCCAGTGAACTCGGAACTGGAGGAGTCATGATGCTTTCGGAACCATTCACCTTCCCTATAGGTAGACAATTGTATGATTATAGTTAACATGGATTCAATCAATCATCCTAACTACTTAGAAATACTGCAGATGTGTTAAAGAGATATTTTGAATTTCCCGATGAAGATTAAATATAATAAACATGAAGAACTTACTTGACTATATGATGATACATTTTTTTAATTATTGCAATGTGTGGGCTGTCTGACACCAAGAACTGCTAGGATGATAAGCTAACTAAGTCTACTTTTCTGTCTATTTGAATTTGGTTACTCAGGTCTAAGTCAAGTCAAGTCTGACAGCTCAATGCCATTTTTTTGGACCTGTGGAAGCCCTGTACACCTTCATAGTGTCATCAACGCCAGCACTGACTGTGGAAACAGCTTACCACACACCCTTCAGGTCATCAACGCCAGCACTGACTGTGGAAACAGCTTACCACACACCCTTCAGGTCTCAAAGATAATTTCCAGAGTATAGGTATAAATGATAGAGGTCGTTGATTCAAAGCAGAATTTAAAGTAGTAATTTGAATTTCATTAAAGTTCATTACCTATGCAAAAGGCAAATGTTCATGAAATGGAGACTCACATGTCATGCCAAAATCATAATGAATTTCCCGCATCGTTGCATTGACGAGTAAAGTTCCATTTCTTGAGAGCAGGTCGTCGGTAGCATTTCCATTGTAGTTGCCTAGCAACCCTTGCAAATTACCTGTCAAAGAATAATAACGATGTTGTGAGAAAATCAAGTGATTGAAGAAGAATTCTTTGCTTTGTCTGGAATGTCAAACCATAAAGATTAGCTAATGGGTTCAACATATCAATATTCCTTACCAAATTACTTATGGTATAGTACGTAAGTTTTATACATTTCAATGTATTCTTGAATAAAAACAGAAATAAAGATTGACAGACTGACTGTTTGAGTAGGAATGCATTGATGCATGACACTACTGATTGATCGTAAATATCAGCCTTGCAACATGCTTCGGATCAAGAGGTCCGTGTTTTGAATCCCAAAAGTGGCTTGGAAACATTGTCTGCAGTAGAGAAATGTTCTACACACAGTAAGGTTTGGATGCAATGCTACAATGAATTCCACTGCAGTACCACCAATGGTTTGCTAGTTCAAGCCCATGCTCGAAGGTTTCACTGCAATGCATAGCCACAATGGTGTTGCGGGGTTTCTCCCTGCAATAATACTAGCAGCCGTGATTTAAGTAGAAAAAAGACAATCCCTGACGCAATAGTGCGGTCAGTATGTCATTGCAACAACATTATCAAGGACCGTACGTAATCATGAATGGTACAAGATTGCTTTCTGCCTACCGGTCATCTTGTCATTGCCGACCATTAGCATGATGTTGAGAAGATCTGCATTAGCCAGAATGAAGACAGAGATACCAGACGTTCCCATGACAACTGTGACTTCTGCCGTAGTCGAGTTGGTTGTTGGGCTTCTTATTACAGTTAAACCTGTGGACAGGAGAAGATAATCAGATCCAAGACTTCAATGAATCACACATTGCAACGTCTGTCTAATGCGTGAAATAGTTATCTATGTAGGCAGTTAAAGGGGCGGTAGCACCCTTTTTTTATGAATAGTGTGATTTCATGAAAACAAAACTATATGTTACCAATTGCAAGACAATATTTTTTACCAAGAGGAGTAGTTTTAAATTACATGTACCCTGATTTGAATTGGTGTTCAGGTTTATACTACAATCAGAATTTAGGTAAATATTACAATCAGTGTTCAGGTATATATTACAATCAGTGTTCAGATATATATTACAATGAGTGTTCAGGTATATATTACAATCAGCGTTCAGGTATATGTTACAATCAGTGTTCAGGTATATGTTACAATCAGTGTTCAGGTATATATTACAATCAGTGTTTAGGTATATATTACAATCAGTGTTCAGGTATATATTACAGTGTTCAGGTATATAATACAATGAGTGTTCAGGTATATATTACAATCAGTGTTCAGGTATATATTACAATCAGTGTTCAGGTATATATTACAGTGTTCAGGTAAATGTTACAATCAGTGTTCAGGTATATATTACAGTGTTCAGGTATATGTTACAATCAGTGTTCAGGTATATATTACAATCAGTGTTCAGATATATATTAAATAGTGTTCAGGTATATATTACAATGAATGTTCAGATATAATTATGTTACAATCAATGTTCAGGAATATATTACAATCAGTGTTCAGGCATATACTAGTATTACAATTAGTGTTCAGATATATATTACAATCAATGTTCAGGTATATATTACACTCATTGTTCAGATATATATTACAATCAGTGTTCAGGTATATATTACAGTGTTCAGATATATATTACAATCAGTGTTCGTGTATATATTTATATCAGTGTTCGGGTATATATTACAATCAGTATTAAGGTATATATTACACTCAGTGGTATATATCACAATCAAGTAAGGCTTAAACTAGTAAAACACAGTAAAGCCTTGCTGGGAAATATTGTCCATTAAAGTTGGTTGCTACAAGTGACTGATGAGGCTGCGGCACTTAAACTCTACCCTTTGTATCATGCAGCAAGGTCTAAACGGGTCATGTAGAGTTAGGCCTTGCAGCGGGATATGGATTATCATGGGGGAGTATGCAAAATAATTTCAAGGCGACTGACCTTCAAGTTCTGAGGTAGATGAGGCTAGTTCTCGAGGCTGACCATTGACCAGAAACTGGATGATGTCCTCTTCATCAAGTCGAACCTCCAGAGTGTCCGACTTATTCCTCACAGACATTGCAACAGCTGTGAACAGGGTTGCATTCTGGAGCTTACCTGCAGGAATATGAAGGAAAATATGATTTGCCATTTACTTACATACAGATATTGAAATTGTTGAAAATTAGAACATCCAGTAGCTTCGCAAAGGGTTCATTGACAAAGACTGCCATACCAATATAAGAGCTTTCTAGCTCCAGGGCCTGTATTTTGAAACTTAAAATGGATGAACGTTCCATTCATCATGATCAACGTTGATGTTTTGTTTTTTCAGTAAAGAAACTGTCACTGCTGAGTTCTATCAACTCGTATTTCTATGGTTCCATACCTTCTATGTCTTTGGCCCGAGCTGCCCTAACTTGTACAGCAACAGTGCCGTTGCTATCTTCCATCAACACAAACTCTCCCTCCCCGTTGAAAGTGTATTTCCTGCCGTCAAGTGTCGTCAGATGGGGATCCCCAGCTGCTTGTGCTATGAAAATAAATTATGAATTCTTCCTGTGACCTTTAATATGATGGCTGATACATATGATAACATAATTATTAGCAATTAGTATTTTATCAAAACACGATTATTTTGAGGTATCTTAACAAGAAATCAATGTCATAATTTTTTACAGTGCATGTTTTTTAACCAACCAATTAATTCTACTTTGAGCATGATTTCTTCCGTTGTCTAAAATGTTATCTTTAGAACTGATTCAAAACAATTTACTGGTCACCCTTTAAAAAAGTTTAGTTTATACACTGTCATCATCTGATAAATCATATAGTCAATAATACCAATCAGTAATTGGGTGAAGGTCAAAAAGAAAGTTCAAGGTCAAGGTCATACCTGCAGCAGGCGGGTCATATCCATCACAGGTAACGGCAGGACGATATTTTAGAAAGTCAAGACACAGACGATTTTTATTAGAATACTGGCAACAGTGAAGGTTTGGAAGCACATCTTGGTTAAAGTAGGAGAAGAAAGCAACAGCATTGTCGCTCTGAGATCTGTAGTGATATATTCCTAACGTTCCACCTCCGTTGCCGTCCCGCGCATGTAGCAACTCCCCGTCCGCACCATAACAACATAATTGGCTGCCTTCTGAAGATCTGTGGGCAAAGGGAGGTAACTCTGATGATGTTTAACAACACTCGACCACAAAATTCTATTATGGTTATGATTTTTTTTTCAATTTAGCAACATATGAATGTTATAAGTATATCCTTGATAACTGTAGGTATTCATATATTTCATAAAAACATTCCAATTCATATGACCGAAAAACTAGAGAGGCAGTTTCCAATGTCAGGATAATAAAAAAGGGAGGTAATTCTTGAAGTACAATGGGCCATGGAACCCAGGTATAAAGGAAGCTGACATTCATGAAATGTAAATTTGATTCAAGGTCCTTTCTCAGTCCCTTTATTTTAATAATTGCAAATGAAGGCGATAGCATATATGATGCAAACGGACATGTAACCCCTACAATATTTAAATGTGTATAGATATATATCTTTTCTTTTAAAGCAAATTGCCAGGTCTTCGAGCATACCAAACCTTTGAAACACAATAAGATGATGAATATATTTTGTTCTATACTTCTTTTATTGTTCTTTTTAACATTTCATTTTGTATCTTTTTAATGATGCTATGATAAAACTGTACAATCTTATATACACAACAGTGTTAGGCAAAGTGAAAATCCAAATTTACACATCATTGATTCATACCCAAAATCTCCTTGTTGAGTGTCTAGCACTCTACCAAGTCAGCCAAAGGGATGTCCAACCAACCGAAGCTGGTAGAAGTGCTTTTGACCTCACGCTGAACGAGGTGCATGGGGTTAGTAAACTAAATAGAAAATGATATGGCCAGCCAATTTCCATCCTAGAAACACTTGTACATACAGACGAACAACCTACCCCTGGTAGTTAAGCATGATACAGTCTGTAGCCCCGCCCCTGTACAAACAGCTTCGTTCCGTGGCGACCTTTGAGCGTCGGTTACAGAAGGGGTCGGACTGGTAGCGCCCTGTGTCTCTGTCCGCTTGAGCACGAGTGCATGGGCACGGCTCCCTCTGTGTGAGATTGACCTTTGACTCAAACTCGCGCTTCAGCCATTTTCCGCACCATTCTGCTGATTTTTCTCCTGTCGGCCATCTTGGTGGGAAGACGTCCGACCAGATTGAAACAGCAGACCTTTATAACAATGTAAAATTTCGGTAAAAATATTTCATTCCATAAATCAAGAATTCAGAAGTATGACTGCATGAAATTAAAGTTCTATGAGCTTTACAACTCATGCCAGTTATGTCAATAGGTAGAGATATCAAGGTGATTTCTGATATTTCACGTTCAGGTGCTGTGAGATGAGGAAATAGCACAGAAAGGATGAAGATATTTAAAGAAGACAGTGACTGAGTTATGCTTGTGGGGAAAGCATGAGCACCATAATTATATAAACTTTCTAAAACATATGAATGTCTGTTGTAAAATTTTAGTCCATAACTCGAGAAATTCTATCTACCCATTGCTATTGTTGTCCTGTGCAGTGACCCTGATTATGGCTGAGGTTGATATATTCTGAAGCTTGAAGTGGAACTGTGATGAAGGGACGACATCTGTGAAGTTAAGAACACGTCGTAGAGACGGCACACCGTTCACTTCCTGTAAACCGAAGAGAGGCATTGATGAGATTCAAAACTTTAAAACACACACATTCACTTCCTGTAGATGGAATCGAAAAAATGATGATATTCATTATGCAAAAGACACAATGACAAATTAAATTTTTCTAAATCTTAATGCTCTTGCAGTGTTTGTTATTTGCAAGACTCCTACAATACCCTTTACATAACCAGCCGATGAAATGGTTTAGAATTGAGCAATATTGACAGTACCTGATGAGATTGCTGATAAACGTTTTCATGCTATAAAAATATAACTAACCTGGCACTAACTATATGAGGGATACTCATAGCGATGTAGGACCCTTGTAATTAATTATACCCGGCTGATATAGCAGGATGTTCGATAATAATGATAATGCCGATATTTATAAGGGGCACATTTCTATCCACTAGAACATACTCAAGGTGCTACCAACATTATTACCCTGGTCTAACCAAGCTGATATATTTGTCGCTAGACACTGCTTTACCAGATACCCATTTCCTGCTGCGTTATTGGTTGGAGGCCCCACCGGCCTCCAACCATCTTAACAGCTGAAATTCTCTCTATATTACAGTTGGAATTTTCAAAGGAACTTTCAACCAATCATATTTAGCCTCTTTGTATTTCGGCAATATCGTAAACCAATGAACACATCTGTATCAAATTTAGAACCACGTGACCATGTGGGTATTCCGAAATAATTGGCAACCTTTAATACGGAAAACGATTGTCTCTGCAAATCTCAAAATTTAAAGGGAACAGAGGTGTCTAAGAATACAAAAGACAGTACAATTCTTCATGACCGCACGTGTATTAAATTAGACGCGTAAATGTCGCATGAAATGTTAGAAAATTCTATTCCATGTTAGTAAAAAACCCTCCTTTACAACGGCACACGCGAGAAACAAGCGGCTACAAGTCGATAAGTAGAGTGTCATAAAGGCGAGTCAATTTGTGGGATATCGCTTCGTGACAGACAAAGATAGAGGTAGTGAACTATGGTTTAGACTTTAATTTAATATAACTTGTACTGGCAATCTTTGAGAGTTGAGAAACAATTAGTGATACATATTGATTTATGAATTTGCAAAAGTGTCGAACACTTTGTGCGGTGCTTGACGCTATCAATTGTGACCTATATTCTAAAAATAGATCTATTTCCAAGGGATAAATCGGTGACTGTTGTTTAAAACAGAACTGTATAGATCTATTTATAACTGCAAGTTTGCCTGACTATTCTATTATTTGATGCTATGAACAAATAATTGTATAACTTTTTTTCTAAATAAAAGATAAAATAAGGTCTTTGTTCTATTATTGGCCTTAATCTACTTATTTGCTGTAATGAAAATCCTATCCTATTTGTACCCTATGATTTCGCAGTATTTCCTAGCCTAACAAGGGTGCCTCCAACTTAGCCTTTTTAAAGGCTTTTCTTGTTAGAGGCACATTTTGAACTATGGTGCCCAAGTAGACACCACTCGTGTATCAGTATGGGACAGGGAATAACCCTTCAAACTCTCAGTCTACCCAAAATTATGAGTAAATAAAACAAAGCAGCACGTCAAGCCTAATAAATGCTGAACTTCACTGATAGAAATCATCTGAGCTATGCACTGAACCACGTGCAACCACAAAGTAACTGACTCAATCTTAAAGACAACAGTGGAGAGGACGTACCCTGTATTCCAGCAGCTCCACAGTGCTTGTATTGGACGGAATGAGGTATGAAGGCCATGAGATGCTCACGTTGCGATCCACCAACCACTTCTTGGGGTTCCGCCGAATCACCCGTGTGTTGGACTGAGCTATATTTACTGTGGAGAAATTTTATAGATTACTGTCAGTTTCTTACCAACCACTTCTTGGGGTTCCGCCGAATCACCCGTGTGTTGGACTGAGCTATATTTACTGTGGAGAAATTTTATAGATTACTGTCAGTTTCTTACCAACCACTTCTTGGGGTTCCGCCGAATCACCCGTGTGTTGGACTGAGCTATATTTACTGTTGGGAAATTGTATAGATTACTGTCAGTTTCCTCTGTAGTCAATTCAAATCGCATTTCCAGTTGGAATTCATTGAATTTTTTCCAACTGTATCACAGGCCGATTTACTGTCCATCTTTATCAATTTGAGAAATTTTCATGGAAATGTGTACATATATAAAACTGATTAAGTGTTTGTTTTATGATTTAATATACATATTTTTCCATTTGCACTAGTCGTTGATGGCTTTTAAACATCCAAAAGAAGTCATGCCTGTTGTGTCAACTACTTTCATCGCCGACCATAATGTTTGTCGCAGTGTTACGCCTTCCATGCTTGTTAACCCTGAGGTCTTCAACTAACTACCAAACTACAATGTTTCACATACAAAGTCCTAAACTGCGTCTTTACGATGACGAAAACATCCTCAAAATATCAGATTCAGGGCTCTCAAATCCTCAAGACCAACTCACCAGTTGTGAAAGAGCCGGTGTAGTTCCAACCGCCATTGTCTATGCTGAGAGAAAGACTAAGAGGACCCACACGGAAGACAGTGGGCGTGACACACACAGCGTGGCCTTTGGAACCGTAATGGCAGGGGAATGTAACATTAAGTTCATCATAACGAGCTAATAATCTATCTTCTTTGTAGAAGCAGGGGCCATACAGGATGATCTTCTCTCCTCCTAGAACTACCCCTGACGAGGGAACAACGATAAGGTTGCCGAATCCTGAAATGCAAAATGGAAATTAGATTTTGGAGAAAACTTAATTTGTACGCATAAGCAGAGCAAAACTGCCTGATATGTGCCAACGATTGAATGCAAGACTGAAAATGACAGCTGATATTTCATTCATACTTTGTATTGTTACATTGAAAGATTTTAAAATTAAGCCGCAACATTCATTTGGGTTTGGAAGCTACCAAGTTTAACTGACTTGAAGTGATTTTTCTCTCAAGCTATTTCAACTATTAGCTATTTTGATATCATATTCTACCAAAGCATGCTACAGGTAAAAAAATACATGACTACCACTAACTACGATAATATAAATACCTGACTACCAGGAACTACCGGAAATGAACGTGCAGGGGAAGAGATTGTAAGGCGATTTCCGATGCAAACGTATACTTAATGACAGTAAAGTGCCAATAAGTGTGAAAGACTTTTCTGATAAAATTTGATCAACTACGAAAGCTTCAAAGAGAAACACGTGCAAAGCAAAGTTTCTAGAAAGAGAGGGGGCATTAAAAGGTATGACGGTTGTTTTTTTTAAAAAGTTTAAAGACTCAATGCCAACTTTGCTTCTAATTATGCTTCAAGCCTGCCGATGGTACGCCAAATTCGATCAGCATATTCGCAAAATATAGAATTAATAAAATGGCAAGATAAGACGTGTCAAACAACGTTGACTTCATAAATTGCCGGATCGTGGAAAATGAAAATGTACTGTTAAGTGACAAATGAAAATGTACTGTTAAGTGACAAATGAAAATGTACTGTTAAGTGACAAATGAAAATGTACTGTTAAGTGACAAATGAAAATGTACTGTTAAGTGACAAATGAAAATGTACTGTTAAGTGACAAATGAAAATGTACTGATAAGTGGATAATGAAAATGTACTGTTAAGTGACAAATGAAAATGTACTGTTAAGTGACAAATGAAAATGTACTGATAAGTGACAAATGAAAATGTACTGTTAAGTGACAAATGAAAATGTACTGATAAGTGGATAATGAAAATGTACTGTTAAGTGACAAATGAAAATGTACTGTTAAGTGACAAATGAAAATGTGACAAATGAAAATGTACTGATAAGTGACAAATGAAAATGTACTGATAAGTGACAAATGAAAATGTACTGATAAGTGACAAATGAAAATGTACTGTTAAGTGACAAATGAAAATGTACTGTTAAGTGACAAATGAAAATGTACTGTTAAGTGACAAATGAAAATGTACTGTTAAGTGACAAATGAAAATGTACTGTTAAGTGACAAATGAAAATGTACTGTTAAGTGACAAATGAAAATGTACTGTTAAGTGACAAATGAAAATGTACTGTTAAGTGACAAATGGAAATGTACTGTTAAGTGACAAATGAAAATGTACTGTTAAGTGACAAATTTTGAGTGTCTTAAAGAATACATGCTTTTACAGTCGCTAATTTATATTTTGACATTCTTGTGTAGAATGACAGTATTCTTAACAAATCGACTGAAATTTCCCAAAGCGCACATGCTCCTAAAAGTTGTAATTATATGAAATTTTAATTATCAATTGATTCTTTAAACGTTCTACGTCTGGACTATTAGGAGAAACGTTTATATAATAAACAATTTATAGTTTAAACAACACCAAACATCAAACAAAACGTCATTATAACGAGAAAGAATTTCTCACACTAGGACAACCATTTATCTTAACATGTATGTTGGTGCAGATGTGAATGGATTCCTCCTTGAGGCCAATCACACGATAGGTGTTTAAATTCGTTAAGAATTTCTATCTAAATTCTCCACGCATAAAATAGCATAAGTATCATTGAAGAAAAAATTGAAAAGACATCTCAAAACTCGCTATTTTTGAATAAAAATAGCATACATTAAAAGAATAAATTCGATAAAATAAAGCTTCATCTCTTTTGCATACTGAACAATGTTGTGTGTCATTATGTTTCTGCTGCCAAGTATGAAAATAAGGATTTTTTAAAAAGTGATTTCATTGGGTACATTTTTTATAAGTAACGGTCTGAATTCTTCAAAAAGAATATCATTTTCAACGACAACACTTCTTCAATATCATTCGAGAAACAAAAACTCGTATGTATCAATTCGGACATTGTAGGTGTCCCATCATTTACAGTAATTTGCTTTTTTATGAAAATGTTTTTTTGTTTTCTATTCTGACCTCCTTGTTACAATTTTTGCCTACGTTCTAAAATTTTGCATTTCAGTATTAAAAAATATGTTTGCAGCCATATTACGATAAAATGGTTGTCCTCAAATCATCCTCGACTCATCCTTGCTTACGCTTCAGTCATTATTACAGTTAGAACAGTTAGCGCAGAAACATCATAGCAAAAACCCATTCACCTATTCATGTTGTCTTACTAATATCTTCTTCTACCTCTGGCCGATTCGTAAGCTAAATCGTTTCGTAATAATCGAAGAAGAATCGCAAATTGTCTCTCCTCTGCATTTGTTACGTAAATTCCCATCGTCATAAATTGATTTTAAACTTAATTATTATTGAATATAAAATAGATAGCGTCGTAAAACCCGTGAAATCTCAAAAGAATCGTAAATGACAGTCTCGATAAGAAGATCATTTACTACCGTGAGGAGCTACCCGTAAACTAAATCCCCAAAACATCCGTCACGCTGTTTCAAGACGTAACGTGCTCTATAAAACGTAATGCTGGAGATTCGAGGATGGTCTGTACATTACAAGAAAAGCGACTATCTAGAAAGGGGTGCATGCCTTCGATCTTCTCACCACTCGTGGAGCAGCTGCCCTGGATTTTCGCAGAATCCACCCGGAATACCCACTTTCCAGGGACGTCGACATTGCTGGTCAACGTCAAGTTCAAAACTGCGTCCTTCCTGGCGCCTGGTATTTCCTGGTAATGTAACTTGTCTCCGGCGTTGAACCCAGCCTATAAGACAAACGGGGTAAGCATCTCGCCGCGTCTGATACACATGGCGAGAACTAAATCCTACAGGGATTGTCTGGACAAAACGAGGTTCAAGTTTTCAGAAACCGGACGTGACTTCTTCATAATGCTTCTAACACCAAGCACTTTTTTCAAAATTTGCAGATAATTTATCCTTCTTTTTTTAAAATTTATTTTTGCTTTTCTCCCCGTTTTGTTCAGAATATGGTCCCCTAGTTCTGAAATCCATCCCAAAAACACCCGAAGTGGTAAAAGGATGTGTTCCAGCATTCAGCCTTGTCGCATCCCACTCAAACGAAGTACTATTTTTGGAAACGATTCTGGTCTTGTTTGTTGTTGCAATACCAAAAGGTTATAGGTAAAAGCCTTTCACTGGAATTTTATCATGTTCTCAATATTTCTGTTTGACTTTTGAAGTAGATCAGAAAGCAATTCAGTCTGAGCAGAAATAGACAAAACACCGGGGACAGGTGAATATACGGGTTTGCTTAAGCCAACAGCAGGAATGACTAGAAATACTGAAGTGACGGATCCAGGTCTAAAACAACACGTTTCAAATTGAATTGGAAGATATTACTTGTATGGTAATTTAACAATTTACTTTTTTATTTATGGTAATAATTCAATAAAGTCTTTTTAAAGATCTACTCCTGGATCTGTCTTAGTGTTGGAAAAGGTATAAATAAAGTGCTATCATATGAACTTTTATCTCTAATGCACCGCAATCAACACTACGTAGCAAATGTACAGGGCAGTCTAAATTGTTTGCAAGAAACCCGTGAGAGATAGGAAAGTTTGCCGTTTCTCCCTTTTTATTATTCACAACAGGTTTCTCCCCTAAAAGAGTCATTTATTTGCCACCGACTACTATTCTCACTTTCCATGTTTATCTTGCGAAAGCAAACGCAAACTAATCGGACATTTTAAAATCTTTCGTATCTCTCAGAGCTTTACTATCGTACTTATAAATCAAATTATCATTAGCTAACAATAAAAGTTTAAAAGATAAAAAAAAACTGACATAAAAGTAAGAATGAGCAAAACATAGAGCATGAAAAAGGTAAAAACAGAAGACAAGGTGAAAACAAAGCTTCTGGGTAGTGATCTGGACCTCTCGTTCACATAGAGCTTCTTGTTGATCAGATGTAAGCAAACAACTTCATACTTCATTCTAGATATTAAATTATGAGAAAAAGTAAAGTAGATTATCAATTCCATATTTTTCAGTCCGCAATTAAGTATCATTAAGTCTAAATACGACATTCCCCAAAATACTATTCGAATGGCATGCTGGGTAATACATGCCACTTCCGGTCAAAGGCTATCCGGTAATGGCGCATTTCTACAAGAAGCAACTACTGGAATATGTCCTTTATCACGTGACACCACCTCCTGCGCAATCATCACAACATGGTGGAACTAGTCTAGGAAACGTATATCGCTATATGTCAGTCAGTGGTTGGTAAGGAATCTGATTTCTGCTTTCCTCTATTATTTCTGGCCACAGAATCCAAACCAAATCGCAAACGAAACGAATGGGTAAACAAGCAACAAACGAAAAGGTAATTTCTGTGAATAACAGCGTCAAATGTAATGATGGTACGTTGGTTCTTCTGTTTATCCTCTTGTTTTGGACACTGACCATTACTATGTAAAGATTTTAAAGGATGTGTTTACTTATCTCTTTAGTTCGGTGGGGTTTTTAATTTAAGGAAACAAACATACTACCTGAACCTGTGTAGGAATTTACTTTTAAAGAAAACTGTTGCTTCGTCTGAACCTTAACTTTGACCTACAAGTTGACCGTTTACTTTCAAATGACCCGGAACCACGTGACCGACAGAGGAAATATACATAAAGAAAGAACTAGTGCAGCACACATGCTCGTCGGAATACATGTTTGGAAGGAGGAGATGTATAGTCAAAGTAGTGACGTTTTATAGCGTCACAAGTGACGTCACATATCGTCTTTAAAATCATTCCGAAATGTCATCATAACATCAAGGCTCAAAAACATAGCAAAGGGGGTAACAAGAATGAGCTGATGACGTCATGGTGACGTAACAATGACTTTATTCGTCATATGACGTCATGTTGAGGCATCCTTCCAACAACGCCAAAGGCAAAGATGGTGAGAAGAATGAGACGATGATGTCGAGACAACGTCAACATGACGTCACAAGTTGACCATCTGACGTTACGCTGACGTCACTGTGACGTAACGTCACTTCTCTGACATCTATGCAGAAGCGTAATTTACCACCGTATGTCTTCTACCTTCCATACCTGCGCTGGGTTGCCCCCGAGGCCGGTTGAGGTTTGCCCGCCACTATTGGATCCAGTGGTCCACTGGATCTTGTTGTAGTTGAATATAACGAAGGATTGAACGCTGTCCGTGATTAGTACAGCTTGGAATGTATTTCTCTGTGGATGAAATGTTTCTCGGTGAGTGAACAATCATACCAGGAGGTATTATACTTCCTCTTAGTGAAAATGGTACATTAGTAAATTAGTATACTCCGCTCCTATTAATCATTTCACATACAGAAACACATAGTCGCAATTTATTTAAGTCCAAGATATTAAATCAAACCACAAAATAGTACGCTCTCACCTTAGTTTTACCTTGATCGACCGCCCCGTAAAATCCCACATTATCCCACGTGGAAACAAATACCCATGATGCTCTGAACTTCCTCAGAACTGGAAAATATTTCCTAATTTCATTGGTCGCTTTTTCCAAAATGTCTTTCCGTCTGCTTTGCCTAAACCACACTTCACCACCAACCGAGACGTCCACATCCGCCCAGAAGGGCGCTATAACGGGGGTATCCGAGTCCAGTGGAAAGTCAATCGGCCTGTACTTTTTCAATTCGGCCAGAAACGAAATTATCCCATTGTTGTTTACCTGAAAATAAAGAAATGAGCCATTAGTGAAATGTTGAGTTCCTGAAATTCATAACGTAAACAACGTATTAAATTAATTTATAAAAACATTTTCTGTCACTTCTATATTTAAAAAACGTTGAGGTTATTCATGTGGTTATCAATAAATTATTATTTGTGATAAATATTTCTACCAGCTAGGGTTTGTAAAGCAAGAAGTGGAAATGCACGAAAGCGGAGACGCTGTGACAATAGGCAGGAGAAGCCAACCGTTTTCTCGAACCATTCATTTATCAACACAGGAACACTTCATTAGGGTTGTACAGAACATAACATTCAGAACATGAGTACATAAGACCAGTGGCGGATCCAAGGGGGGGGTTGGTTAGATCCAAGTCAATAAAATAGCAAATCATTTATAACGTAACAAATAGCCCGTTGACAATTTCTGAATCCGAACCCCCCCCCCCCCCCCCCTTTCAAAAATCCTGGATCCGCCCCTGCATTAGACAATAGCGTTTTAGCGTTAATTTGGAATATAAAATATATGATTAAACTCTTTCCTTCGTGTTAATTTCTATCTATCATATTCTTATCGTGCAACAGTAAAATATTGACTTGCTGAACGAGGGTATGGACTATATTTACGGCATTGGTCGGACACACAGTCCTGAAGCAGGAAGGCGTTCAGAAGTTAGATATTATTTGTGTGAGTAACTGTGCTTGAGGTTGTTGTATATGATTTCATTTACATTGTAAAAGCCTTTGTTTAGCTTTTAGACTTTTTTGCTGTTTTTCCCCATAATAGTTTTTTTAATATTCATAATTCTTAGTATGTCAAGTGAAATTTAATATTATTCCTTGACAAAGAGTGTTATTCTAAGGTGTGTATAATAAGTTCGTTATGTTTGTCCGATATGAAATGCAGTTTAAGGGGTTTCCAAAATGTTTTGTGTTTTAAAGTAGAATTGTATCACATTAATTTATTTTAATCTAATAAGCCTTCTACATAAAACACATCTTTATTATGATGATTAGATCTTGTGAATGAAGATATATGTGCTAAGCCGCTAGTTCATATCTCACTTTCAGATTGATAGTATAAGTTTCCAAAACCCGGGCTGAAGCACAAGATGAAAACAGGACTAATCTAAAACAATACAGTTCGCTACCGTCTCCCGCCGCACACTACGAAGCATTGTTGCACGTTCGTAACACCTGGTCTGCACATGCGCAAATACCCTGGCAACCAACGACGTAACTGCCGACATTTTGGACGGGAATTCCATCGTTTCCTTGACCCGTGTAACACCGTGTCTTTCAGGTAAACGTTACCAAATGTGAATGCATTTACCATCAAAGGGAAGTAACTGGTAATGAGCTTAATAACAATGACGAAGTATTGGGCGTGGAAAATGTAGGTAATATGTATTTATCGTTTTACGCCATCGCCAATCCACAAACAACTTTGCAGTGTATTTTGAGAGTGTATGTTGGCACAGTGCTTTAAAGTAATATATACGTCCAGAATAACAGAAGTGTTGTATTCCTTATGCTTTGAAATACGTTGAATTGTGAATTACAAAACGACAACAATTTACTTTAGTTAAACCGGTACTAATTTCCCCTTGTTTAGAGACGTCCGAACGAGGATATTATCATTTACTGGCAGACGATTACGATCTCTTTGGTATAAAACATGGCTGTTATGAGCAGTTCCAACACCCACTGATAAGTAAACACGACACGTTTCTTTCTCAATTAAAATATATTTTCCGTAAAGTTTGCGTGTAATAAATTGTTATTCCAGGGAGTTAACATAAAGTTCTCAGGAATTTACATAACCAACTGTGTTTTTCTTGATAATTCTTTCGGCCGATGTTGACAATACACATGATCTGATTGGATGAAGAACAACAAAGGATCTTCCTGGTTTGGGAGATATGAAAAGAATAGCTGTTGTAAATCTATCGCTGAAATGTAAGCTTGTCTTGCCTAGATAGTTTTTCTGGTATGACCTTAATAGCCTGTGGTGTCAAGCAGCTTCATTTTAACACTGTTGGTGCAGTCATTTAATTTACAGTAACCCAAAACGCCGCTTATGGCTGAAATATTGCCCGAGCAGCACTTACCAACTCACTGACTACAACAACTGGAAGCCCCTTAAAGGATTCAAAATACCATATAGCAAGGGGAAAAAGGGTTTAGTTTATCTTATAACAAGAGAATGATGCAAACTACACTTTTACACTTTTAGCCATTGTAGTAAACCAGCCTAATAATGAATAAATTCAATTCAATTAATTTATCACATATCATCAAAGTTAATCTCCTATTTTAATTTACCAACGGTTACTGACACAGTCTAGCATGTTGCATTGAAAGACACACTGATCAGAACACTAAGGGAGATAACTGCACAAAAGGGAGGCAACTCACACCTATGAGGCTATCTGAAAGTACAGTGAGCAGACTGGTTATTTATACACTGTTTTCCTGATCGACAATCAGATCCGACAGGGGCGAGGTTTGGAATGGGAGCTAATAGGCACTTTCACACAGGGAACAAGCTGTACGGGAATCCTGGAGACGTCTTGTAAATAATGGCTGGTGTTCGCAGCCAGAAGCACGCCTTGCAACAGAAACTGCCAGATAGCGAATTGTATTGGGTGGGGTTTGCGATATGGGAGTCCTTGAGTCTTAGCATTGCTACCCTTTCTAAGAAATATAAAGACTTATTGTAAAAGATTCAACATATATCATGTTTAGAAATATACCCTTCTTATTATCTAAAGAAATATCCAAATGAACCTTCAAAGTTGAACTAAAAAACGAGGACACCAAGGCTTATTGAAGGTTAAATGTCTTTCAAAATAAGAATATGCTTTGACTTTGAGACGCTTTGCCTCAAATAAGTCAGGTCAAAGTTTCAACAGGACATTTCAGCACGACCCATTAGGGTCTCGTACAGGATATATTGTAGGACAACTAGATTGACTTCCGCTTTACAAAATAGACCATGAAGAAGTTAATAACTAGGAATAAACATCGTATTACTCATGATAAACATGTAGGTATGTAAATATACCCGGACATCACCGATAGTTATTAGTGTATATATGGCAGCTTGATTATCTCTCCTTTTATTAGCGTGAATCTGTAGACTCGTATAGTTGACTTTGAAAGTTGCAACTGAAATAACACACATGAATGAGGGAGAGCTAATTCCGCGACGTTTCGATTCGATTAATCTGATCAGAACACTAAGGGAGATAACTGCACAAAAGGGAGGCAACTCACACCTATGAGGCTATCTGAAAGTACAGTGAGCAGACTGGTTATTTATACACTGTTATCCTGATCGACAATCAGATCCGACAGGGGCGAGGTTTGGAATGGGAGCTAATAGGCACTTTCACACAGGGAACAAGCTGTACGGGAGTCCTGGAGACGTCTTGTAAATAATGGCTGGTGTTCGCAGCCAGAAGCACGCCTTGCAACAGAAACTGCCAGATAGCGAATTGTATTGGGTGGGGTTTGCGATATGGGAGTCCTTGAGTCTTAGCATTGCTACCCTTTCTAAGAAATATAAAGACTTATTGTAAAAGATTCAACATATATCATGTTTAGAAATATACCCTTCTTATTATCTAAAGAAATATCCAAATGAACCTTCAAAGTTGAACTAAAAAACGAGGACACCAAGGCTTATTGAAGGTTAAATGTCTTTCAAAATAAGAATATGCTTTGACTTTGAGACGCTTTGCCTCAAATAAGTCAGGTCAAAGTTTCAACAGGACATTTCAGCACGACCCATTAGGGTCTCGTACAGGATATATTGTAGGACAACTAGATTGACTTCCGCTTTACAAAATAGACCATGAAGAAGTTAATAACTAGGAATAAACATCGTATTACTCATGATAAACATGTAGGTATGTAAATATACCCGGACATCACCGATAGTTATTAGTGTATATATGGCAGCTTGATTATCTCTCCTTTTATTAGCGTGAATCTGTAGACTCGTATAGTTGACTTTGAAAGTTGCAACTGAAATAACACACATGAATGAGGGAGAGCTAATTCCGCGACGTTTCGATTCAGGTTCTTGTATTGTTTTCAAGCTCCGTTATTCTCATAGTGGGACGTGTCAATACAGGAAACGAATTCACAGAAAAGAGAAGATTATTCATACAAGTACTTGTCTGACAATAAAAAATGACATTTGGGTACTTTGTTTTGTTTTGAATAAGTGTTGATATTTTTTTTCAATGTTTGGGAGTGTTTTGCTATAGCAGTGAGTGACGGTGATATTGGACTTTTTAAGAATTTCCGACGGATTCCTAATGAATGTTCCATGAAATCGTACCTATGGTCGTGTATGATCCTAAACTTTGAAAAGATAGATATTTTTCAAGTTCAGGTATACTTGTAACAAAAGTTACTTAATCCATCAATGTTTTTCAAATACCAAATATACACTTGGAAATGAATATGGCAACATCACATTTTTCCTGATTTCATATAGTACAACCCATCTGAACACATGGGGGTTCCATATTATATTTGGAGGTCTTCTGACGAAGGCATTAGTAAAATAAATGGATCTAATAATCCAAAAACACCTCGGCATCCATTGTTTTTAAAATAGGCAAAGTTTTGCGAAAAGCATGTGTGGTTATTGGTATGTCACCAAATACTAACTTTCTTTCTTGTTTTTGTCTTCAGTACCCAGTGTAAGTCAATAAAGGTCAGCACCAACCCCTTCTAACCGAACGTTACTACACCAACACATTTTCAGCTATTACATTTTGCAGTTTTACAGGGGGTTTCGATGACTGTTTCAAAATGATTGACTTCGTCATTGTCAAAAAGTTTTGTTCAGATTTATATCTTCAGACATTGTCAAACCTGCAATAAACACTTTAATATAAATCAAATCCTTATCAGTCGAATACAATTAGTTTTGATAACGACATAGTTGAAACGCAGGTGTTGAAATACATTTCCAGACATATATATTTATAACTTAACTCAAAATTGAATGTTCAATTTCAAATGTAATAGGAAACATTCTTCAAGTACTGAAACAACCTCAAAGAACAGTCGTCAATGCATCTTGAAAACATGGGTTATTTTGAAAAGTTATCAAAACCTGTTGTAGGTCCAAAGACAATTTACAACATAAACCAAAAGTAAGTTCAAGAGCTAAGGTGTAGCCAGGAACCATATCAAAACAAAGACTCATGAAGCAAAATAAAGACTCATGAAGGACAATAAAGACTCATGAAGGACAATAAAGACTCATGAAGGACAATAAAGACTGGCGCATTCAAAAAGACACGTCAGTTATCTTAAGATGCAAAGGAAACCTCATCCACTACGGTATGGCACCAGTGCCCAAATTAATTTTGAAGAATAGAGGTGGAATGGGACTTGAGGGCATTCATAGCGATTGACTTTGCTTGCAACATTTATATAGATCAAGGATACAATAGGTGTAATCACATTTCGTTAAACTGACAAATATTAAAGATGCCAGAGAACAAGAGAGAGCTTCAGCATTCAAGCACGGTGGTTAAACATTGAACGTCAGCAAGTCACGTGTGAAGAACTATAAAGATCTACGAATGTGAACATAAAGGAGCTGAGTTGAAATCCAAGCCATTCAAGACAGTGAGGTTAAGCGAAGTGAATTCCAAAGGCGGAATCCACAATTAGAAGCATTGATTGCAAATTGAACAGGCTAGCCACGACACCAAGGACATATGCTGTTTCACCTCGATTATCCAGTTTAACGACTCGTTTATCTGTACTTCTAACTAAAAGGGATACATCGGTTCAGGATACTTGAATTTAAGAATGTAGATAAGTTAAAGGTTTGTTTGAGTAATTGAGGAAACGCGAAGGGTTTTCGCAACGTCAAGATCACACGAGAGTTAATTAAAGTTGATAAGTGTTAATTGATGTCAACGTTTGTTTAACTGTTTACATTTAGATATTTCATTGCTGAATTTAGCAGGTTAGGATGTCAACACGTTATTTTTCATATCATTTATGTCAGAAAGTATATTTAAAAATCTTATGACAACATCTTCCGAAATCTGAATTTACAAGAAGTTATTCTACACTAAGAATCGCTATCAGAAAAATGACCCCCTTGGATAACGAGAATATTGTCCTACTGTGGTGTAGCTTAATATTACTGGATTTAGTTAATCTCAATATTGTAATTATTTCTGGTGCCTTTCAAGATATCAAATGATCAGTCTTAGCCCTAACATAAACCTTAGCCTATATGTAAAGAATTGTTACGATGGGTACAACTGAACGCTTAAACGAGAAATAAACTTGATCCTAAGACTAAACTGGATGACCGAATATGACACAGCGGGGGAAAAAACTGCATACACACAATAAGTTGGTTGTTTGTCCCTGTTTTACAGTCGGTACTGAGGCTATTAAGTAAATCTTCCCGCAACTTGCTTCCAAAACGTTCCCGACCTCGAGGAACGGACGTTTCCGGGAAGGTGATTCCCAAGACGATGAGTTTCCTGTGTATGACGGTGATGTTGGCGGTCTGACATTCGTACCAGGATGTTATCTCGTGTCTGACCAGCTGCAAGAAGATGCATATATAGCGTCACGTGAGTTTGAATGCATCTTCAATGCGTGCTGGTTGAATCAAAGAACCCCCAAATACCTGGTTAATGTTGAGGTTACTTTCATAACATTTTTCATTTGTAAAAGATTATTTTGTCTGACTAAAGAAAATGTTTGAAACAATCTGTTCCGAAATAGGTTTTGATTTACGAACCGAAATGAAGCCAATATCTTAAATCTGCTGTAACAGCGTATTTGTATCCGCAGATCTCCTTCAACCATCCTTCTCGGGACTGCCTCGCCTGACTCATACATAATGGTGCCAGTGATTCAAAATCGAGCAGTACTGGCAGTACCCGGATGAAGACAATCATTCAGGGTAATTTAGGAGGTTCGCGGGTTGGACTACACTTAACTCAGAGGGGTCGCGTTAGTGTAAATGTTCCGAGATCATTTAAGTACAAAGGTTGTATTGCGAAACGTGATTATAACATTGCGTCTAAATACGCTGTTGAAGGTGTAATTTCTTATATATAAACCTTTATAATCGTCTTCAATGTATGAGCGCTGAATCGAAAGAGGTTTTGCTAGAGATTTGGGGAACACAAATGAAGTTTTGAGTGAATCTGGGATCAGATTGTTCGAACACAAAATAACAAATACTGAAGAAAACAATGGCGATTTTATAATATCCCTTGTGGTCGTAAGAAAATAAGAGTGGCAAATTTATATAACTTACAACACACGAGTGCCAAGTGACCTGCCATTGTAATTTTGAGTCTTTTTTTCAATTTTAATTAATTAAAATAATTAATCAGAACAACTATCAAACAAAGAATGTCAAAATGTTAATCAAAGTTTTGAAAAATATATAGATATAAGAGACATTGCATGACTACGCCCTTAAAGAAATAACATGAAGCAGGCGTAAAAATCCGCCCTTCTGGGAAGTCACGGGATATCTCGCGAGATTAACGTCATGTGACAAAGATGGCGGGCTGCCACTGGCCTTACGAAGGAAGGTAAGCAGTCAGATCTGCGTGTCATAAATGTCCCAGTAGGTGACATATGACAGAAAAGAGAGACGGGTCACAATAAAAGTTGCTAAAACAAGGAAGATAAGGTGATTCAGCCCCGTAAAAGTTGAAAATAGGCCATTTTGGCTACTTTCGGCAGGAGTCCTGGGATTGCAGCAGTTCATCTGTCATTTCCATGACATTAAGCATACCATGGACGATGAAGATAACTATATTCAATGTGGAAAACTGTTTAAAATAGTAAATACCTTTAATTGTATACAAAAAGGCATATTTGAAACTTGGAAATAATTTGAAAGATTTTCACAGTTATATCTGAGTAATCAGAATGAGGTTACAAAAAACGTCAAAATTATATTTTTATTTTTAAATGATTATTACCTTCACTTTTTAAGAAACCATTGTTTTTGACGTATCTGTCTGTTAAACGTTGCTACAAGATAGGTATATGAAAGTTTTGATTTTGATTGACATATGGTTGAATAAATCAATGTTACTAGATATAAGATTTGTCAATAGAGTAATGTCTCTAGGAAATGAAAAATGAAAGTGGAACAAAAAAATAATAGTGTAACAAGGAATTATTCCGATACCATATAACATTACATTAGTGTATCGCTTCGTAGACTTGAATCTATGAAATCATTCTATTGAATATGTCTTTTACTAGGAATAGCCTATTATGGAAGAAATATTCCGAGTGATATTTGAGCTTCCATTCGTTTGACCTTTAGTTAAGTCATGTGACGTCATAACACAACAGCCTATATCATTTGATAGCCCAAATCAGGTATGTATGTTTCAAATTAGCATTTTAGGTAACCTCGGAAAGGTGAAGCTACAAAATCGACGTGAAGATCGGTGTGAACATGGGCCGAATTATAAACATTCCTGAAAGTAAAAAAAAAACTCTGACGTATTCGCGTGCGCGTTAGCTATCGTAAACAACACTTTTTCAAACCATCAGGAATACTGGCATCAAAGCGAGTCTCGCCCACCACAAGACGGCTGTTGAGAAAATCAGGAACAGAGAAGGAACGAAATAGGAGATCAGATAGGCCGTCAACATACCGCAATACTTAATGAGGAGGGAAGAGGTATGGAACTGACAGGTGTAAATCATAATTGAGAGTAAATCTAATAAAATTTGCAGTCCTTAAATCGAAACACCGGACTTGTCTTTGATATTTTTTTCTGAAAATATTTTGGGCGTTTCGCTTTAACCGTTTCTTGTGTATTATGTACCCCGTGTTTATTGTTCTACATTTTCTGGTTGAAATTTTCCAACTCAATGATAGACAGGTGTTACGTATGACTGACATAGAATCGTCCATGAATTCAAAAACAGAATAATTCCTCAAATGAAACTGAAGAAATAGTTAATAAGAACGACGGCTATGACAAGATGGCGTTGTGTCAGGAGAACACGCCTTGTGTTACAGCCTGTAGGTGACAAAATGTCAATTTATAACATCGGAAACATCCAGTACACATTCAGCTATAAAAGTTCACACAGTGCGTTCTTCTATTGAAATACCCTAACGGACACCATAAACTATTAGCAATTTTTTCGCCCGGAAATTGCCCGCTTGATGACGTCATAACGGAAATAATTCAAGGGTGGCCTTGACCTTCGAAGCAAAAGTTGTTAGGACATAAAATGGCATAACACGCACATTGGCCTCACTATTTGCACTTCTTTTATTGGATTATATTTTCTCAACTCAGATCAAAACTATTTTCCTTTTCGGTGCAAAACTTGACAGAAGTACTTGAACAGTTGATAAGAAGAAAACGTTGTTGACATGATTCTTTTTTAGAACTTTGAGAACAAAACGATATTTCTGTAACCATGTTATCCTCGAAATCCCCAACGTATTTTATTCATAATTTAAAACTTATTCTGAATTTCGATAATCTGCATCGTGTATCCGAAACTTTTTTTCAAAAATCGATTTTCAATTTATAAACTCAAACATGGCAAAGTGATATTTATAAACCAGTGATAGGAGAGGTGGTTTATAAGCAGGCAAAATCATCGTGCAGCACGACTGAGAGCCACTCAGTTATCAGCTGAAAACATGACAATAAAACAATATTCAAATCCGAAAATTACATTTCCAACCGAAATAGTTTACTTCATTAATCCCCAGTTCGTATCTTGAAACAAAGGTAAACGCTTATCCGACCCAAAGTGGATTTATGACCCAAACGGTACACCGTACACGTCAACATATCCTCTCATATCAATGTAAACATGGGTGGGGCTGATAACAGTTGATAAGGTCACAAATCCCTCCGCTATTCATTTGCCTTGATTGGGCGTAGTGCAAATGAGAGAAGCATTCAAGCTACACGCCAGTTGTTCCCCTTAGACAAGAAAGGTCATTCCAATAAGTATAGTACTGCTAATTATCGGATTTTCAATACCAAAACGAAGCTTAGAGCTTTTTAGGTTACAAAGCGAAGCAGAGATCAGATATATAAGTACCCTTGAACTGCTATGTTCCGCAAGTGGGCAAGAAAATATTAAGAAACTACATTCGCAGACACCCGACAACACAATCTTAAAGGCACAATTGCACCAACTTTTTATTGACATAAAGATACGGCATTTCTGTCATTTATGTTAACAAAAAACCTTCACGGATGTTTCCTTTCAGTAGTTTCTACTTTTTCAAATTTCAAAAACACTGTGAAATATTGCATATTCGCCTTAAATCCGTGTGATAGAGATTGTACATTGTGCAGTTTACAATAATTGAGGGCGACTCCGTATCGTACAATAGACATTCAATATAATTAGACAATACACATCAAATTTTATTGCACAATGCACATCGATTACAAATGCAGGATACACATTCGACACAATTGCACAATACATATTCCATAAATTACACAACACAAATTCCATTTATTGCGAAATGCACATTCAATATAATTGCACAAAATATATTCAGTATAACTGCACAACACAGATTCCATTTATTGCGAAATGCACATTCAATATAATTACACAAAATATATTCAGTACAATTGCACAATGCACATTTAACATAAATGCCCATTACAATTCAACATAATTGTTCAATACACATTTGATATGAATACACAATAAATGAATCATTCATTGCACAAAAACACGATATTTGAAGCAAACACATAAAGTGTAGTGCCATCACAAGGGAAATACGATATGAAGTGCAAACAATGAAATTAAATGCGCAATGAGAGAGTCTTTCAGTGCACGTTAGTTGAAAATTACTCAGTAAGTAGACACGCAACAATTCTTAAGAGCACTATTTATTGCCAAACATGTCATCTATACAAACACTAACATGGCAAATAACAATACCCACAAGAAGAGGAAACAATGTTAGAGTACACAACTACCATTGAATACAATTAACAATCATAGAAGTGTAAAGTAACCACCAACAAGAAAAAGTGCACGATCAGATGACAAGTGACACAATCTTTAAGGCCGATGTCACACATAAACAGTACACAACAACATCTTTAAGGCCGATGTCACACATAAACAGTACACAACATCTTAAAGGACGCTTAAACAATACACAACAACAACATCTTAAAGGACGATGTCACACTTAAACAGTGCCTAACAACAACATCTTAAAGGCCGATGGCCCACTTAAATAGTGCACAACATCTTAAAGGCCGATGTCACACTTAAACAGTGCACAACATCTTAAAGGACGATGTCACACGTAAACAGTACACAACAACAACATCTTAAAGGACGATGTCACACTTTAACAATACACAACATCTTAAAGGACGACGTCACACTTAAAAAATACACAACAACAACATCTCAAAGGACAATGTCACACTTAAACAGTACACAACAACAACATCTTAAAGGACGATGTCACACTTAAAAAATACACAACATCTCAAAGGACGATGTCACACTTAAACAGTACACAACAACAACATCTTAAAGGACGATGTCACACTTAAACAGTACACAACAACAACATCTTAAAGGACGATGTCACACTTAAACAGTGCACAACATCTTAAAGGCCGATGTCACACTTAAACAGTACACAACAACAACATCTTAAAGGCCGATGTCACACTTAAACAGTACACAACATCTTAAAGGACGACGTCACACTTAAACAGTGCACAACAACAACATCTTAAAGGCCGATGTCAGACTTAAACAGTACACAACAACAACATCTTAAAGGACAATGTCACACTTTAACAGTACAAAACAACACCATCCATGCAATAAGCAATCGTGCGGACCCAGTGGCAGACTGAGTATAGGGTTCCTCATAATCATACTACAGAGAAGCAATGAATCACGCTCTGGTAGTAATAAATGCATTGATACAGCACGCCTAGCACCAAACAGAGCCTGAGCTATAATGATGGCTTCTTTGCAAAGTATTTCAACCGATGAAACGCAAACATGTAGTTTATCCTTATGAAGGGTGGCATAAAGACAGAAGCAATGAAGCAGTTGAAGACGTCAGCGCTGTCTCTGAGTCATGCAATTATCACACAATGAAGAGCGTGGGAGGCTTTATAATTAATGTAAGATTCTTCATATCAATACAAGGTCTCTGTAATTGGAATAGGTGCAAGGAGTTTGTGTAAGTGCGGTCTTCATCGATGACCTTTTGATAATTTGATATATTTTCTGATATTGTTTTTTAGTAAAGATAGTGTGGCTTTCATTTTACTACAAATATGTTTATTTATATAAATAAATCGTCTCTTTAATTGAGGAATGTGTAATGAGTTGGTAAAGTTATTAGTGCATTCATAGTTGTTGACTTTTTGCCAAGTATAGATGGGCTTATATTTACTGCAAATATGCGTCCCGTATCAATATACAGTCTCTATCGTTGAAAAAGGTGCAACTGAATTTTCAAAAGTACCGTCATTAGGAATAACTTTTAAACAATTTCGTATGAGTGTTAATATTGTCTTATTGAATAGTTTGTAGGGTATTATTTGATTTATTTGGTTTGGTTTTATTTTTGTAGCGTACTACGTTGACGTCCACCGTTGCCTAAAAAAACAGAGGTACCAAATGAAACTGATTTCCCAAGTGTTGTGAAAATGAAGAACGACGTATACATATTTTTCAGCTTTAGTATAGAGGCACAAATATTAAACATTTAGTCCAACGAATTATATCAAAATATTAAAAACAAATAATCTGAAATGTTTAATTGTCAGAATTACGCTGATTTTAAATTCAACATCATATCAATAATCAGATGGCCCAAAGTAGTACATGAGTTATATTCCCTACATACAATATTGAAGTTGGTTGGAACGAACTATCAATGCAGCGACGGACCCAGTAAGGTGCAGCAAAACGTTCAACACATCGAACATCTAAGAAATGCCTTCTACCAACCGCGCAATAGATTCTGTTTTGAAAACGATGTTTATTTTACAGGAATGAATATCAATCTCTCAACATTTGGCGAAAATTATTTTTTGGCCTTTTCCATTGTCTATCTATGGATGAGGTGTTACTTGCTTAAACCGCATGCAGTGATACAACAGTTTTTAATCAACCAACATACTGAGAAGAACATTTGCTTGCTTAGGAAATGTGGTAGATATTAAACTGAAAGAACAGAAACAGCTCACTAGTTTGAACGAATTGTTAATTGATAATTAACCAAGATGACTACTCTAGATGAAAATGATATCACCAAAAACATGTCCTCAACTACTTCAAAAAAATGATAAATATATATATATTATAAATATCATAAATATATTAATTGAACATACATCCCAAACAATCATGGAGAGAAAAAAACGAGCGTAAAAATACAATAGCGTATGAGTTCAAATCTTAAATATTGTGGGCAGCCTTTTCTGTAACGTTATTTCTCATATAACATAACATAAATAAAAGAGCATCTATCAAATATTTTGAACATAACTTACGACTCCTCATAATTTCAATTTTGATTCAGAGATTTCGTGTAGTTTCATAGACATGAAATAAATATTTGTAAGCAATGCTGTCTTATCGTATCGAGGTTAGAATCACTTAAACATATACATGGACGTATCACTCGTATTTCGTTTCAGCATGACCTCTTAAAGATTAGTTGTCACCAACTTTACATCCACCCCACAGGAAGACTGCAGAATCCATGACATGTTCAATTTGTTTAAGATGGTCGTTTTCGATACGTATCCATTTTCTTCTTTTTTTGTCTGTATCTCTCTATCTGGTAACGCTTGAATTTCACGACAGGGCGTTTTTTGGGCTGTCTTATCTTGGTGTGATGTATTTCCTTTCAAAAAGACACAAATTCAAATGCCCATTGGCTGTTAACGGAAATGGAGATTGCAAGTTCTTCAGTAATTCTTTTAACATTACAAATTGGACATAATTGAAGGAAACGAGAAGGAATTTTACATTCTGAAGTTTGTATAACGAACAATTGAATATGGTCAGTCATCTTCATTATCAAATCACATACTTATATGTAAGGTCTCATAAAATCCTCCTTTCATTATCAATCCATCACTTAATTCCCCTCATCAATTTATGCCAAACTAGGGCTTCTGATATTCCTTAAAAGGAACAAGTTAACGAATACCCCTCCAAAGGCTAATTTAAAGACAATTCAAGAAACGAGAAAGGCTAAAAATATTCAAATTCTCCCGGAACAGGTTTAATTAGGTGCGGTGAAGTTGATGAACCTTAAAGAAAACTGGTCGCGCCCTTAGTTGCCCAAATCAGCATACTTTCTCTCTGGTTTGAAGACTGGAAGCAAAACAACCTGAATACGCAAGGTACAGAGAGAACTATTGTAAAAGTACTGATAGAACTGTTGTCTTATCTAAGGGAGAGCAATGCTGTGGATCAACGATATTTGTGAATGCGAAACCAGAGCTAGGCGTGGTACGAAACTATGGCAAGAAAAACAGCTGTAGAAACACAGATGGCGCTTGAATTTACCCAGAGGCCAACAGTCAAAATGGAATCAGCTATCAGAGAGGGGTCTTCTTTGATTCGCCTCTTATGTCTTTCCGTCTCGAGTACAGATGGGTCGCACCTTCAAATATGCACGTGAAATAAACCTCGATTTCCTCCCACAGGTCACTGTGACCGAGGACACACAACATGAAATAACAGTAGATTCAAATTGATGAATTTCCTCCTCCCATTCAAATGAAATAGGACCAGAAATTGTTAAATCAAGGGCGTATCGATGTACGTGCTTGATTATTCCTAGAATGATATGAGGTTAACTTTTAGATAATTATTCAATACCAGTTTGAAAATTAAACGCAACAAAGCCATTTAAATGTAGCATTCTGAAATTTGTAAGTGCTTTGGGTACAAACACAACATGAACAAAATGAAAGTCAAATGTTGAATATCTGCTTAACTGATTTTGAAATATCCATTAAATCATGAATACTTAACCTCAAATGAATTTCTTATATGTAGTCCAAAATTATGAACAATATTTAGTTCTTTGGTTGATATCTTTGCTATGCATTTAATGTTAATAGATACAGTACGGCTGATATACAAGGCACATTGAAAGTTTATTGTTTTCATCACCTATGCTTCACGATTTACTTAGTTGCTTCCAAATAAGATTACAATGGAAACAAAAACCGCGTCATCATATTGCCAAATATTAAAACATTTTAAGCATAAGCAAACGTTATACATTCAAAATTCAATACTCCATTAAAACATCCTTTACATGAATGATGGTTTCCATGATATTCTTGTACTCACCATGCTACATTTAACGTAGTTTATCCTATGGACATTAAGCTCTTCTTTCCTACACTTTGCACAAGCTATTAAGTGTGCCCTAATCAAGCTAAACCACTGATGCCGAAACAATGGAACTTTCATTTCTATCAATGCTACGCTATACATTCGCGGAAAGAAAATTGTGGAACAAAACATTCCTCCAGTGCATATTAAACTATTTCATCAAAGAATCGTAAATTCTATATTGGGCAGAAATACAACCCTTCGAATAGCTGTTAAAACTTTACGTTATACGTATTAAAATTACTTAAGGATTGTCAATAATTATAATGATTCTTATACGTTTAAAACATAACCCATTTACCTCATTTATAAAACTCTTTCAAATCGTTTGCAGTTATTCAAATAATAAGTATTTATCTATTTCTGAGTTGAAATTCTAGATAAGCTTAAACATTGTCTTTATTTAATTCCCATCATTCAAAAGCAAAACGTGGCATTGTAAAAACAAATTATTTGATACATCATCGCAATCCCTATAGTTACAACAATCGATATAAAATTTCAAATTTTAAATAAAATCAACAATCAATGAATTAAAAGTGATGACTCAGCACATCCTTATTATAAATCCCGATTCAGAACAGAACGTAGGTCACACATCTATCAATCTAGGCTAATGTACGTAAAAGTTTTCTGTTCACACGAAGACATCTTTACATTAATGACTACAAATAGGTATAAAGATATGTCTTGACTTTTTCGCCCAGAGACGCAAACAGGGCTACCACTTAGGTCCCCTTCTCTTATGTATATCTGTAAACGTCTTCTTTACCTAGAATAGCTCCGGATGCGTGTATTTGTCGAATCAACATGTAGGTGTTTGTATAAGATAAGGGCGCTTTCGTTGAGAACATATCGTCATTTTAAAAAATGCTTACGTAGAATTTAACACAGCCAACAATATCGAACTAGATTGTAAATTTAATGAAAGCGTAGATTTTAAAATAAACTGGCAAAATTATGGATTTAGTTTGGACATATCTAATGTTACTACAACATATTAAAAAAACATTTATGGATATTTTATACGATGACGCCGTTTTTCAAGAAAAAAAACGATTAAAACTTTATAGAGGAAGTGCTATCATAAAAAGGTTAATATTTGAAATGTTGCTTCAACCATTGTAGGATTCATACAGACAATTGCGACAAGAGACAGTTGTTCAATATGAAAATGATATAAAGATGTTATTTCACTCTGTCAAGGTGAATATGCAAATGATTTTAATAACGTTCCGAAGATAAGAAATTGGCATGAAAGTTGTTGTTTTTTTAATTTGTTAACATTAACATTATACAGATCTTACATATTATCAAATTGAAAACAAGGCATTGTAAGGTGACCTGGCCCCAAAAATCTTCCGTAAGACAAATGACAGAACACTTTGCCCTACCATTTTTGTCCATTTATCATACGTTTCGAAAATTTAGACTCCAATGTATTTTCCCATTTGCAAATGTGCCAATAATATGGACGTCGTGGAGCCAATGTTCCAATGTTCCATTACAGTCCCCTCAGAGTCATCTCTCATCAAAGGGGCGTAACTCTGTCTAACGGTGGGATGCATTGCTTTATTGCCAATAAACACAAATAGTAGCTTCCCATTTAACTATACGCCTTTCTTTATTGGACTTCGTCACTAACAAAGACATACGAAATAGGTTAAACATGAACGAGGAAGTTGTTATTATGACATTGACCTTTTCATTACAGGAGTGTAAGCAAAATCTGATTCAACTGATAGTGTAAAGCATTCAACCAAGATAATCAATGGTCATCGTTAAAAAAAACCTGGAAGCAAACAATACTTGTTTCTCTCTTTTACAAAATTTGGAGAATAAAACTTAATGAGATTTTAGTCTGTATCAATGATATAGCTTCCGGTTAACAAGGCTCCTGTGAATGAATGTGACTATACAGTTTTGATCTAGAGGTTACCAAATATATTTCGAATGTGAGAAAGAATGTATTTCAATTATTACCGAAGTGTTTATGAATCTTCTTCTTAAGTGTTGAACTTTGACTCAGTCTTTAGAGAGCAAACAGAAGACATGTTTAATAACATCCAATGTAAACCAATAAGACAAAGTATTAAAATCTGTATATTGATTTAAATTCACAGCTGTCAATTTCAACTTATCTAAGAAAATTTACAACAAAATAAAGTGAATAGATTGAGCAATTTTTTCAGTAACTGAAATCCTCCTCCAAGGCCCTTTCGAGCGACGCCATGATAAGCTATTAACTAAAATAAGATGTGGCGGCGCATTTGTTCACGTCCCAAAATATGCTGTATATACAAATTCAGACATATTTTTAAACGTCTTTCACACAACTTACATCCACCGGAATCTATTTTATCTAGGTCAGACGATCTAAATGTATCATCAAAAACTTAACAATTTCAAACATCAAAGTTCAGTAGTCAACTTTCTGCACGTGTCTGCATAATGAGAATGTCGGTGCAAAAAGAAAGAGCCAGTTTTGCAGGATCGACAACAAACGGCGACCTGATTTCAAACGGACGTCATAGATAATTCTGACGTCATTGTAGAACTTATCATTAACTGTTTAAAAAAGGTAAGTAAACTGCAGATTATCGAAAAAATATAAACATGTAAGATATGTAATAACTGAAAATGGAGCAAAACAGTACTGTACACTTCCGTTTGATAAACAGTTATCATTGCAGCTCCAGTCTCGTCACAGGGCTGAAAACGAGGGTTCGCGATATTATGACGAGATGGTGTCCCTCCTTGAGTAAATTGTTACAAGGTTGGTAATGCGTTACGCTGAACTTGGTTTTGTCCTAGATTTGCCAGTGTTTAGGGTAGGCACTCTTAATGGATTCCATCACATGCTTAACAGAATGCTTCCACGTGACTTTAACTCCCGCGACACTTGACATGAGAGGCATGCTTGGAGTGGTTCTGCGCATGGAATGCGACGAGAACTTTGCTCCCCTCAGCAAAGTTCTGTTGGTTTTGCCCTTTTAATGATACCGTCCACGACGATTGCCTCCAGATATTTTAAAGGGATTGCAATATGCTTATTCGGTTTCGTGTTTAGTCCATGTCGTAATAAAAACGTAATTTGACTTGTAATGGTGTAATTGAGAAAAATACAAGGAATTGGTCATGAAAATTCTATTAATTTTAATCATTGCTTTTATGTAAACACATAATAGATGTAATTTTTCTTAACGATCATACCCCAATCATTTTCAAATGATGTCCCGTCTTGACAAATGATTAACAAACATTATCTAAGGGTAGGGACAATTATTTTCTAATAGTTCATTTCGAAATTACATAGATATCGTATAGGTATTCATTGAATGTTTACTCAACGTCATTGAACACCAATAGCTTTGAGCTATCTTTCAAATCTTTTTAATTTGATACAGACTTTTGTGTTTGAAGAAGCTAAGTCAACACTTTTATATTTAACTTTTCAACTTTCAATTCACAAAATACTCTTAAATTTCTTGCGCAACAACCCTACTTCATAGCACGTGAAACATGAACACACGTGGGGATTAGTATAACACCGGTCCATTGAAAATATACTATTAAAAAGCATCTACAACCTGATAGGCTATACGTCATTCTATAAAGAAGGTTTTCCTAACCACTTCCCATATTGTTATTAAAATATCCTTTTATAGAGGATCTTTTTTTTTTGTTCCATCAACAATACGTAATATTCGAAGAAATACGTAATATTCCATCATCAAAATTTAATTCATCTCCGAATAGCTTCTTATCATTAGACGCATTTCTTTTTTTTATCATTTATATCACTCCCAAAAATGTTTTTGTATAAAATGACATGATTATAATTCATATACTCTACATCAATCATAGCAGCATCAATAGCACTGTATAATCACAAGCTGGTCGAGACGACCCAGGATACGTTCAGCAAAGAAATTCAACAATGGATACCAGAAGAGTCGAAGGCGGCTTTGACGCGCCACCTCGCGTCGAACAATACAGGGAGGGGCACATAACTCTAAATCTGTCACATGTCAGGAAGCATATGCACAAAGGCAAATATTAAACACACTGGCTACTGTTAAGTCTGCATCTAGACTTGATTAAGCTTGCTATATAGAATATTCTACATCCTGGTCATATGTTTCAATCCCGGAAGGAAAGTTATTGTCACCGTTACGCTACTTAGGTAAGGGTTATTGCACAGTCTAGGTTCTGTTAAGCTACTTTAAATCACAAACTTTGACCTCTTGGGTTCAAGGTTATGTAGCCGCAAAATTTCAGCTCTGGGTGAAGTCGAGAATATAAAACGTTTACGACCAAGCCCAACTGGCCGTATAACATGATGACCCGATATAAAAATGTTTAAAAAGTAAATGAAATACCGTTCACAAACCTTCTTCTAGTCTACCGTTTCACCATGAATCTTGATAAGTTAGGACATATCCCAGCTACTGTTCATAGGACACGGAAGATAAAGTTTTGCTCCTGTTCACGTATACGTAGACAGGGCTTTTATTAACTGTAATTACCTCAGGGATAAGGAGTTTTAGTAGGTTCTTGCTTCAAGATAACGAGAAATACTTCAAATGATTGTAAAAAGAGGATATTATATGCTTGTCGATCTAGTAATATTCCTTATTCCATTTGTTTTTACAAAGTCTTGATTAAGAACTCAGGAGTTCTCTTAGAGCTGTGATAATTCTTCGCTCCACACATTAACATTAACCAACGACCTTTCCAAGTATTTCGAAAATCGACAAATTCTTATGATAAATTAACATTGACCAACGACCTTTCCAAGTATTTCGAAAATCGACAAATTCTTATGAAAAAACAGCAACCAGTCCTTTTGCTAGGGGTAGAATCCATTTTTAGCATGACTTAAGTGACAATAAAACTAACATGCACCTTTCTTGGATTTGAAGATCTGGAAGTACAGCAACCAGTCCTTTTGCCAAGGGTAGAACCCCTTTTAGCATGATTTAAGTGACAATTAAACTAACATGCACCCTACTTTGCAGTGAAGACCATAACGATCAGGAAATGCACTATAAATAGTTTTCAATGCTAGGCCACCGTACAGATAACCCTTCTCCGCGATCAATCAACGTCATAGCCACATATAAATCTATTTGCAAACAACGTGTAACCGCAGACAGGTAGAGTATAAGCAAGCGCGAGTGTTCAGAATATACAGTCGTGACGTACGCTTGTTTTGCCTCACGATACCTGTCTAAATATAAAAACCAACAATTGCTGATTATCCCTGCCTCCTGCAGTGCTTTTGTCAGATTTTCACTATTGATATGGTTAACCCCCTGGAGGTAGAAGGCGTATGATAACATAGAAAATGTTTGGGTTAAAGACTTATTACTCAGTGAAAGTTAACCCCCTGCATGCCATAAATTCTCATATGTCACATGAGTGAACTTATTTTTACACACTTGAGGCTGAATATTGTAAAGAGAAGATAATATGGAATTGAAAATATAAAGGTTTTGGCATTGAAATAGTAAAATAATAAGGCGTATTTCGTACTGTACTAATGCGATGCATGGTGCAAAAGAAGTGTATTACCTTTAAGCAAATAGACATAAAGTACAAGATACATGTTGTCATCAAGAGAGTTTACTCGATTCAAACCTCTTTTAATAGACTCGTCAGCCCCTCTACACCCCCTTTCTATCTACAACGTATACGTATGGCAAACATGTTATACACAGGACATATCTATTTAGCAGGAAGTCATCGACTTTACGACTGACTGAGTAAACGTTAACACTGTTTGGTCCAATCAAATCCCTATTAGAAAACCAAGTCTTCCCCCCTGCCGACTGAAAAGAGCTGGTTAAATAGTGTTAGAATTATATGTATGAATGTATGGTGTATTTACAAAGGTTTATGTTTTTATCAAAGGATCTTATCAGTCTACCGTGTTGGTTGTATTGGTTTATTTACGTTGACCAAAGGGGCACTTACACAGTTAAAATCAACTGAAACTTTCAGGATATTTCATCGATCTGGGAGACTGATATATTGATATGTTCGACATAACCCTTTTCTTGTACACTTACATAGGAGAACATACAAACAAAAAAGAAAAGCTCCAGACAAAACGCTTAAAAAGTATTTCACAGTTCCCTGACCCTTCTTCTAAACAGCGTGTCAGTTGTATCACACAGAGAAGGGAACCGGTCTGTTACAAGAGTACTGAAACCAGTAATAAAAGATGTATGGCTTGTCAGTTGTCACTGAACTTTAACCGGTTGCTTCTTAAGCACAGAAAACAAGGCAACCTTTGGCAAAGTCTCAACAAGGGACTTAAATTTGCTCCATTCCATCCAGGAAATCCAATAAAACGACTCCATCATGAACTTTCGAAAACGTTTAGTTCAAAGAGTCATTCCAACCTGCACGGAATCGTCACTATTGTTTGTAAACAACATTCTTGTCACAAAGCCAAAACTTAGCATTATGTAATGGTCAAAATAATATGAGTTGACCTTTGAGTTGAGTTTGACAATAATGCCAATAAGAGTAAATCTGTCACAGAAGTAATTCAAAATAGCCTGGAATGTTTCGACATGACCCCCACAAGTGTTCTGGTCATATTTCCAAATCGAACTTATGCTATTTCTGAAGTACATCAAAATAGTTTGTTACATTTTGACACGACCCCTCCAAGTGCCTCTGACCGTGTGACCGACACATCAACAGAGAGGGCGCTCATCCACCCTTCCGGTATGACATCATGCACACCGACTTGAGACGACTCTCACTTCCGGTGAAGTCACGTGACTTGCCCACGCCCGGTTTATAGAAAGACCACAACAAAGAGAAGATCTGGTATCAAAGTAGAAAGCCTTTTATTTTGGGTTCCTTTTCTTTAAAAAGAAAACGTTGATAACTAAGGGATGATGTTTGTGTTTTGGTATTTCGGAGGAAACACAATGATGGCATTCGAACTTGCATCACAGTCACTATCAATGATGGCGATCCATTTCCAAAGAAGGCAGTCACGTTTAGTTGTTATTTACATGAAAGAATATAATATAAATTGATTTTGAGGACCCACTGATCACTCTCATGTCACAAGAGGAAGTCAAGTACATTTACGCAAGTATGTCAAGCTTAAAGAATGAAGGGGTATTCAACTAAATCTTTGCATTTCAGAGAAGATAAAATCGTTAGTCTAAAATAATTCCTGAATATGCCTTCTGCCCTTTAACTCTTTTGCCGCCTTACCCAACCAAGCGTCCATTTCAATGACAGCTCAGAAGAAAGGAACAGGGGTTTTAATACCGACTTAGAGCAAATTTCGTAATAACCAGTCTTAAATGTTAGACTTTACAACGTTTTGTACTTCGAATATGTATCACATGACTTCGAATTTTATAACAAACCAATGTAAACATCATACTATGACATCATCTCATAAGTCCAACATACGTACAGCTAACTCAGTAGCGTGTTTGGATAAATATACGTTGAGGGGTTGAACTGTCTTATACACAAATTCCATATATGAAAATAGCTAGCTATACTTACAAAACATAACAATCCTACTTATCAATGCTGAAACCTACGACATTTTGCACGTATAATGAACGCTCTAATTAGACGAGAGGATACGAGATCGAACGAGGTTTTTCTATCGCTAAGGATGTCAATCTCGGAGGAGGAAAGCCTCCAACACATGTGAATAAAAACTGCAGTGAAACCTTCGTACGATATCAAAAATGTTTGTTACTGCACTGTGTTACATCGTACATAACGCTGCCGGTCCAACAATGTTAATATGATAATCATATCATAAAGAATCCAAATGGCTGGTGCTGTTAGTAAACATAGAATGTAATATCAAACCAATTACCTGTGCAATCTAATGTTTATTTTCATAGCGGGGTTCTTGTTTATCGTGGGAAAGATTTTATAAAGTACAGACAAGTAGATATGAACAAGAAAAGTATTTGGTCCAAAATTATATATGAGGTTGGAATAGGATTCTGGTGTTGATCCACCTTCATAAGTAGTTTTCAATGTATCTCAGCGCAAAAATGCGTGATAAATAATGATAGCGTAAATATGTGTCGATTTCAACTCAAAACTAAAATAATTTTCCTAATTAAAAATCACAAATCTTTTATTCATTTGAGATACCTCCTGGAAACAGAATTCAAACAAGGCCACGTGGAGCATCATGGTGCATACATTTCACGTCATACTTGTAAAGACATATGATTTAAAAAGTTAATGAGTCTATGTTAAAACTACCATATACAAGCGGGGTATTCTTGTGAAAAAATATTTAGCAAAGAATCCACGTCTCGAAAACATGTTTGTCAAGTCTGAAAATAAAGTAGCATCCGTTCAGGAAAATGACTGTGCAAAATTATTAATATTTGATCCTCATAAAATATGAGAGCATGAAGTGTGAATGACAAATTGGATCAACCACGAGACACGACGAGACTAGAACATATTTACGAGAACAAAACGAGAATGACGTCACAAAAGAGACAGGCAAGTCAAAATGACAGAAGAGTAGCTCAAAGGTGACAGAATGATAAGAGAAAATAGACACTCGAAATATCTCTAACATACTTCAATTGTCCAGATCTCAAGGTCCCTATATGAACTTCGGAAAATAACAATGTCGAAGAACTTCCTTAACAAACTCCTTTCCTTCGAAGTTCGGCGTCCTTGTATTTTGAGAATGCGCTTGCAATCGTGCATCTTGACCATTTTCATCTTTATACCTTACCGTTGCTACATTATTCTGTAACTTCTATTTATATACTCTCTTATCTATATAAATAAAGAAAATTAGAATTTTCTTTACACTCGTTTCTTATAACTTCACGATCTGACCCCGGTCACGCAGAAGACCGTGTCCTGTACACTTCCACTCAAGCCAATCAGCGATTGGCTATTAAATCGTCGGTACAATTCGACATAACTAAAATTATGTAGATGGTATGAATATCTACGTCATATAATTTCATTACAAAATTTGGTGCTGCACATTGCACCAAAAATAATTTCGGTTTAAAAAGGTCAAAACACAATGCCGTTATTCCACAAATATTTTCCTTTCCAAATACATTTCTAAAAAATAAATCTAACCTTGACACAATAAGTAATACGGATGATGGAAGAATATATCAATTATACAAAAACTAATGTCAAGATTCCAAACAAAAATTGCCCGTTTGAACGGGAATTTGCCCATCATTAATAACTCATTAAAATGCCGTGGAGAAAAAACAAAGTCAGTGAACACATGATACACTTCACACAATACCACACGTCAGAAACCATGTGCTAGAAGACTCAGCGATTCTTTTCGAACTCTGTGAACCAAATTTCTGGCACCGTGTTACCGTTTCTTTCTTCTGTGTATGAATGTTTGACAGGAGGCAACAATGGTAAATGATTCCGCATATTCCGCAATGACACCGCAACAGGGAACATGGCAAGATATTTTGTATAACCAACTAGTTTTCCATGCTAAAAACATAGTGGGCCCTTCCTCTTGTGTACGTGCTGATCACTGCACTACGCTCATTTGTTCGTTACACGTGAAGTTGCCAAAATGTTATGACGTCATTGTGAATCTAGACGTCGTCCTAGCGTTACTTTGATTTTACAAAGAACACAATTTTATCAATGTAGCTAAACCTTAATTTTAATTCAGAATATATTTTACATAACTGTGTAAAAGCAGTGTACGGTGATGTACTTGTGATATATCCATAATTCTGGCATTTAAAGGGATAAGAAGCATTTACAAAAACGATAATTCCCATCGCATTATCATTTTGGGCTTTTCTTATATCTGTAATTTATTCAATGAAAAAAGGATAGCTTTTGATCGTAGCTCATAGAGGTATAATAATTGATCGGTTACACCAAGTTAAGAGCTAATACAACCATTTACTGCGTATATGGTATCCGCCCAGAAATTGTCTCCATAAATATGTAATATTACTTAACTTTTAACGTGCCACAGACATACCAGCAGTGACGTATATGTCACGACTGTTGTTTTCCATTGTCTTGTTTCATAATTTTTGAAATGAGGTCTTTGTTGATAAAAATGTAAAATAACTGCTTTCAAATCTCAAATGTATATATTGACGAACGCATATTTATTGAATAGAACACATTGCCAACTATTGCATATTCTACAATTATCTTTTTCTATCTTAATTGTAACCATGCTACATGAGAATTACGACTTCAAGCACACATTGTATGAGCACAAAAAAGCAAAGCTTAAACGGGAAAACGGTGTTTAGTCAGCATGAACGGCCCATGTCGAGAACATCAATAACTATCTACTACCCACTGTGGGGTAAATAAATAAATTAGTATGCATATTTTAGCACCACGCCCAAGTAAATTTGGATAATGGCCAGGGCTTCTGCTTTAAAGACTACACTGTGCAGGTAATTAGCAGATGAGGTCATTGTGACAGGGATTCCCACAGGAACTCGGAAGAGGAGACCAAAAAAGATTGTATGGAAGCATAAGGGTTAATCCAAATTGATAAAGTCTGCTGTACAAATAAATGTTCCCATTGGAATTTGGAATTGGCGAAATAATTGGCGGGGCGAGGGGATTTTGTCCGACATCAAATATCATTCGCAATCCAATTTCGATTTTAAGAATCAAGATAGCTTATTTGGTAATAGATTGTAATCGAAGGAGAAGCTTACTTTAAAATCATAGTTCATATACCTTATGATTTCACATAAGGGATATTGAAGGAATCGGGGGGAAAAAGATTGAATAACTTTTACCAAAGATATGCCGATAGAACAGCCTTGGAAACAACCATAAACCGTTTTCCTGAACTCGGCAGAATTCAAATTCAGAACTCCACACAGTCCTCTTCCAGCCCTAACTCCGAACACCTGGTATTCCCACCCGTTGTTGCGGCATTCAGACATTGTTTTCTAAACGCCAGAGTGACGTAATATGTGACCCTAGCCTCGTTCTGAGACTACAGGGCGTTACAGAACAATATCTTCTTGCACATGTTGTACAACTTAGCCAAGGTGAGCGCCTGTCTTAGTTAACTCCTTCCAGGAAAGCTATCTGTAGGTAAACATTATTGTTAGGTTCCTGTAGTAGCTTGACGCCTGTGCAAGGATCCAACTAGAATTACATGTTTGTAAAAGATTGTTTTTGCAGAGGGTTTTCTCTGAAATTCTTGCGAAGTACCTTTCTGAAACATATCAATGACTCTTTTAGCGTTCATATTGGATAAGGAGACTTCCGTCTGAAACAGTTTTACAAAGACAAGTTCTAACTGAAGGAGCATGTGATTGAGAATAAGCCCGAGAAAGAGTGTGATATGGCTTTTACGGAACCCCTGTGTAATGTTATGTTATGATATCGATAGCCTATACTGTACTCATTACATGGGGCATTCTTAAATTAGTTATGTGCCCTTGGCACCCTGAAGCAATAGTGCAGCGCCAGTTCAAATCATGTACTATCCTTATAATGCCGAGTGTCAAGCAAGGAAGCAACCTCTCCCATCTTGTAACGTATTTTGGTATGGCGGGGCCTGGAATCGAACTCTAGCCTCCCGGCTGGCGAGTAGACGCTCTACCAACTGAGCTACGTATACATAATAGGACTTACTTTCAAGTGTGAGAACGACTTTTTACCCGATTTGTAATTAAGAAAATACAGACATAACAAGCAGACGCGACGACCATTAAACGTGAGGAAATACGGAACTTCAGTTGACAAAATTGTTGCTAGGCAAAAGTAAAATGTGCACATGTGAACACATGGAAAATAAAATCAGCTTATGTTTATCATCTGGGTAACATCTGTAATTTCTGAAGGCTTTAAAAGTATCCTTCTAAATATCCAATAATTTAACTACGAATAAAAGAAAAACATGACAAGAATGAACAAAATGTGTGGAAATACAACATTTTCTTTCATGAAAAAAAGTAGATAATTTTTAATGAATATTTGACCAGGTTACAATATCTAAGTATATCGACTACATCATATTGCACGTCAAAAGTGACACCCATCTATTGTAATCTTATCTCCCTCTCAACTAAACTGATATAGATGAGTTTCGGTTTATAAGTGGGTTTTTTTCATTTCCTATTACGGACGCGTGGCGTATCATTCCACCATCCGGGATATCAATTCAATGCAACATCAAGTGTTTTATCTATGGATTATCTCCCCCTTTTTAATAACGTCTATGAATAATTTCAGATATCAGTATCAACACAATAGAAAGTATGATAAATGCATTCAAAGAACTTTTCTCATAGACCTGAAACAAAGGAAAACTATTATCCTGATATAACTTAATATACAATGTGTAGTGAACAATGAAATTATATGCGTTCAGAAAACGTACTTTATAATTCCATAGAAATTGGAAATAAATTACAGTACCTAAAAAGCGGACTATGGATAAAAAAAACCACCTCAAAACGAGTCCAAAAATGTCAAGTCAAAATTACATATAAACGGTTTGGGGACAATTAACAATCTCTATTGTTTCTTTTCAGAAACAACGACGACCAGAGGCCTTGTCGGTATTCTAGTCATCTGATTGGCTGACAATTTGTAACAATCAAGTAGGTATTAGTGACGTGAAGCTGTCTAGTGGGGTATTCCATTACAAGAGGATTAAGGGGTGTCACCATCCCCTTTCCAGGTGATACAGAATAACACTTCAAGGGTAAGACGATAGTGCGTTAAACGCAGATTGGATTCGGCTGACGAACACGACGGCAGTTCTGAAACGTGATGAGACGATAGACCACCTGACACAAGGACGTTACTTGATTGGTCAGGTGAATAAACTGTGCACGCGCTATCACATAAAACGATTTTTGATTGGTCAACTAAAAAAGAAGGGCGTGACCTTTTTGTCCTGTGATTTAAAACTTCGTTCTTGACACGAGTTGTAATTTAGTAAAAGAAATGAGTTGCTGTAATGTAAGTTTTTATGGAACTAAACGACAAGACATTATTATGTTTCATATGTAACATATCAAGATCCGTTTGGCAGGATGGAGAGATATTTTAACAGAGTTTTAACTGGATATGAAATGTCAATAGTCAACTGGGATAAACAAAGACATGCTATCGAGAAGACTCATATAATTGGCAGAGATAAGGCGAAAGCTATCGGTTTAGAAGACGGCAAAACACACAAAATTTAGATCACTTTAAGACTTCCATATAATTGGCAGGGTTAAAATGATTAAGAAGACGGCAAAACAGTCTATAAGGGAACGATCAGTCTAGGTAGCATGACTGAACTAAGAATCATGAATAGAGAGAGTCTATTTATAGAAACAAATAATAATGAACCGGATATGAGGTATCACGTATGTTAATTGTCGTGTCACGATGGTAACTAAAAGTAATTCATTAATAACTCGTATGTCATAAAGTCAATTTGAAGCCACTACTCATATCACGAAAGTATCCTTTATTAAGACAAAAAAGGACAAAGGCGCCAGATTATGAAAAGCTTTATATTATAAACGCAATTTCCGAAACTAAAATAAAAATTCATGTACCTTCAATATTAGCTCTGTAGCTCTTCATATCAGCGTTGAATTTAACTGGTCTTAGGTAAAAACAAAAAATAGATATTTCATTGATATAGTTTTGAATTCTCATATGATTTCTCATTGGATTATCGTGATCCGTCGCAGCACCCTTGGCGACATTCACAGAAAAGTTCAGGAAATGCGGCAAGGCTTATCTTAGCAAATCATTGCGGCTAGCTTAAGAATGGGCCCTGCATGGGAAGATGGGCAACTTCTGTCGCGGGCGGCCGGGAAAGAGTTAACTGAACGAGGAGTGACCAAGTCAAATCTGTATTTATAAATACCACAATGTTCCATCTATCAAAATCCATTCTTACATTTAACAACTTTCTTAGCACGATGTCTTTTTGTGTTGTCAAACTTAACGTAAAGCCTTTTATGTGAGGCTCTACGGGGCTATCACTGCCTTTGTTAAGAGAGTTGATAGGTTTTGTTTTGAGTGTAGAACATATTTTCGATAATTCATTGATGTTTTGTTCTGTCAATATATTTCATCAAAAACATAAAAATCTTAATATGAATCATCCTTCCGGAAACTCATTGACAAAGAGTATTCACCGGTACTGAAAGAGTCGTGTTTTTTATAATATCAAAATATTCTCTAAGAGTGGTCGTAAGTCCAATCTTTACAACGTCGTAGTCACGAATAGTTTACGTTATGTTGGAATTACCCTTAGGTTCGTAATTTTGTATTTCTTAATAAGCTATCTTTTTACAAATTCTGGATGGTAATTTGCTTTTGACATACGACATAAGGCAGATATAGTTTATTAGACTTTATGTATTCAGCATGACTAACACGACTTTTGATCACAATACATATATCTCAGTTATTAAACTAAAACTTTGAAATGAATAAAAAAAATGACAAAAAGGAGACCACGCTCCAGATACATTATACACATCTAAAACAAACCATAAAACATATATATGTACCTTACAACGCGTAACTACCACTCTGACAATTCTCTTTTAACTTACGCACCCCATTTTCAGAAGCAATTGCGTCTTAAAATATCTGTGACGACTTATAAAGGCCATACATCATCAGGTACAGGCGCGATTGTGCAAGGATAGTATGAAGTTATGACAATTGACTTCCTAAATGTCGCAGTTGTGCTAATAAGACCCCATTAACTTTGACACACCAGAGCAAGCAGGGCTCGGTGTGGATCAATTCTGTGCAATTAAGTAGTGGTGTGTTCATGTAACACCGAATTACTAGTAATTCATCTATGATCGAAATGCATTTTATAACGGTTCTTTTTTAAGTAAAATGCTGATACCTTGGATATTTTCAACAGCATGCATTACATGTTTGACATTAATGAGTTGAAAAATGGTCCTTTTTAAACATTGCTTAAGTTGTCATTTGAAGAATCTTGACAACGTACGTTTACAGACTGACCATGGAAGTCCCTTGAATTCCGTGTAAAGGAGTAGTATCAGGTCTTTCGTTTCCTTTTCTTCATCGTGTCTCCACGCCCTTTATTGTAGGTTAACAAAGCATAAAACTAGAATATTTTTCAAGTTGACATTCTAACGTAAGGGTAGAGATTGTTCAAAGCGTCTTCAAGAGTATGTCAGTTCTCGGTGATTACAGGTAACTTAGGAGGAAAGCCCGCGACATCATTGTGGTTATACACTGCGATGAAACCTAGTAGCTTTGGCTTGAATTAATGGCCGGTGCAGCGTTGAATTTCATAATGCCATTTTACTTTACTAAATGTGGACGGTCTCTATATAAAGGCAATTAGTTTAATATAGCGTCTTATTACAAACCCGAATTACATAACAAATCTACAAGAAAATAAGTCCTTGGTCGAATTTCTGCCATGCTATGATCCGAAAATATGGTGTGAACTTATGCAACGAAGTGATTCGAGATAAGTACTTTTCATAGACTTTCCATGATTATCAAACACCAAGAAATTAAAGCAAACGTCATAGAAATAAACCCTTCCTTATTCAAAACTAAATATAATCTGACAGTTACAAAACGATTCACCTTCAACACCCTTTGGGGATGTTTAGACTGTTTGCGGTTAACTGTGAGCTAAAATTATCCACCTTTCTGTGTGCTGGCAAGTGCAAAGGCATGAAACTCCCTAACGATAGAGACAGCTTGTATAGCGAGCTTACATGCAGTTTAAACGTTGTTTCACTTACCTACATAACATAACTTCAAGTTTCGAACTAGGTGAGTGCAACCACTTATAAACGAAGTTAAAAGTTGTGAATGGCACACGCGAGTCCGCAGTCTTGTGGGAATTCGTTTATAATATAACAGCATTCTTAACATACATTAAATGGAAAAGTGGAAACTTTAAACAAAAGGTTTGAATATTACATTTGACTCTAAATAAGATGAAAATCTTAAGAAGAACTTGTGTAATTATTTACAACACGTTTATGATACTCGGTCACATCAAACCTTGTCAACGAAAGATTGAGTTTTGGATAGAATATTTGATTGTTTATAACTCTGAAGATCTTATTAAGAATTAGTTTCTATCTTAAAACACACTTTAAACATTAAAAATAGGTCAGTGCTAACCACTTTATGAAAAGAAGTTAGGAATTTCAAGGGGATATGTGATTCCAAATAACGAAGAGGTTGTTTAACTGATGAACTAGGAAAACACATAAAAGTATATATAATATACGTGGACCTGCGGGTACCTGCGGGTACTTCGATACATGATCTAATACATTCATAAACCTGGGGGTTTCAACAAAAAGAATTTATTAAAGGGGGTGTGATTTTCAAAATGCAGTTCGATTCCTGTTTACTCTCGTTATCGTTTGAAAATGTATTTTGAAACACGTGCACAATTGCATGTATATTGAAACTAAACCGAAGCAGGTACATTAGAAATAGAACAATTAGATTCCGAAAAGGAAAATGTGGAAGATTCGACAGACTTAAAAGGAATTTGTCTAATGTACGGATCTGGCTAACAGGATAGTTTATCACGTGAGGGTGTATTGAGAGCTCTAAGAAGAAAAGGATCTCAAAAGCGATTTTTATTTCGTATGATTTCGTATTTGCTGGTGGTTTGTATGAGGCCTTAGTCATTCGTTTTTGTGATCCATTATGCATTCGACGAGAAGCGTATTTTTCTTTCGTGGACAGGATCCCGAAGAGAAACAACAGTTACTACAACAACTAAATACACAACAAGGAAAACAGTGGGATATTGATGATTTATGGTATGTGCCAAAACTGTTGTTGAAGACACGCATTTATAATTAACCACATACTTGCCCCTTCTTTCTCCTTATTTCTTACATTAGCATTCCACTGACACAAATTTTCACTATGTTCTATAATTGTCATTGGTCTACAGTTTTGAGTATATAAAATCCATCCAAGAAATTATTGTAACGGTAATCTAGTAAAGCTAAATATATAACATATTTGTAGTTGTGTCGCAGTTCTTAAACAAGCAATTCCATTTACAAACATGAACATTTGGATAAATACACTTGCTAATAAACCCTGTGATGACCTTTAAGTATGACTAACATTTAAATTTCTTCGACTTTCATTTCCATATTATTTTTATACATATATATCTTAGTCAATTTTAAAAGAGCTTATACTTTTACGATTTTTTTGTCTTTGCTTTGACGGAACACCATTATAAGTTAATAATAGTTAATTTAACAAATAATTTATCCAACACATACAAAATAAAAAAAAAATTCATTAAATGAGCATGCAATTACATTAACATACATGTATTATAGTTGCTAAATTAAAATCATAGACCGCCGCAATAAATGCCTTGATACTTAACAATGGAGATGCAGGACAACTGCAAACGGACTAATCGCACCGTGGCAGGCGAAGAGTTAAAGTATGAGGAACTCCATGGGTCGTGAAAAGCATGCAAAGCTCGTACCAATTCTTCGCTGTAAATTCCGGTGCTCTTGTTGTGACGTCACGCCTGACTTCACTCGAAGATTCGCTGATGACGTTTCTTGCTGAGCGTTATGAATGGTAGGCGCGGTGTGAAAGATCAATATAGTTGATTGATTATTGATACATGAACTACTAATCACCCGAGGGTAAGCTCATTAAAAGCGTTTCTCGCGTAGCAGAATTCACAACAGCTGTGTAAATCTCATATATGTGTCTCTCAACTTAAAAAACTAACTCTTTTCTAATAAAGTGATGCTGTAAGATCACAGCATAATGGGTGTGTATTTTTGGGGGAATATTCTATGTCAATTACAAATATGTCGGTCGTACAGTTTGTTTGTTTAGGTATGCAAAACTGTAAATGCAAATACGCCTTTGATTAATATTGACAAACTGCATACGATTTACTCCTGTAAAGATGACAACGCTCCAAATTCAAATTTATCTGTTAATCTGTTTGTAACTGTATTCAAGGTTGTACGGTTTTGTAAGCATTTGTTTTATATAAGGTTGGTATCTTTCTTTTCGAACTTAAAATTCTTTGTAAATTTAATAAATTATAGTTGCACAAACTTATGTTAATTCAGTAAGAGAGGCAGCCGTTATAACTATGCCTGTCAATGCTGTGTGGTACGCTATGACAGGAGATGGTGTGACCGCTGTCAGCAATCTGGTTGAGGTGTGGCAGCAATCTCATTGCAATCAGCTCTAAACTTGTCCATCCTACATCGCTGCGTTCCTTGATCTGACCACGGCTCCATTAGAAACGTAGAGAGATACGAGGGACAAGTTTCGAGCTGATTTCAATGAGATTGCGTGTGGCAGCTACATCAACATAAAAATTGCTTGTTCGGTTCGTCATTACCCAATGTGATTACTCAATAGATAGCCATGTATATATTCTCATTGAAAACTAGCAGAAATATGAAAATGTGTCCAATAATGTCATATGATTGATAAATATCATACATGTTGTGCTATGAAAATTGGCGGTGATGTATTATGCAGCGTTATTGATGCATGGTCTGTGTTCATCTATCTGTTCACTATGTTCATTTATTCGCTTTCATATGTTTTTGAGGGGATATAACGAAATGCAGTCGTTGAAATTTTAGACAATGTAAACATCACGTAGCTTCGATGGAAGTAAAAATGATTGGAGAAAAGTCATTCATACACGTTTTTACTTGAAGCAAATCGAATAATAATGTATAAATCATAAATGTATGTCTTCAATTATTTTATCGTCATTCGAAAAATTTGCTTTATGAAAGCAATTCGAATATCAGTGTCATTTACAAATGTCAAAATGTTAATTTCTAAATATTTTAAAGTATCATGCAGGCCAATATATAACATTTATCAATAAGCAAACATGAGTGGTGGGGGTTTTTTTTGCAAATGATTATTCATTGATTAAGTGATTTACAGCTTATAGTTATACAAACCTTATCGAGTCTCCCATTCGGGAAGAGGAACTACGTACAGTGTTAATGCATGTATGTGTCCAAACTGGTTCCAAACTGCCTCTTAATGCACTGATGTATTAAAACAAAATTGTACTTACAAAAATGGTATCGTGGCCCCTGTTGAAGAAGTTGAATGGAGGATAGATGGTGATGCCCCCCGACCCCCCATCATCCGTGGTCTCGGTCTGGGAGTCCCCCGCGCTGGCGTTGAAGGGGAAGAAGTCAGAGAGTGGGAGGGGTCGAACCCCCGAGGTGAGAAGAACAGACGTGATGATTCCGAATGTTACATAGTACACGACCGTTGTCGGGTGAATGCCTTTCGACCCAACATTTGAACACATTATAATCAAAAAATGGCATGAAAAAAACAAGATCGGACCTAGTATCACATCTCGACCTGTGTCTAGGTTTTCTCATGTCGGCAGTTAGTAAGTATAACACGGTAGGTCCGCGGCCGAATAACGGCGTACCTCAACGCGTGTAATACGCGAAGGTGATAATGCATCGGCACTAAACCGTAATCAAAGTTGTACAATGGGATGTCGTTGTAATAGTACTCCTGGTAAACTCCCAAACTCCTCGCACCGTCACAGAATCACTTTCCGTCTGTACACACGCTTTATCCGTCACTGACTGATTCACGAGAGGCAAACTCCTCACAACTCTCTGCCGGTTGAATATGGGTCAGGAGCAGTCACTATGTTCCATGGGTGTGGTCGCTTCGCCCGGGCCCCATGGGCCAAAACATTTCTGTAAAAGTAGTGAGATCGCTTCGGGCACCCTTTGTTGAGGCAAATGTTAAATTTCGTGAAAATCCGTCAATCCGTTCCCGAGATATTCACAATTATATCGCACCCCTGTCTGCCGTCCCCATCAACTTGTATGAATGCACGCACAGTGTGACGTCATGATGTTTGTGAAACCTATACAGTGCGAGCTTATTTGGCCAGCACGTGTCAAGGGCGAGAACTCTTGTCACTTCCACTGGCTCTCTGTGTGTGGCTGACGGGCTCGTACAAACATACAAGGGCGTCTGTTGATAGGCCGGGGAAATCTTTCTCATTAACTGTCCGTAATACTAAGTAGCTCATTTCTGTGAACTTGTAAATGTATCGTGCACCCTATCTTTAATTAACTCGGTAAGACGACCGCCTTCTGGTATGAATGAAACTCGTGTAATAGTAAAACTGTCTAAATTTGTAAACTTGTTTATATCATTTTGTCATGAAATCTGTGAACAACACCTGATTTTTTCCATATTTTGTTCTTTTTATGGTCCTGTAATCATATAGCAATCTGTAATCTTGTTTGGTTTTTTTAATTTTTTTTTTTTTTTTTTTTTTTGGTCATGTTTTTACTAGTTCCCAGGTTTTGTTGTGTATAATGGTAAAAGGGATATATATGTTTTCACATTGCCATACGTTTTTAAACGATCGTGTTGATCATTAGTTCAATTAAGTTTGGTTTGTGGTGTAAGCTTCTTTAATTTCCACATTACGTAAATATTGAACGTGGTTCTCGTGTTGCAGTATTCCTTGTAACCAACATATTTTGATAATAAAATCTTTCATTATGTTTTTAAATACATGTATATATGGTCTAGCTCATATATAATGCATTCTGCATGTCACCGCTCAAATATTGCATGAACTCATATAAAATAATGTTATATCTTTGTGTATCATTTTTATGTTTCTTTCTAATAAAAAAATTGTTCCTTTTGTTGAAATGTGATGCTAAAAAACAGCCGTCCGATTGATATTACACAATTACTTCAGTTCTTAAAATGGATAAAAAAAATATGAGCAGCACTCAATGCATTAATTATTTTAGTTCAGCTTTTTACAAAACAATTGCGCCATGTGACTTAACACATTATAATCATGCATTAAAAAAACAGAATACCGTTTTAATGTATTTAACTCATATCTGTATTGACATTTGACACTGAGATATTTGGTAAACAATTATATGCAAATCATCCTAATTTTCATGAACAGCAATAACATTTTTCATCATTTTCATTTTTGATATCGTCGTCGTCGTTCTCGTCGTCATCATCATCAACTAAAACAGCAGCGCCAACACCATCATTATAGATTGCTGTCTTAGTTTATCGAATCCTCACAATAATTCACATCATCATAAACTGTATCATGATTGTATCATCATTATCGTCGTCGTCGTCGTCGTCGTCATTAAAATATTAAATTACAACATGTTATCATCATCAAATTGTTTCCATAAACTTTATCACAACTGCTATCGTCATGCTTACCTCTATCATCATAAATAAATCATCGCCTCATTATATCAAATACTGGTGATGATTAAGATAATAAAACCCTCATCACCACACCATATCGTCCCGTATGTCATAAATCATGTCATCATAATCATCATCATCATCATCATCATCTCCAAAATGGCAGCCGTTCATCTCATCATCACCACCAAATCATAATGATAAAAAAATAGAATGTACTTAATCAGTTTGCAATCAAAGTCTCTCACCTGAACAAAAATAAAATAGACACAGCATATCAACATCCTCCGTCAGCTCGCCATTTTATGAATCTGTATTCAACTTCCTTCTTCTAGAAAACTGGTTTGAATTTCCATACAAACTATTTCTGGATTTTTTTTTTTTTTTTGGAATAAGGTGAGTTTCTAAATGACTTACTATCCCAATTTCGGTTGAGAAGACATGATATTAAATTTTCGTTCAAATTTTTTTTTTTCTAAAATTATTTAATCTAGCTTTTTAGAAGTCAGCAATAATCCCCAGAACAACCTTGCTTTCCTCATTTAACTCAGTTCTTTCTATAAGAAATGAGGAGAAAGGTAAAACCAATACTCTTTTCGGTGTAGAAAGTTCCAAACTGTCCTGTATGATTCAACAAATGAATTTTGAGCGGCGAAACACGATTTGGGTAATGGAAGTCAAAGCCCAAAAAAAAGAGAAATTACGTATGCAAGGTTTATAATAGAAGTTGTTGTTTTTTTATACTCAGTATCCCTTTCCTATCTACTGCTTTGACGTTCAGGGTGTGGTAAATACAAAACTCGTCACGGACGGACCAACTCGTACAGAAACAAACGAACAGCGAGCAGTGAAATACAATCTTGGCATTCCGAGTTTCGCCTTTACGCAGATCTGAGACAGGTACACGAGGGGGTGGGGAGGGGGAGGGGGGATAACTGGCAGGGGTAATCTGTTCAAGAGGGAGGGGCAGCGTTCCTCTCGCTTTTCCTCTAAGAACTACTGTGTTTCTGTCAGGCCTACTTGTCCGTATCCACGTAAACACCAGCAGCCATAAACCACGTGGTAGGACAGATACACTGTTCCTCACGTTACTGTTACTGTTGTTGTTGTTGTTGTTGTTGTTGATGATGATGATGATATATGTCGACAATGTTGATGATAGAACGGTGATGGTTATGATGGTTTCTTCAAAATGGCGACGGCGATGATGACAATAGTGGAAGAGGACGATGGTTATGATGGGAATGAACGATTTTATTAATCTAATGTTAATGAATATGGCAACAATTATGATGACCATGATGGTTTTTATGTGACAGCGACGAGTACATGATGGTGCAGATGTTTCAGATGGACATAATTATGAGACGTAATATAATTATGAAACATAATATAGTTATGAGACGTAATATGATTATGAGACATAATTAATTATGATACGTCATATAATTATGAGACATAATATAATTATGAGACGTAATATAATTATGATATAATTATGAGACATATAATTATGAGACGTAATATAATTATGAGACGTAATATAATTATGAGACATAATATAATTATGAGACGTAATATAATTATGTCCCCGGCCATGGTTCCTTATGAAGCCATCGATTTTGTTTAGTCCTCATTAAATAGAATCTCATTTACTTACTATCTCCTAGAGCATCACATGAGAATCATCTCAAGCCATTCTTATTGTTAGCTTATATACTCTTGAAAGCGGCGTTAAACCCCATATCACCTCACCTTGATAGTTTATGTATACAATGGGATCGTAGACGAAATGTCAGTCTCTGGGAAAAAAACCTCTTTAAAATACTCTTTTGGTTAATCACTCATACGAAAGGAGCAACAACCAAGTGGGATATTCGTGTTGTTCATCCAAAATCATGTTTCATTCTAGGATGAATTTAAGATAAAAAATATGATAAACGACAGTCATAGGTTAGGTAAGTGGACTTGGGGCCAGATATCAACAACGTTAGAAATAATTCATTTCTATTTAATGATTATATATCCATGGGACTGATGGTCGTTCTAACAGATCTACTATAGGCTAGGTAAGACCACAGACTAGTGACTTGTATAGAAGCTACAAGAGTCTTGTATAGACCAAAGACTAGTGACTTGTATAGAAGCTACAACAGTCTTGTATAGACCACAGACTAGATCTTGTATAGAAGCTACAACAATCTTGTATAGACCACAGACTAGATCTTGTATAGAAGCTACAACAGTCTTGTATAGACCACAGACTAGTGACTTGTATAGAAGCTACAACAGTCTTGTATAGACCACAGACTAGATCTTGTATAGAAGCTACAACAGTCTTGTATAGACCACAGACTAGATCTTGTATAGAAGCTACAACAGTCTTGTATAGACCACAGACTAGTGACTTGTATAGAAGCTACAACAGTCTTGTATAGACCACAGACTAGTGACTTGTATAGAAGCTACAACAGTCTTGTATAGACCACAGACTAGATCTTGTATAGAAGCTACAACAGTCTTGTATAGACCACAGACTAGTGACTTGTATAGAAGCTACAACAGTCTTGTATAGACCACAGACTAGATCTTGTATAGAAGCTACAACAGTCTTGTATAGACCACAGACTAGTGACTTGTATAGAAGCTACAACAGTCTTGTATAGACCACAGACTAGTGACTTGTATAGAAGCTACAACAGTCTTGTATAGACCACAGACTAGTGACTTGTATAGAAGCTACAACAGTCTTGTATAGACCACAGACTAGATCTTGTATAGAAGCTACAACAGTCTTGTATAGACCACAGACTAGATCTTGTATAGAAGCTACAACAGTCTTGTATAGACCACAGACTAGATCTTGTATAGAAGCTACAACAGTCTTGTATAGACCACAGACTAGTGACTTGTATAGAAGCTACAACAATCTTGTATAGACCACAGACTAGTGACTTGTATAAAAGCTACAACAGTCTTGTATAGACCACAGACTAGATCTTGTATAGAAGCTACAACAGTCTTGTATAGACCACAGACTAGATCTTGTATAGAAGCTACAACAGTCTTGTATAGACCACAGACTAGTGACTTGTATAGAAGCTACAACAGTCTTGTATAGACCACAGACTAGTGACTTGTATAGAAGCTACAACAGTCTTGTATAGACCACAGACTAGATCTTGTATAGAAGCTACAACAGTCTTGTATAGACCACAGACTAGTGACTTGTATAGAAGCTACAACAGTCTTGTATAGACCACAGACTAGTGACTTGTATAGAAGCTACAACAGTCTTGTATAGACCACAGACTAGTGACTTGTATAGAAGCTACAACAGTCTTGTATAGACCACAGACTAGTGACTTGTATAGAAGCTACAACAGTCTTGTATAGACCACAGACTAGATCTTGTATAGAAGCTACAACAGTCTTGTATAGACCACAGACTAGTGACTTGTATAGAAGCTACAACAGTCTTGTATAGACCACAGACTAGTGACTTGTATAGAAGCTACAACAGTCTTGTATAGACCACAGACTAGATCTTGTATAGAAGCTACAACAGTCTTGTATAGACCACAGACTAGTGACTTGTATAGAAGCTACAACAGTCTTGTATAGACCACAGACTAGTGACTTGTATAGAAGCTACAACAGTCTTGTATAGACCACAGACTAGTGACTTGTATAGAAGCTACAACAGTCTTGTATAGACCACAGACTAGATCTTGTATAGAAGCTACAACAGTCTTGTATAGACCACAGACTAGATCTTGTATAGAAGCTACAACAGTCTTGTATAGACCACAGACTAGTGACTTGTATAGAAGCTACAACAGTCTTGTATAGACCACAGACTAGTGACTTGTATAGAAGCTACAACAGTCTTGTATAGACCACAGACTAGATCTTGTATAGAAGCTACAACAGTCTTGTATAGACCACAGACTAGATCTTGTATAGAAGCTACAACAGTCTTGTATAGACCAAAGACTAGTGACTTGTATAGAAGCTACAACAGTCTTGTATAGACCAAAGACTAGTGACTTGTATAGAAGCTACAAGAGTCTTGTATAGACCAAAGACTAGTGACTTGTATAGAAGCTACAAGAGTCTTGTATAGACCACAGACTAGTGACTTGTATAGAAGCTACAACAGTCTTGTATAGACCACAGACTAGATCTTGTATAGAAGCTACAACAGTCTTGTATAGACCACAGACTAGATCTTGTATAGAAGCTACAACAGTCTTGTATAGACCACAGACTAGTGACTTGTATAGAAGCTACAACAATCTTGTATAGACCACAGACTAGTGACTTGTATAGAAGCTACAACAGTCTTGTATAGACCACAGACTAGATCTTGTATAGAAGCTACAACAGTCTTGTATAGACCAAAGACTAGTGACTTGTATAGAAGCTACAACAGTCTTGTATAGACCACAGACTAGTGACTTGTATAGAAGCTACAACAGTCTTGTATAGACCACAGACTAGTGACTTGTATAGAAGCTACAACAGTCTTGTATAGACCACAGACTAGATCTTGTATAGAAGCTACAACAGTCTTGTATAGACCACAGACTAGATCTTGTATAGAAGCTACAACAGTCTTGTATAGACCACAGACTAGATCTTGTATAGAAGCTACAACAGTCTTGTATAGACCACAGACTAGTGACTTGTATAGAAGCTACAACAGTCTTGTATAGACCACAGACTAGTGACTTGTATAGAAGCTACAAGAGTCTTGTATAGACCACAGACTAGTGACTTGTATAGAAGCTACAACAGTCTTGTATAGACCACAGACTAGATCTTGTATAGAAGCTACAACAGTCTTGTATAGACCAAAGACTAGTGACTTGTATAGAAGCTACAACAGTCTTGTATAGACCACAGACTAGTGACTTGTATAGAAGCTACAACAGTCTTGTATAGACCACAGACTAGATCTTGTATAGAAGCTACAACAGTCTTGTATAGACCACAGACTAGTGACTTGTATAGAAGCTACAACAATCTTGTATAGACCACAGACTAGATCTTGTATAGAAGCTACAACAGTCTTGTATAGACCACAGACTAGATCTTGTATAGAAGCTACAACAATCTTGTATAGACCACAGACTAGATCTTGTATAGAAGCTACAACAGTCTTGTATAGACCACAGACTAGATCTTGTATAGAAGCTACAACAGTCTTGTATAGACCACAGACTAGATCTTGTATAGAAGCTACAACAGTCTTGTATAGACCACAGACTAGTGACTTGTATAGAAGCTACAACAGTCTTGTATAGACCACAGACTAGTGACTTGTATAGAAGCTACAACAGTCTTGTATAGACCACAGACTAGATCTTGTATAGAAGCTACAACAGTCTTGTATAGACCACAGACTAGATCTTGTATAGAAGCTACAACAGTCTTGTATAGACCACAGACTAGATCTTGTATAGAAGCTACAACAGTCTTGTATAGACCACAGACTAGATCTTGTATAGAAGCTACAACAGTCTTGTATAGACCAAAGACTAGTGACTTGTATAGAAGCTACAAGAGTCTTGTATAGACCACAGACTAGATCTTGTATAGAAGCTACAACAGTCTTGTATAGACCAAAGACTAGTGACTTGTATAGAAGCTACAACAGTCTTGTATAGACCACAGACTAGTGATTTATAGAAGCTACAACAGTCGGGCTGTCAATCAAAGCCACTAGTTGGCATTGTTACCGACATCCCCACATTCCTAACGCCCTGTCTGATAGTGTACAGGGCGTGTCCCTCCTTACAACAATAAACACGGCCCTCTACATTTATACAGGTAATTTCCTCAACCACTCGCTCTCGTATTTACATCACACAACAAATTGGCTTATTTGTCTAAATAAATAACGACAAATTCGGTTATCTTTCTTTACAAATATCGGTTAGTTGTGAATAAGTTTCTATTATGTTCCTATGAAAATATATTGTAGGTTAGCAGATTGCATTATCTTGATTTTCGTTTACAATTGATGATTTCCTATACAAAGGTAATCTTAATAACATCCCGATCATATTTATCATCGCTTTCATCTGTTGCTGTTACATCTTTTCATATATGAACGAAAATTCGCAAACACTCGTCTCAGGTGTATATAGATTAAATAATGTTATTGTAGAATTAGGTACATAATCACATTCACATTTGCTAACAAGCGCTTTCTGCCATGGTGACCTCTTCAGGTTAGTCTTTGAATGTCATTTGTAATCACGTTGTTTTGTGACATGACGTGGCATGGTGCTCTTTACGACGTCATAGATGCAGGTGCGTCATGAGCACGATCGTATATCATCTGAAGTCAGGAAATTCGGCAAATATATATATATATAATCACCATCGTCAGTATGTCAGTATAATACAATTTGCATGATCCTAAACGTATTTTGGTACTATATCATCAATGTCAATGTGATGAATACCACTTTATATCACTTTTTATCACTTTATAAAGGGGTTTTCAGGATATTTTCTTTTATCAAATTGTTTCCAGTTAATATTAACTTACGCAAAATGTAGTATTTTCAGCGTGTCAAACATATCATTACTCAACACTATTAACCGTAAGGACAAATTATGAAGAATCAAGCGAAAACTGCTAGCGGCTCTTTTAGTGTGAACACATCTAATCGTTTGCAATTTTTGGACATATAGAAGTTGTGTTGGGTCCTAGAGGGTTAACCAAATTTTTTACCTTCGTCTTAGGATTCCTGTTAACGTTTTGAAATAGATGGTACTCCTTTTGATAAATCTGCTTTACTTTTCGTGAGATGCTCCCATATCCTTAAGTAAACAGTGCCTTTAAAATACAACCATTATTAATTTCAAAGCGGATGGCACTACTTATCTTGACGATTACACTTATATATTCAATATATGAAATACACTAACTTACAAGTAATATAAATTATTTCGAAGTTTACAAAGTATGGATATTGCAAATAACATACCAATGAAAATTTTGTTGATAATTACTTTGATATTGAAGATAACATTTAATAAGTATGATGATACCGAATAAGATGGTGTCTCATTTATACCAAAAAATGGGGTTCACGTAAAAGATGTTTTACAAAAAAGGACAATTTAATGTTTTTGTAATTCAAATGTATAGCGCAGGATGATTGGTTAATTAGAAATTAATGAAGTAATAACGAATGTGTAATAATAACACAATTTCTGTAGGGGCAGTAGCAATGCATAGCCACAATGGTGTTGCGGGCTTTCTCCCTGCAATAATACTAGAAGCCGCGATATAAGTGAAATACTCTTGAAAGCGGCGTTAAACCCTGTATCACCTCACCTCACCTCACCTCCTTCTGTTTTATATTCTAAGGTTTAAGGAATAGGCACTCAGCTGGATGAGTATTCTTATCATTTTATTATAATTGTATTATATTATATTATGTTCTTGAACCTTTTCTTATTCTATTTTGTACTTTCTAGCACTATGATTCTTGCATTTGAATAGATTTATGAATTGACAGGCATCAAAACATATTACGAACAGAAACTGCAGTTGACATGAACCCTACCCTGAGGTCAATGATTAAATTGATAAAGTCGTTGTTGACGACGGCGACGATGATTATCTTGTGATGGCGGCCTTTGTAGATGATGTGATTACGCACCATTTCTTCCATATACGAAAAGGTATTCACATTATGACACCGGTCAAACCTTAGCTATCTATTACATCCACCTCATGATACTCTATATCAGATACTTTCAAACTTTCAGATCACCTATCCTTGAATTGTGTCGCCCATCCGATTGGAAAATGTGCACAGTGATTCTGAACTTGACTAATGAGTAATGCACAGTAATATAATTCTGTCGGGAAAGAAACCAATTTTTGGCTTTATCCAAAAAGAATTATGATAGTATGAGGCATGTAAATATATTGCTTTTACAAATAATAATAAGACAAAGTTTTATTCATTTTGTTCATCTTTCCACACTTAATTCCAGCTTGTTAACAGTGATGATACTTAATATGTGTGTGCGTGTGGGTGTGTGTGTGTGTGAACATATATATACTGTCATAAATATGCACATGTATTATGTAAACATCTGATGGGAAATAAAAATATTTTTTTAAAAACTTGGATAGTGCAATGTACAGGCCGGTTGTTTGTATGAGAGTCTTCTCTTCTTATCTTCTGTTTAATTTGAAGGTGATTGATCTGACATTTTTAGAATGAAATAAGTCAACAAAACATGCTGAATGAATGTAGTTATTGCATAATTCATATTTATGATAATTTCATGTAAAGAAATAATTTATTCAAAAATGTTTTTATTTAGCAATCGCGTCGCGATAAGAGTTTAAAAAAATACTAATTTCGCTAACCATTAGAGGAAAATATTGACTACTTGTAAACTTTAAAAAAGCTTAAAAAGTGGGGCATATATCGTTGGCTTTTTAAAACCGTAGTTTACATTTGTGTTACAATAAAAACATTTTAAAAGCATCGAAGTGGGCCATTTTGATTGAAAGACCATTTATTTCCACGTCAATCATCAAAAGTTGAACCAATTTGGGTTTTATAGTTCTTAAAACAGGCTATTTGTTCTCATCATTTCCGTATCCATGATAGTTTGTTCTTTTCACATCGTAGTTCACAGATGAACGAATGAAACTTGTCATAAAACTTAAATGAATGAACCCTGATAAGAACTCAGGGCAACGCCCAACAAGGTATGATAACATCCCAATACTCTGTAGACTCTATCAGGGTCGCTTCAAACATAATTTCGCTAATTTCACACAATATTAATCTGATACAAATATTCATGAACCATGAAATTAATCTGCAGAAGTCTAATATTCATAAAATCGAATCTGAAGATGGTTTGCAGATGGTTTGTGAACTTCTAGATTAAAAGTTCTTATGTTGTTTTCGTTTGCACCTTTCATAGCTGCATGATTTTTGGATTTAGTATCTAATACCATTTATACGCTTTTCTGATCATTTACGTTCAAAAAAAATAAAAGACATGCTTTTCTGGTTTTAAGTTTAAAAAACCAATTGTATTCGTTTCTGATGTTACGTTTAAAAAACTAACCGTATGCTTTTCTGATGTTACGTTTAAAAAACCAACAGTATGCTTTACTGATGTTACGTTTAAAAAAACAATTGTATTCTTTTCTGATGTTACGTTTAAAAAAACAATCGTATGCTTTTCTGATGTTACGTTTAAAAAATCAATCATATGCTTTTCTGATGTTACGTTTAAAAAACCAACCGTATGCTTTTCTGATGTTACGTTTAAAAAACCAATCGTATGCTTTTCTGATGTTACGTTTAAAAAACCTATCGTATGTTTTTTTGGTTTTAATTCTAGAAAAACAATTGCATTCTTCCAATTGTTTGCTTTTGCTGTGTGTATGTTTCATAAACCATACGTATGCTTTTGTTGTTTTGACGTTTCATACACCAATGCCATGTTTTTTAGTTTGTATGTCTCATACAGAAAATGTATGCTTTAGTTGTGTGTACGTTTCATAAACCAATTGCATGCTTTTGTTTTCATACGTTTTGTAAACCAATGTCATGCTTTTGTTGATCGTATGTTCATAAACATTTACGTTTCTGGTATACGCTGGTATGGTTTGCGCGGTTCAAAAACTTTGTGATTTGAAAATGCATGCTTTTGTGCTTTTTATGTTTTGTGGTTTGTACACTTCATAATCCCATCGCATGATTGTGTAGTTTGCACGTTTAATAAATATAAGAACACACACATGTATGTTTCACGTTGCAATTTACATTTTATTTTATTTCTCATGTTGTACCATTTAAAGGTTAATTCCATTCGTTCGAAGACAATACGTCTCACTACCTTCGATATCACCTTTGACTTCACTTTTTAAAAGACTATTATATTCAATTAACGGAACCATACATATTTATCATGTAGAGATAATAATCTTCAAGTTTAAGTAAAATATTATGAGTTTGATCCAAGCCGTAAAAAATCGTCACCACACCTGTAAACCAAGATCCTGCTAATCCCTGTCATGGTATTCGCACGAGCCTTTGACAGGTAACTAGTATCGACAACGGGCGTGTTGGAAATATTATGCGTTTATTTTGTCATCATTTACCTGTGGCGTTACAAGTTTAATCTACCTGCATACCTGTAGGGGATTAGCGTTTACTTAACGCTAATGCAATATGTGAATATGGCTGCATATGTTTGTTTAAATGTGGTTTCTAAAACAAAACTAGGAAAACATGTAAGAGGTCAAATGTATTGGCAAATATGAAGGTCCATCCTCGGTGATCCAGGGCTATATTCGCCCATATCCTTCTCAAGAGCATCAGAACATTCAGACCTTGGTGACTGAGAGAAAGTATATGTTGGTGGTTTTCGACAATTGTTGAATTATTTTTATCATCAGAATGCTAAGAAATTTTGGCCATGTTTATCATTAAAGGCACTAGCGCACATCAATATTTCGTAATTTACAACCACCACACAGATAATGCATGTCTCTCGATATTACTAACGACCTGCACTCATTAACCTAGCATTTGAAATTATTTTGCAAATATGTACGTACTCATGTAATAAAGTCACACAATTTTACAAGACCCGAAGTATGTAATGCAACGTTGCAGGAACTACGATGTCAGAATTTTTTTTTATTTTGCTGACAGTTGGAAAAGCAAAAACGGCAGCCGTTATGGTTCATCTAACAACAATGTTTAAACTTTGTTTAAGAAATCGGTTTTGTGTCAGGATTGTCTTGATAAAAATTATTTCAAACTTTGTCCTCAGTTCATAGATTAAGGATGATTTATAAGATGCACACATTACTAGTTCGGGCGTTTACAACAATCTTTGTTAAACACTTTTTGTGCATAGCTGATCGTAGATTTTCTATATCTATAAGCCGACCTCGGCCGTCTTGTTTTTTTCATTTTTGGTTTGCAAGTCAATTGTTAAAAATGATAGGCGATTTGTAGGCGAAAAGATCGTGCTATGGTGCCTTTCAGAATATAAACATGAATATGAACAAGAAACGTCATAACAATTGTTTTATTATATCAAAATTAAATGATGAAAGGATGACGTCACAATTAAGATTAATTAATTACCTGAATGAACTGTGAATTTACAGCAGTTCTCACGATAATACATAATTGTCTATAATCTTCGTATTATTAAAGATTGTTACTTGGGGTCACGCTGTCTGTAATAGTTCGAATTCGTATTGTACTTTCAATCCATTGTGGGATTCGAACACACTCCCTCAGAGTCAGGTACCACCGCCAGCACTGACCGTACCAGCAGCTTACCGACTCGCCTCTCTCGCCTCGACTCGAATCGTTTGATTATATCGATTTCAAATCTTAGCAACTCATGTTAATATTCAATATTAGATATCAGAATTTTAACTGGGACGTACATGCCCATATAGATTAAATTGTTTAAAAGTACAAAGTCTTTTAGAATTTAATATCATTGTACTTTAGTCACAGTCGGTCATGCCATGAACAACAATGGCCATGCACCTTGATGAAAATGATTTATTTCAATATATTGACTATTCATTTACATAAAGTAAAACTGCTTCGTCATTCATTTAACGTATATCACTATACAAATAAACTATTGATTTCTGTTCCAAATGTATGTCTGACATACTATTAAATCACTAGAAAACTTATTATATGGTATGGACAGATTTATGTATTGACAGAAGGTCATTAACCTCAAAGCCATGTCTATTTCACCAGAGAAATGTACAAATATCAAGTGTTTGATTTTGATAGAGAAAGGTGGTTCTGTTGACAAAGAAAAATTTCTAAATTTGCGATCAAGGCGAGATCTCTCTCTAATCGATAATATTTACTTTCTGATCAAGATTTATTGATCTCCCCACTGATTGGTTTTATATTTGTATAGATAAGACCAACGCGGTGTTTAAACTAGACTTTGTCCCAGTCCCTTGCACCGTTTCTCTATTTGCGTTAATGACAGTGATCATTTATCATAGGCTAAATATACAAGCGGTATTATTATCCAATCTCGTGGAATCTATCACTGTAACTTAGCCTCTTAAAAGAAGCTTCTTAAGATTCAATTGTTCCAGTTCACAATCTATACATTGAGAAAAACGGTGTCATAATCATCTTAAGTGCACCAGTGCAAAACAAGCACATGTATATGTCCCAATCTATGTGATTTTATTTGAAGTAATGAAGCAAAGCGACGCCGGAAACTGCTACCGCACGAGAAAAATACTTTAATCAACATTTACTGTAAGAAAAAATCCATATATGATTTTACCACACCCTTATGTTATTTTCGAACAAAACGGGGCTATTTCATGAGAGGAAAATATAATGCTTTACGTGCATAGTTCGCTGAACATGTGTACGTGTATCTAAAAAGCGGTGGAGTATTTGGACGACAGTATCTTGATTTACAAATTGTGATATATCCTATCACGCTCAGTTATCTAGGAAACTACCCATTTGGTAATATACAACGACAAACGGTTTTTAATTTCTGGCTTTGTCAAGCGAGATGTTGACCTACATTTGCTCATTTTAAACATACGAGAATGAAGTCCTACAATATGCGTGTGTATAATTGAGTGTCCTTTCACACAGTTTAGAATAGTTCTTTAGCAACTCTATGGCTATCTGATTTCAGAAACGATTTCAGTTCAAGGAAACAAATATAGAAAATAAAATACAAATTTTAAAATGATGTTAGTTACTGAACACTGTACCGCGTTAAACTTTTCTCGTTTGATATTAGTTCATGCAAAATATGTTCTCTTCAGGGAATTTTGATATAGAATTTTGATTAAGAATGGTGATGGTTAAAACTGCATGCGCCCATTTTTGTGTGAACACCTTTAATCTTTATAGCAAAACATGCAGGCATATCCTTAACCAACTAAGAACTGATTTCATTGATTTAAAAAAATATTTTGTTTGTTTTTTATACGTGGGATTATTTATTTTTAAAAGACTTATTACATTGCATGATGGGCTCACGTGAATTGTAAAACGTATGACGTGCAAATTTACGCGTAGGATATTGTCCGAAAAAGTCTCCATTAGTTTGGCACAAGGGACTCGTCCAAGGCCGCGTGCCAAACTAATGGAGGCCTTAGAGGACCATATCTAACTTAAAACTTCACTTAAAGTCACTTGTAACTATTGGAGGTCGCTACCCACTGTCATATTTATGTTAACTAAGTGTCAAAACACTTCAAATTAACCCAAAAGCCTTCTTATTTTGCTTTCAAGTAAACTTTAATGTGGGTTTTTTTCTCCCTATACATGTATTTACCATAAAAAAAGTGCAACCCATAAATTAACTATTGGAGGTTGGACATTAGTTGAAAACTATTGGAGGGTATCTTCACTTTATCTTGTCTATTGGAGGCAATGCAGGGGCAAGATGGAACTAATGTTTACACAACTTAGTTTTAACTCGAGTTTATTGACACTTGAAACGGTCCATCCTTCATATATACTTTTGTTTAGTCCCAAAGGTTTGTGGAGAATGATATCATCTATCTATTGATGGACAACCACTATGCATAGGCATAATAACAGAAGTGTTATCATATCACTTTCTGTACACGTCCACGTCACATGTAGTGATCCTTTTGCCATGATAGAAATGGAGATTATTTCACACTCTTTTCACAGTTTGGGATATTATATAAGTGTACAAGACATTCAAAATGATTACGACATGAGTGTTGAATAATGCTAAATATGGAGGGGGGTACTGTGTTAAGGCACGATCGAGTGTCGAAAAATATATGTTGGGTATATATATAACATTTCTGTTTATTACAGAAGTAGCGAAATGAAAGGAAATAATCAAAATCAACATTCAACCAAAATGTCCCGCCGTCGGCGTATTTGTAACACAACGGCATAAGTGGACTATGATGTCCAAATATTGTTATGAAGTGACGTCCCAATGTAAAAGTGATTATTTCCCGTATGAAGAATATGAACAAAGGAAGGTATGATTGTCCTCGTAGGTAATAAGACGTTTTGTGGATATCTATGAGTGAAGAAGCTAATGTTAATATAGGTAAGTTTCTTTAGGATGTTGATTGATAACACATCATATGATACCTGGTAAGTGTGATTGAGTTGCATTCAAAATTAGGTTTAGGTTAAGGTTATATACCATAGAAATCTATATACATTTAAGATGTTTTTCAAAATACTTAATCTATTGTTAAGTTATCAACTTATTCTATTCACTATCTAGTAAACGATAAATCTCTAACAAATGAGACACGATTCATCTAAGAACTTGTTTGAATTTTTGAAAAGTGAATGTGTGCCAGAATTTTATGACGTGGATATTTATGTATATACATTTAGTAACAACCCCAAAAAGAAAGGTTTTCCCCGTTTGCTCGTTGATTTGTAGAGTTCCACTATGTATGAGGATATTTTGAAATGGGAACGCCTCTTCAACAAACTGCTCAATTTGTGAAGGCACTGTTAATGCAAGGAATACCATGGAGAACGGACTCTAATACCTTATTCTCTGTTTGACTTGAGGGAAGTTCTGGAATGCCATCTCTAGTCAGTCAATTCATAGTATCTGAAGAGATACATTTGAATAGAAGGTCTAAGTATATGTGGTAATAGCATCCCGGAAACCGACATAGTAAATAAAGCGGGGCGATAGAGTCGCCCTGACTATATCCTACTTGAAGGCAAATTTTTTTTAGCTTGTTGACATTACTTGAACTTATCTTCAAAGTGTAAATTTGCACATTCTAAATCTATACCAACTTGTCAAAGAACTGTTTGGGTAAACCTTTACTGCAACGATAATGACAATGATACTATATGTTTTTATTTTCCTTATTGCTTATTTAATTAAATGCTAAAAAATACAAGCAGTGCTTCTATCCACAAAAATGATTTATTTGTAAATTCGAAAACCGTTTTTAAAGAAATATGAATGGCATGTTAATTGCATGTTTCACTAACAAAATCTGTATTCCAAATTTGGCACAAAGTGATTCTATTATTAGATATACATGAGGAAAAAATGAAAGTAAATTTGATTTTCAAAGTTAATGCTAAGAGCCGGATTTGTTTAAAAATTAAAAAACATATCAACATTAAAGAAGCTTTCCTTACGGGGCATTTTAGAAGCTGGATTGATGAAGTAGAACGATTCTTATGCATAGTCAACTTCTTTATTGCACGAATTGCGACGTTTCGGTGTAGATACTAACACCGTTATCAAGCAAGTGATCCATTAGAACTCGTTCTACTTCATTAAAGAAGCCGTAAATGGTTCTATTTAAGTTGGTTAATTAAATATATGCTGATAAAGAGTAAGTCGTATCCAGTGAACTGCCCCGAAGAAACTACCGAGGTAACGTCCAAGATTTATAAGGCTGTTGACACAAGTGACAAATGTAACACCTCACCCATAATCACACTTTACCTCTGAGTGCCCCCTCTACATGGTAAGTATTCTTGAGACCTTTCGCACCTGTATCATTAATAAGCGTTCATAGGTGTCACTTACGAGTGGTCTACCTGTATGAGTGAAATATGGTGTAAGCGTAAACAGCTTACTGGGATAGATCATTTTCGAATAAATTTTATAACAGTTTTAAAATATAGACATATAAACATAAAACTCCGTGGAAAGTGAAATATGCATTTTAACCCATTTGCATACGGTCCCCTATAAATTCCACGATTGATGTCTCAAGGGAATCTTCCCACGCATGGCATATTCTTACGCCAGCCCCAATAACATGCTAAGATAGGCCTTGCTGCATGTTCCGTACTTTTCTGTGTTTGTCGCGAAGGCTGCTGTGGAAGATGTCTCAGGGGAGTTAACAATAAAAACTTGATTAAACCTTGCGATTAGCCAGTCAATGCTAAACAGCGAAGCCTCAGAGGAACAGCCAAACAGGAACCTAAGGACAAGTCTCGTCAACAGACGTTCAGACTTTAATTTAGTCAAAGATTTTTTCTGCTAACATGCAGAAGCAACAGTTTCCTTAATTCATTGGCTCCTTATTCCGTAGTTTTGGACATGTTCAAAGGGGAAAGACTTTTATAAGTAATCGTAGGGTTTATAGGAATAATTCTGTTTGTTACAGGACAATGAACTAAAATTCATGGTTGCGAAAATTAGAAATTGATCTAAATGTCTCTGAAAGCATGGGTGGAAACTTCGTCCGGATGTTCTTATCATCATTCATCGAGAAGTGTGAGTATTCAGTAAAGTCACAATATTGAATCAAAATCTGTTTAGGTTGTGTTGGTGATCACGTGAATACGTAAACCGTATAGTTGTCATAGTGTATTGTCACGTTATCTTCATCTGTCCTTGTTTTCTATTGTCACCCATATGTTCGCTACGAAGTAACAAGCTTGTATTTTCTGATAAAATATCTTAGAATCACCTATGTCGTATCGTGACAATGTCTCCTTAAGCCGTATACGCCCGTTCAAGTGTTTGGAAATGGACACGAATACTTGGTTATAAGAACAGATCAAAAGTTGAGACCGTCATGGAATCCTTTCCAGACTGACACTTGACACCCCTTAATGTGGACACCGCCTTGTTATTGGACTGTGTAAACATTGGAATAAGGACAGTCCATGTGCAACACAGAGGGGAGGTCGGGGAAGGTCATGGGTTATCATGGCTTTGTGATTACGCTTCTTTGATTTGGTCTTTTGAAACTTTGTGTATTTACCTTGAAAGGAATATATCTCATGTTAAGTTGGAATGTTATTATAGTTCACCTATCGTCAAAGATTTTTGTGAAAAGAGAAACGTATCATGGCTGAGTTTCAAAAAGATCTTCTGATAAAAAGGGAAAAGAATATATATATATTTTATCATATACACATGAGTGTCAAAGGGTGTACATGAATTCACCAGTCGCCATGATTTCAGGGACACATTTCACATTCTAAGCGTTCATCGTTATGATCGTTGACAAATTTAAATGCAAACATAATGAGAATCCTATTATAGGATGATAACACAGAATAAATACTTCGTTGAACGATGAGGCAGAGAGGATTAAACACACGTCTTGAACAGTGTTCGACTGGAGACCGGAAAAAAAGTCACGGAAAAAAGTCACAAATTTCCATAGGAAAAAAAGTCACAGGGAAAAAAGTCACTTTTTATTAGCCATCAATATAAAACAATAACATACACATATTTCATAACATTATTCTTTAAAACAATAACAGGGAGCGTTGTTTATGACTTTTTCCGTGACTTTTTTTCCTGTGACTTTTTTTCCTAGATTCGTTCGACCACGACAACGATATGGTAGATTAAACAATTATCCACAGTTTGCTCTATGCTAACACCTCCGGCTTTTTGAGCAAATGTCCTGGTGTTGAAACGCAATGAATCACGGAAATTTCACAAAAGGTTTTATCTATATCTTATAACTTTATATGCGTATTCGATCATTTTAATTCTTAAAGCCAATTTTTAATTAATGACTTGTAAATTAGCGTTTTTCTTTATTTACACTCGTGCTGCAACTTTAATTCGTTGCATAAACTGTTCTTCACTCACCATCTTTATACACGTCCATCATGAATCCAATTCTTCCTCCATTTTTGGAAAATATGCAATCTCATTAAAACCATATCCATCTTAACCCATACCTAACTATGTTACGACGAGCTCCGTGACCTTTGACACCAGATTTCTAATGAAGTCGATCGTGTTAAAAAATTCTTCTAAAAGCCCTCCAATGACTGAATAAACATCGTAAAACCAACATTAAAGGCACTAAAGCACGCTTTTTTGTTTCAAATTTGTTATGTCAATACATATATGAACAAAGACACTAACTTTAGCTTTCTATCGATGCAATGGAATACTAATTATTTTTTTACAATTGACCTGCAGTCAACAACCGTAGTAGGCTTAGAGATATGATAAATATCTTTGGTCAGCTGCGCACAAAATGGAAATAAATATGGACAGTTAAAACATTCGTTGTCTTTACGAAATATTGGTGTTCTCAAGTGCCTTTTGATAAAATAGGAACGTTTGAGATTTGAATGAACATCTAAAATATTTCAGACATTTGGGACCTTTATTGGACCAATTTGCATGCAATGCAAAGTACAAATTCCATCCTTGCAGGAAGAAGAATTTTGTAAAGCCTAACTGCGTCAGACCTTACGAATGACAACAATAAATGCGCCGTTATGACGATATACCACAAGGACGTTTCGCCACATTGGCATTTTCGTGCGAAAAAAATTCAAAGGATCTAAAAAAAATACAAATGATATTATTACAATCATTAGTCACAGTTCTGTTTTGTTTCATATTCTTGCACATTTAACACGAATTGGGCGTCGCCAGGGGCAATAAAAAACAAGCATTTGTACGTGTAAACAATGTTACGGTCAAACTTGGATGATAGCTAATCTGTACTTGTCGTGCACAATCACGTAAAAAGCATTTCTGGTAAAATGAACAAGTCTAACGGCTCGACTGAACAATTGTAGAGTCTACGGTTGATGTTTATGACTTAATTAATTCTTTAGCGAACGTGATGTTCATAGTAAGTGTCCAATGATTGTAAGGTAAAAAGGAATACGTTGTGTAAAGTTTATTATTCTTTAAGTTTTGTTAGATTAAGTTTATTGTAACATGATCGCACAAATAAGTAAAGTGTATACTGATGAATGTTTGATACTTATATCCAGTGTCCCTGGTTTGCATAGAAGGAAACATTTAATGTATATTAATGTTTTATTCACGAGAGGCTGTATTTTTTATATTTCGTGTACCGGAGAATTTACATGAAGGTAACGATAACGTTATCAATGATACTTAAACAGTTAAACGTGACGCTTCGAATAACATCCACAGGACATCCCACGCAAGTTAATATAAATTTGATTTTGTTTGTTGTAATTATCTATCATAAGATGCATTCAAATAACTAAAATATTATATGGATATATCAATAATGTTGATTTCTGCTTGAAATGGTGAAGAAAATCAACAAAGTAGGTTAACTCGTACGCCATAACTCACACCCAACGAAATACGACATGCAAAGTGTTCAAAGGCCACTGAAAGGATAGCTACATATTATTACCAAAAAACTTGGAATTTAACTAAAATGTTTTCAACTTGTGATATGATTCATATAAACATATAAACATATATTTTTCTAAAATTCACAGACACGTTTTAACTAATGATGCGATTCATACATAACATCCCTGTTTTTAATCTACTTGCATAAAATATACAAGAAAACTTTATACTAATTAATGTAAACGTACAAACAAACTAAACTGAACCCAAAATGGAAAGATTGAATTGATTCCAATAAGTGCAAACAAATTCATGGAAGTTGAAGAATTGGTTTTATCAGAGTTTTCCCGCATGCATTATGCTAAAACGACGAATGGGTTTCACAATTCTGTTGAATATATAAGCAACACTGCCTAAGTGCAAATTAATTAATGCAAATTTGATAAAAATGGTATGGATATTTATTTTTCTCATTTCAAAGTTGTTGTTAATGTATTGTGTAAAGATTTCGTGTGTGCATTTTCATTAAACGCAAAATTCACTATATCTTTCATTTTTAATCATTTTTGTTCACCTTAATTTAAACCAAGACTGTATGATTCTTGATATTAATATTGATATAGTGTGTAATCTAACACAATGTCCCTTTTAAATGAATATTCTATGCATATATTTCACGAAATATAAGGAAAAGTGTGTCCAATTATACATTACAACAATGTAACGTCCTTGAGCAAGACTTTAACTCGAATCACAGCTACTGATACGGATAATAACACCAATTCAGACATTAAAAATTCAGGGCACACCAGTGCAGAATTTTCATCAAACAAATATATAACACGAGGATAATACATGCATCTTACTTTCTGCAGTTTGTGCAAATATAGGCGTGTTCACTTTCCTGCTACCATCTAGAACAAATGTTAATATTTACAAATCATAAAACCTCATATCCTTTAAAAAGTACTATGGTGGAATGTTAGGGCCATCTTTATCGTTTTGCTATATATTCAAATGACATATGCTATCCATTTTATTACTCAAATAACAAATTACATATTCAAATCATTAGTTATCGCTAACATTCTCATAACTAGACCAAAAGTTAATGTTTTTTAATTATAAAAATTCATATATGTGAATTGTACTCTCGTGGTATGTTAGGGCCCTCTTGGTATTTTCTAAACTTTCAAATGAAAAATGTTAATATAGTTATATATATATATATATATATATATATATTTGAAAATAAAATACTTCAGATATATATATATATATATTATTGTTCAAATCTTATTTTACATATTCAAATCATTAGTTTTCACTGAAATGATCCCAACCAGAAAAAAAATTTAATAGTTATATGTATTTTAGATTTTTGACAAATTCACCTGACACGATCTATAATCTTCTTTGACAAATATCCTTATTCACATATTCAAATCATTAGTTATGGCTATCCTGCTCTTCACTAAATTATATAACCTCGAATCCGTGAAATTGTACTTACGGTGGTATGTTGTGACCATCTTGATTTTATTCCGATTTATTCTCTCCGCACATAATATAAACTTCATCTTTTAAATCCTATTATAAATTAAAGAGCCACTCCGTGAGTTGTTGGAGTCATATATGCCAAAATTAATCAATGGTGTCATTTGACCGCCAGGAGGGCAGTTAGATAGCGTTTGTTAGATTATTTAACTATAGTATCCACGTATATTGGACGTGATATCTAAACCTCTGTGCAATTATAAGGCTGTTTTCGACTTTCATGGAAAACCAGTATTTGTCATATATATGTCTTTTGGACATGAAATGTTATGATGTTTTGATTCTATATATCACCACATATGACATTTAGGTTCGTATCAAAGGTAAACAATATGTTATGAAAATCACGGAGTGGCTCTTTGAGTATTTAGTTGAGATAACTTGGCTTGGATCAGCCATAAAGGGGGGACCATGAACAGTTGAAAACGGCTGAACTAGTATATTGTGCAGCTTTTGAATTTACCTTAACTCTGAACAGAGAATAAAGGATGTTTTATTGTTTATTAAAATGTTGTTTATTAAAAGAAATTTTGCAACTTAACCCATTTCATAAACATTGTTTAGCATTGTTATTAGATTAAGATAGCGACTGCTGTTTCCTATCAATATTTCAATAGGTAAATATTTTGTTTAATAACTTACGATGTAGATTACCTGAGCGCAGATCGTTAATAATATCGAGCGATATGCAATATTTGTGCATTCGTTGTATACACGAAATAGTACCTTTAACTTTATTTTATAGCGTTAGATTTAAAATTTCTTAAAGGTCATGCTGACAAATAAAAGATTTATCCAATCGTTAATCATGGATCTAGAAGTAAAAGATATGGCGAAATAAAATTATTTTTTCATATGAGTTTCTGTAAGTATCATTGAAAAGATGTGGTTCTACTATACAGCCCTCGTTTACAGAGACAATTAAACATTAAGCTTACAGGAGTTAACAAATTTAGCTATACATGACGTTACTGCATTTAATTCAAATGATATTTTTAAGAATGAGTGCAAGAAAAATATGACCGGAAATGGAAGTGTTGCGCGCGCATGTTTCGGATCTCTGAAGATGTTGACACAGATGAGGTTGAATAAATAAGCCATACTTATAATTCTAGTTACGCCCATTTGCGGCGACGTGTAAGGAAATGTCCTGTTTTGGTTCTATTTAACCCCTTATTCCATAGATTGTAATGTGAGTGCATTAATATCATGTAAATCTTTCGGTATGATATAAAACAAATTATTAAAGTGGCTTGATTTTTTTCAAATGCAGTGAGATAACATTACCAAAAAAATCAAAGGTTAAATTTCGTGCATTTTTTTGAATGAGAAATATAAGAATTAAGAACATTTAAAAAGTTGAATAATCTTATATCTAAATGAAATACATATAAATATATTGAGGTTTGTTTAGATTTTATTCTGGTCATGAAAGTTATGTCTTTTAAATGAAATATTTGAGAAAAAGAATGGACATCACAATAAATCCTCATGGAAGATGCCAAGAATGCAATCTTTAAATGAACAAAGCATTTGTACTTTACAATATCAATATAAAGATAGGTAAAAGAAAGGAAATTTAAAAAAGCAAAACATATGTAGCATCATCGTTTAATACATTCATAAATGCTGATAAGAGAAAGTGGGGGAACATCGATTATTTACTCGAATCCAATTCATTCTCTATTCCTAAGGTGTAAACGCTTAAGACAAATAAACAACTAAAAGTACATTAAAGTTAAATCCTCCTTGTACCCAAATGGCGGTATTTGATTTCAGGGAGGAACGTTGTAAATGGGCGTCTAATGAAACAAACTGGACCTTGCATTTCTTTGAACTTTTGAATTTGCCGCTTTGCATGAAGAGACTTTCCATACTCTCTTCGAAAACACAGTGTAAATACACGCCTTTGAACAAGAGAGATGAGTTCTGCATCTCCATCACTGAAGAGTTCTTGAAACGCGACGTATCTTCCTTCAGACACAGAAGAGTAAAGCTTTGAAATGATCTCAGTGTCCTTCGATGATTCAAACTTCTTTCAATATGGTTAAATACAAGTGTACACAAGGCGTTCAACAAATTCCTTTCAAAGCAATTTAATCCTAAAGGTGTATAAACCAATTTCCTTTCATATTCTGATCGCATTAAAAACGGTAAGTAAATTTGACGAATTTTGTTTAAATTCGGGATTTTTATAGCGAAAATTCCTATTCTCGATGTTCATTTTGTGACTTAGTGCATCAACAGTTCGCGTGTAATTCAAGATGTCACCTGATGACTCAACCTTGACGGTACAGTGTATGCATGTATTGTTATGGTAAGTGAACATGAACACGCCCACTGCGTCACAGGAAAACTTGGTGTAAACGATACAAAAGAAATCTTGATAATTTTCAAATGAATCAGACAGGACTATGTCAGAATGGGAAAAAAAATAATGATCAAAATTAAAGGGAAAGGTTTAAAGATAATTCAAAATTGAACAAAACCATTTTAAATCTGATGAAGATAATCTTATGGGCATACAAGTTCATTTTTTCTTCTTGATAGGCGACGGTCTGACATTATAGATTTCAAGCATGCAAGTATCCAGATCAAAACTTCGTCTACCAATAAGATGAACAGAATTAAAATGCTTTTATCATCCTTCATAAACTCTACTAAAATGCCTTTCAATGAATTTAATATACTTGACAAAAATCAGATTTCATAGACAGAACACAAGAATGGAAATGTGAATGAAAGGATATGGAGCAAATGACATTTTTTGGACCCAAGATATTATTATCCCGATTGCATATTGAGAAGCCTTGTTTACAACAAATAGATTCACCTTAAATGAATTCAATTATTCAAAAAACAATAGAAAATGTGTTCTCGATGTGTTGGACATAAGAAATTTACACCCTCTAGCAATAAGTCTATATGAATTTGACGCATGCATGAAACTCAAAAGAAGATATGTAAATGCGAAAAATTTAATATGAATCAGGCATCGAAAATATTTTTTGACAAAAATCTGACTTTAACACCTTTGATCATTTCAAAGTGATAACAGATTACTCCTCTTTTCTTTTTAATAACGACATAAACTCGGCGTTTTCAAAAGTTCAGGGCGTTCCCCAACCTGAGGCGATGGAGCTGTACATTTTCCGGATGCACAACGAGTACCTGAGCACAATACGGGGTGCATTCATGTAAGAGCAGTTGTCTATGCAAGAGCGCTCCTGATGAATACATAATAAACTGTAAACACATTCAAAAGCAATACAGCGTCTCCTAAAATGCGTAAAAATTGCAGTGTGCCTCGATAAAGTTGTGAAAGAAAGATAAAAGGTGAATAGACTGTCAGTGGCGGATCCAGGATTTTTTTAAAAGGGGGGGGGGGGGGGGAAGAGAGAATCGGATTCTGAAAATGTCAACGGGGGGAGGGGGGAAAGCTATTGTTACGTTATATATTATTTACTATGAAACCATTCATATTTTCGATTTATTTTTATTGACTTGAAGCTATAATATATTATTCCGAGTTATATTGCCTTATCTGAATATAAATTGCACTGTCTGAAAACAACATTATCAGATCAAAATTCCCAATGTAATATTTGAATACAAATTGTACAACTTTTACATATTGAAGTCTCTGAAGACACATTTTACAATTGTGATACACGTTGTACTATCCTAATATTCACTACATTATTTTAATACAGATTGCACTATTAAAATGATATAGAAGTAGCTAAATACATATTTCAGTATATGAATACATACACATTGCCAAATAAATGCAAATTTAAAAATCGATAACCAACGGTACATTGCCTTTGTGAAAGATTTAAATACACATTGCACTATTAAAAAGATATAGAAGCAGCTAAATACACATTTCATTATATGAATACATACACATTGGGCAAAAATGCAAATTTAAAATTCGATAACCAACGGTACATGCATTGCCTTTTTGAAAGATTCTTCACAGTTTATTTGTCTGCTGGTACTCCAAATATACATATACAAGACTTGCACTAATGTGTTTTAGAATGACTACTCTTTATTTTGTTGAAATTCACTCTGCCTTGTTTTGACGTAAATGCAGGGAAACACTGCTGTCGTCGTTCACACTTGTTCGCCTATTGAATGTACAGGGTTAAAACACCTGGCGGCGAGATAACAGCTAACGCCCTATATGGTGCAAGTCAAATTAACACACTTTCTCCAGCTATATCGGGTCAAGGTTATGTAGCTAATAGCACTATATATGCCTAAATGCTGTCAAATGAAAGGGTTATGAATCAGGGCAACATTTATCATATACTCCGATCAGTGTGTTGTTTAACAGGGAAGATCAAAGAGACGTATAGCTTACCTGTAGCACATAAAACCTTATATTTGTATAGCAATAGTTTTTAAAGATATGGTCGAATGAAAAATAAACGATATGCGTACATCATCGTATATAGGTTGGACGAAATACAGAATAAATGTATAAATGTATGTATGTATGTGTAGGTATGTAAGTATGTATGTAAGTAAGTATATACTTGCGTGACATCTTTACATAGCCTTGCGTAATGCTTAACTAATTACGATTAAGGAAGAGGAAATGTCAACATGGGAAACCTGGGTAGCGTATATACAGGGGATTTATGGACCACGCTTATGGATGAGAATTTCTGATAAAAAATATTATATAAGATATATATGTTATTTGTTATAGACAATAGTAAACATTGACCTCATACAACATGTTTGCTGTATCATAAGATATATACAACATAAAAACAAATATCATAAGTAAAATATTTTATCACGAAATTAAGAGCACCGTGAACACATACAAGGAGAACATTTATAGATGTGTTTATCCGGATTTGGTCGATAAGTCGAATGTCTAGTCAACCTCAGAGATTCAGCTAATAAGTCAAATATTTGTACAAGTCCTAGTAAATATCGGATCCTTTTCGTTTTATCAACCTGATTGTAATTAGTTCTAATGTACTTATCTATAATCATATCCACTCCTAGACTGTCGTGATAGCGTGTTCAAAGTATCCTGGTAGCATAGAACGGTACGTGTAAACCAAATGTCTTCTTTTGATTAAAAAAATCGTCGAATCTATCTCAATCTCAAACATTCTATTGACATGGTAAGCTTAGTTTAGTACAGATAGACTAGTTACAATATTTTTTCATTATTGTTATCCGTTGAATAAAAATCATGTGTTTACTCAACAAGGGCCACCAAAAATTCAATTTAATGGTATCAAACAGGACATTCTTAATGTTTGAATTTAATGTCGAGGTGGTCTTAACGTTCTGTTGGTTATTTAGTGAGAGGGCATATGAATTTTGATTGTAATCGTTTATATTATCAAATATGAAACAGGCTTTAGCCTAATTGACAATTGTTGGAAATAAAAAGTCATTTGGTTCATTACAGACCAGGAATCTGTTTAAAGTAGTCGCCAGTTTTGCAACTTATTAGTATAAATGACATGGGCGTTTCCATCATTACTATGGCAACGAACAGGTGTGCTGTCCGGGTTGCCACTGACGTGTTACTGAATCAAACTCTGAATCATTATCATACGTCAATCATCGAAAGCACGTGTACCTCAAGGTTAAACTGATCACACAAACCTACAAAAATAAATGTAAACAATTAAGAAGGTTTATACCTTGTTAAAGGTGAGTGGGGTGACCTGGGGTTTAATGCCGCTTTCAAGAGTATTTCACATATATCGCTGCTGCTAGTATAATTGCAGGGAGAAAGTCCGCAACACCATTGAGGCTATTCACCATGGGTGGTAATGCATGGAAATTCAGTGCAACATTGCACCCAAACCTTACTGCATACAGAACTGTTCTCTACTGCAGACAAGGTTACCGAGCGCCTACGGGATTCGAACCACGGACCTCTTGATCCGAAGCCGAACGCTGTAATCACTGCGCTATCCCGACCCTTGTTGTTAAAGGAGGGCCTCTCCGAAAGCTCAGAAAACGAAAATATATTAGAAGATGATGTTAAAAAAGAAAACGGATGAAAACCATAAAGAAAAATGCCAAGGATAAAGATTTTGAAGAAGAAGAAAAATGTTTAAGATGAAGATGTTGAAGAAAAATGTTTTAGAGGAAGATGTTGAAAAAGAATGTTTTAGAGGAAGATGTTGAAAAAGAATGTTTTAGAGGAAGATGTTGAAGAAGAAAAATGTTTTAGATGAAGTAGTTGAAGAAAAATTTCTAAGAGGAAATAGTTGAAGAAGAAAATGTTTAGATGAAGATGTTGAAGAAAAATATTTTAGATGAAGATGTTGAGGGAAAATGTTTTAGAGGAAGTAGTTGAAGAAGAAAAATGTTTTAGATGAAGATGTTGAAGAAAAATGTTTTAGAGGAAGTAATTAAAGAAAAATGTTTTAGATGAAGATGTTGAAGAAGAATGTTTTAGATGAAGATGTTGAAGAAAAATGTTTTAGAGGAAGATGAAGAAGAAAAATGTTTTAGAGGAAGATTTTGAAGAAGAATGTTTTAGAGGAAGATGTTGAAGAAGAATGTTTTAGAGGAAGAAGTTGAAGAAAAATGTTTAAGAGGAAGATGTTGAAGAAAAATGTTTTAGATGAAGATAATGAAGAAAAATGTTTTAGAGGAAGATGTTGAAGAAAAACTTTTTAGAGGAAGATATTGAAGAAGAAAGTGCTTAAGATGTAGAAGTTGTGTGAGAGCAGAAGAAGGCACTGAAGAAGAAAATTCATATGAAAAAGAGAATTGAAAAAGGTAAAGTTTAAAAGAAATGTTCAGTAAAGTAGTTTAGGAGATGTTATTTAGTAGGTGAACATGCAGAAAAAATCCTTTCAAAACAACATTCTTATTTCTTCGAGGCTCTTTTTCAATATTTTAAATTTGATATATAAATATTCAAAGAGTTTTCATAAACTTCAGAGTGAGTTTCTAAACCATGTCTATGCAAGCGAATTGAATAAGCATGCAAATTTGCTTCAAATTGCCTGTGGCAAAACGCTTGACAATCGAAACTGATCTCAGAAACGAAAGCCAGTCTTGTGACTTTAAACAGAGGCTAAATGATAAGATAAACACACATTTTTGTACATAAAATAAGAAATGTTTCCAATGTTGTTCCAAACAGAGACGCCTGAACGGGTTGCTCTCTCATTGGCATAGTTCTTGCATAGGTGCGAAGCAATCAACTGTTGTAATAGAGCAAATTAAAGCATGCAAGCAAGTTGAGAACATGTACGGTAGAACATAAATGGAGAAGAAAAGAATTATTACAATCAAAACGGCAAAACATATAATGTAGTATAGCAACAAATACCGCCAAAAAAATTATATTTATAGAATGGCAATGTATGGCATCTTATAGTTTGTTTGGTATGGTATGGTATGGTATAGTATGATATATGATATGGTATGGTATGGTATGGTACGGTGTAGTATAGTATAGTATAGTATAGTATAGTATAGTATAGTATAGTATAGTATAGTATAGTAAGGTATGGTATGGTATGGTATGGTATGGTATGGTATAGTATAATATGGCATGGTATAGTATGATATGATATGGTATGGTATGGTATGGTATGGTATGGTATGGTATGGTATAATATGACATGGCATGGTATGGTATGGTATGATATAGTATGGCATGGTATAGTATGGCATGATATAGTATGGCATGGTATGGTATGGTATGGTATGGTATAGTATGATATGATATGGTAGGTATGGTATGGAATAGTATGGTATGGTATAGTATGATATGGCATGGTATGGTATGGTATGGTATGGTATGGTATAGTATGGTATGGTATGGTATGGTATGGTAAAACGAATGATAGAGATCTCGAATAGCACTGTTTACATTAGAGCAATGTCTAACATAGCCTAAGTTTATAACATGGAATATTATGGAATAGAAAAACAGCTCACATTTTACAACAAAATAGCACAGACGTATATGCAGTTTATGGAAATTGGCTTTGGATAATTCATATCATTGTAATCGATGAAGAACACATACAAACATCTAAGCCGTCATATGGTGTATCTGTTACTATTTTATAATGTCTTCACCTTTTAAAAAGAGGCATATGAACGGATTGTGCTTCCATTTCATTCATTTGATTCCATTTAAACCAACGAATCTTCTCGGCAAGAACTCGTGCACTCAAAAGGTTCCCTACAGCGAAATGATAGCACAAGCCTCCGGAATGTGCCAGGCAATGCAATTTTATACATCTCACTTTTTAAAATTTATTTCGAGATGATATCAACAAATATCCGTTACCAGAATTATACAGACTTCGTTATGTTGCTGTTTAAACACACCCAGGCCTTATATCTGTGCTAAAACATTATGAACGGGCGGCCTTATCGAAACGGGAGTAATTTACAATCTTAATTTTACCTAATGACCCCAACCGCAAATATATAGTTATCTAGGTAAACACTTTACTTCTTTCTACAAGACCCTAGTTAGCGCAAGTCTGCCCGAGCCTATTTGGCTTGCAGGGCTTTGCTCGGTCGATCCTCGCTACTGCGGTGTAGCTCTGCAACTGACGTTCTAAATATACGATCAGAGCTTTTATAGTAGCCCGGCTAGGCGCGGCTCTGTTTAATTGTGCGAACGGCTATGTCCAATCTCGGGATGCGCAGTTGCCAATCTCCGAATAAATAGACGGTTAAAGCGTTTGCGGGCTTTCGTTGTGAACTGATGCTGGACTCGTGGTGATAAACAGAAGACACTGACTTAATAAACATTGATCGTCGTTCCGGCTTTACGGTTTTCAAAGCATTATCAAAAATGTTAAATGTTCTCCTTTGAGGTTCGCTTGGAGAAAGGGTGTGTCCGATTTGCACACAGCGAATCTTAATTTTATGAATCGAGGCTGGAAAATCATGAATTGAAATATTATGGTTTTTAGGGATGGAGTGAGTGCTTTATTGACAAGTGCTTTAATATCATTTCTTTTTAAAAAGTTTAAAAAGTTTATGTCAAAGCTAAAGAAATGCACTTGTATTCAATATGTTTGTTGAAAAAGACATTTATATAACTGAAAAACACGCCCACAAAACAATACGAAACACGCCGATTTAATTGGTAGCTCACATCAATGAAAGGTTGATTTGAGTTAATTAATTTCCTCTAATTTTGCGACCACTTTTCAAGAACATCAAAGTATATAATTACTTTTATAAGTATTCAATCATATTTTAGTTTGTTCATGCATACAGACATAAATCTGGTGATTAACCCACTTCACATTATTTACGTGTTCATCTCGATAAATAGTCAACTCTAAGTAGGATACACAATGTTTACAAATGTGATGACAGTTTTTAGACCGTTGCTGCATAAACGCAATGGCCTGTTTTAATGCACGTAATTACTTTTTCAAACATCGCATTTATAAACCCATCTTACACTGTTTAATTGTATAATTCCCAGAAAAGTACACAATTTGTCCTGCTGTTAGGGTGTTTGTTTCGATTTGGACGGAATAATATCATAGAAATAATACGAACAATGATTGTGAAGATTAAATCTGAGGATATTGTCCTGTTTGCGCTTCCGTAGTATTGCTTGATTGAAAAGGTCAATTTGACTAACATTGCTTTGGGTACTTGCTCAACACATAAAAAATTAGTTTTTTTCTAAATCGAACGACTGTTGTTTATATCCAATGCCCTTTTGACAAAAGTCCACGTTAAATATTAAACTATGAACGTTTGTTTGAAATAAATTTGTATATTAGAGGGATCGCCTTTGGATTAATGAGTTTAAAGCTACATGTGTCGGTAAAAAAATAGTTAATTATTGGTTAGAATGGGTTTTAAGCTGCATGTGTCGGTTGCATAGCGAACTATTGGTTAAAATGGGTTTTAAACTGCATGTGTCGGCTGTGTACAATGAATAGCGAACTATTCGTAAGAATGTGTCTAAAGCTGCATGTGTCGGTTGCATAGCGAACTATTAGTTAGAATGGGTTTTAAGTTGCATGTGTCGGCTGTGTACAATGAATAGCTATCGAACTATATATGTTAGAATGGGTTTCAACTTGCATGCGGTTTTATACCGAACTACTGGTAAGAACATGTAGCTTAAAATCCATTCTTACCAATAGTTCTCTATGCACATGCAGGTCTGAATGAATATGTTCACAACTGCATTTGTCAGTTGTATAGCGAACTTTTAGTTAGAATGTGTTTCAAGCTGCATGTGTCTGTTTGGATATAGTAAATTATTTGCTTAAGTGGATCTAAACGTGCATGTGTTTGCTGTATAGCTACATATTGCTTGGGGTTCTTTTGCACCGAATTCAAATGTTAATTGCAATCTGTTAAGATGACTATGACTAGGAAATGATATATTAAAGGGCGAATGCGCTTACAAAACGAGCGGTGCAAGGTGCGTGCATATTAAATGACATTTTTCCCGGAGAGAATCATAGGGCGTTAGCTGTCATTTCGTTATTTTATTTCCGACGTTTCAGAAAGAAATATGTCTTCGGTTTATTCATACGAAATGTTAAATCCCCCACCAAGCCCTTCTCATATTAAAACAGCTCATGTTTTTATTGTTTTTCGACGTTATGCATCATGCCAGTAAACGATCGTTTAATTTGATTTTGCATGAATTGAAGAATGTCTATGTTCACTTAAATCAAGTTTTTATACAAGAAGGAATTGATTCAAAAGTTAGCAAGATGTGATGAAAATACAAAAATTATACCACAGCTCCGAACATAAAGTAGTTTGTTATAAATAAGATAGTTCTAATAACGCCAATCACATTTTGTTAAGGTCTAACAAAAATATACTATGACATTTTTTTAAATATTGAAGAACGATACAAGAGGTGGGGTTCGCCTACTTGATCAAAACAACGTTAGTCCCAATTTCCATCTGCTTCATAAATAATCATTTTTAAGAACAAATTTGAAAATAGTTTTCGAAATTAACACATTGAACAGATTGTTTCGTCTAATCATACATACTTTTATCTTTGTTGAAAATTTATGAGTAAAATAAAGTTTCCTCCATTGCTTCAATTAAATACGTTTTATTGATAAACATTAATTATTTTACACAGCTCCAGCACTGTACTGTTTGAAACAAATTAAAGATGTGATTAAAGAATCCATATCATTCATGCTTGTCCGCTTCGACATACTTCATGTAACATAGGACATTATTGATTTCATTGATTTTGTCTTGTCAGTTCAGTAAAAAGGTAGAATGTGGGAATTTTGTGTGATTTTAGTGCGCTTCGTCGAGTTTAAAAAAAACACAGTATCAAATAAAAGACCTTTATTTACGCGTTGATATGGTACCTTTAAATGGGTTTTACATCTGTATTATTTCGTTTTGATGAAATATGCTAATAAGAATTGTCAATCAACTTTTAAAAAATAACAGTGACATTGTTTCAATATATTCTCTCTATAACGTATGACCATACTTATCTCGAACGAGCCAATACGATTTTTTCCGAATGTTATTGAAGATCAAGGTCAAGGTTTATTATGAACTGAACGAGGTTACAAGTCAAGATGGAACTGAAGTCTGTAATGGAAAAGGTAAGTTAAATCGAATCAGAATTATATTCGTTTATCAAAATTAACTGTTGATCTATGTTTATTGTCTATACAATCCTTATCAACTTTGATTATGGATTGTTAATTCTTCAGAACTATTTCAAGGAACGTGATTGTCAGCTCGTGGCTTCATTTTACGTGTGACGGAATTATCTCCCTTTGATTATTAAGTAGAAATTATTTAAATGGATATTTTTTTTTATTTGAAAATTAACTTAAGAATTAAACATGTAATTCATACAAACCATTATTATTTGATAAAGAACTAAGTTACAATAAAAGACCAAATCGCTATTTTTCAATACAATATTTAGGTTTGCTCTATAGAACCAAAACAGTTTAAGAATTCGCCCTGAAATTCAATCAAATCAATAATTAAAAGCCTATTTGGCTGTTTATTGAATCAAAAGCATGGCTAAGAGATAAAGTTATGTAATTTCTTGACATATTTTTAGGCAACAGAGTTTGATTGTATGTTTCCATTCACGATATATGCCAAGTGCAAAAACCTGTTTGCTCAAAATGACATGGTAAATAGATGAGTTGTTGTTTGTTCCTATACGTTGGTGTTGTTGTCATCATCATCATCATCATCAACATCCTTATCATCATCATCTTCTCTTCAACTTTTCTTTCAAGTTTGACAAAGATGGCTACGCTGTCATCCCAGACTTCCTTGATGAGGATGATGTAATGGCACTCCGTAACGAGATGCATAAAATAGTTGAAGAAATGGATCCATCCCAACACCATACGGTGTTCTCAACCAAAGAACAGGTTACCCACAATCAGCTTAACACTTCATTGGTACAGTAACAACAGATTAAAGTGATATTTTTCACGGTATTTTTTACGGTATCATGATACATATTGTATTGTGATACGTACCTTTACTTGTCTCGTGACATCCTTAGAACCAACAGCCGTACATACATCGGAGCATTTTGTTCAGTTAAAGAGGGGATATTTTGCAGCAACCATTTGTGAATTCTGGAGAACACAAAATGTTTCCCTTTTTTTTTCTTCTTTTTGTCTGCGGTAAATTTCAACATCCATCTCTACTAATCAAACATTGCTTTTATCAAAAAACATATTCAACTTTGAAATTTGGCTGTAACACAAGGCTTATGCCAACGACCATTTGTAAAAATGATAAACTTTGTAGTTGTGTAAAGTTATCGAAGCTTTGTCTCTGCTTTCAAACAGAAAATACAACTTTATCAAAATAAAAAATTAAAACAGATATTTATGTATATTTTTTATGCCTTTCTGCTATTGTTCCAATGTTTTGAATAATTTAAATGAACTTTGATTATTTTATTCTTAAACGGAAACTTAAATGGGTTGTCGCTTCATAGCTTATGTGTGGATATATAGAGAATCATTCACAGTAGTGACTTTTGATAAATTCTGAATAAAAGTTACAAATACTCGGGGCTTTCTTTCAATCAATGATTGTTGATATATTTGATATCAGAAGACATAAGGGTGAGATTTGAGTTGGCACCCAAAATGATTTACGATTACACTTCCATAACAAAATAGTACACTATCTTTAGACTTACACTGCTGTAATGTCATAGCATTGTGATGTCATCGTGTTTATGACATTATAACATTGTGATGTCACTGGTGTGTCATTGTTCATAATCTATTGTCAAAAAGATATCTCCTTGGAGGTTTTGCTTGATGTCACACAGTTTTGGATGATGATTTAATAATGTCATATTTTGAGTTTTTAGTTCTTCTGATAAATTTTTTACCAATTTTGATATGATTCTTGATTTCTCTCTTCAGACCAGTGATGACTATTTTATGACAAGCGGTGATAAAATCAGATTCTTCTTTGAAAAAGGAGCTTTGGATGATCAGGGTGAGTCAGGAGAGGGACAGTTTACAATATCTGAATATTTAATAATTATAACAATATAATGTTGATTATTGATATGAGTTAGATATTACTTAATTGTTTCAGTTTGATTTTCTTGACAGAGAGTATGTATGTAAATAATTTTGCCATCTCTTTTTTCAACAAGATTTGAATATTTTGAAAATTAAAAATTTATGAAGTTAAACAGTTCATTTTTGTTTGTTTTAATGATTCTTCAGAGGGATTATTTCTTTTGTTTATACAGGTAACCTTAAAGTGGATAAACAGAAATCTGTCAACAAAGTTGGTCATGGTAGGTTTTGTATATCAATCTTTATTTCTTGAAAGCGATGATTCTGAAGTTAGCAATTGAGAGTAAATGTGGGGAAAAAATCATATATAGATTTTTATGATGATTTTCAGTATTACAAAAGTGTCTACTTATATTTTATGCAAGGTGACATTCTCACAATTGTATTTCTGAGTCAGGTCTGTCCAAACATCATTATAAGCCCTAAAGATTTATTGATCAGATTAATCATACACTAATTGCGGAAATAAACAAACAGAAGAACAGTAAAATGGTGTCTCTCTGCAGGCATGTGGCGTGCACTGTATTTTTATACAGATTGTATTGTAATCTAAATGTTGTGATACTTATAACGTGAAGTACCTATATCATGACATCCCCAGCATAAACAACCTTCCAGACATTTGAGCATTTTGTTCAGTTAAAGAGAGGACATTTTGCAGCGACCATTTGTGCAATCTGGAGAACACAAAAAAATCACTTTTTATTTTATTGTTTTTGTTTTTTTCCCCGGTAAATTTTACATTTCCGAGTCTCCTTAAAATTTATTTCCAAAAAGATATTTGTTATATTGATAAATAAAATTAAGAACTATAATCAATGCAAAATTCTTTCAGTTTGCTAAATTCTAACTTTGAGTAAGAGAATATTTTTATCCGATACTGTTGTTATGAAGCATTAATAAGTTTTATTCTGTGCTCCAGCTCTCCATTGTTTGAACCCAGTGTTTAAGAGAATCACCTTTAGTGAGAAGATGAAGGTTTGTAGTTTGATATTGATGTTGATATTGATAATTATTACCCATATGGTTATCCATAAGCAGTGACATATTTTCAATATGAGCACATGTGCACATATCACTTTTGCCTAGCAACGATTGTTTCAGCCTGAGTTATCGTATTACATCGTCAGTGATGTCATAAAAACATCACACTAGCGGGCCTCCGCAAAGGAAGTAGGCCGTCTTCTTAATATTTCAGTGCATTTTTAATTGAATAGAATCGGTAATAAAGAAATTATTACCCTTGGAAGTGTGTCATATGACTTTTATGACACACTCTCGCTCGGGTAATACAAAAATTCACACTTGTTTCGTAAAAGTCATATGACACACTTCCTCGGGTAAAAATCTCTATATATTAATAACAATAAAAAATCCTTAGAACAATAACATGTTCATAATAAGCTTGTAAGGTTTCTAGCCTTACTACCTGAAGCCCTCAAAATCAGTCCATCTCTCGAGAGCTTCAAATCAAACCTAAAAACATCTTTTTAATCAGTGCACTCAAAAAAAATGAACTCAACAGCCTCTGTAACACACAATGAGGCCAAGCAGATTGAGTCCTCTACGGCGTGGATACTGCGCAATAAAAATGTTATTATTATTATCATTGTTTAACCCTAATATTCTGACTTTGATTATTGAAATTGATATTGATACTGATTTTAATATTGAATGATTGATTAATTGAAATAACAAAATAGATAAGAAGCCTTATAACAATGTGTTAAGAATAATAATGAAAATTATCAAGACCATAATATTCTGACTTACTTTGATATTGAATAATAAATGATTAGAAATAGAAAAATAGATAACAAAGCCTTAGGACAATTTATGAAATGTTTCAAGACCTTGGGCTTAAAAAATCACAGAGATAAAAAAAATCTGAATTTGGACCAGTTTCCCATTAGTAGAGCTTTACAGAAAAAACTTTCTCTGTATTCAAATTAATCCATGTTGTTTAAACAAGTTTGAACTACGGATGTATGATAACTGTGCTGATGTTTGTCTTGTCTTGCAGAGTGTAATGAGAGCCGCGGGTATGGTTGACCCAGTACTGGTGCAGAGCATGTACATTTTCAAGGTAAGTAACAAAATATATATATTATAGTAGACCCAAACAGACCTGGCAGGGGAGAACCCATGGAAAACCAAAATGACATTGTTTGAACTACATAGAGCCTTGGTATACCCAACTTCCCATGCAAGGTGACAATAACTTTTGCCAGTCTCCACCAGTGGCTAATTGAAGTCTTGCTGCAATGTGGCAGAATTCATGTAGTTCCCTCATTGGCAATAAGGAGCAATATCAAGGACATTTTTAATAAAAAATTAGAACTACAACACTTCTTAAAGCTCAGCTGCAGGAGGCTGAAGAGACAGCACAGAGAATTGAGGAAATGCTTAAAGGCTTTATCGAGCTTGTGATTGAGACAGGCATGATTTATTACTTGCAGGGGAAGTTGGCCAGAACGGAAGGGTTGAAGGATAGCTGCTGCATGCCCATTCTCCTCAAAGAATCTAAATGCCAGAGAAATTGGTCAAAGTCATTTTCAAGATAAAAAGTAAATGACATCTCTTCTTTGTCATCATAGCCACATTTTTTAAGCCTGAAAAGTAGTCAGCCAAAATGTTTTAATATTTCCGATGAAAATGGCAAAATTTAAGAAATCACAAAAATGTACCAACCCAGTCTTATTAAATTTGACAATGTTCCAAGGAAATATTAACTTTTTCACACGGTCAACCTCTAGCCATGTTATTTTTTTTTATATACAATCAAAATAATAAAATAGTAAATTACTTACCGGGGGTAGATATTTTACATTTTATTAACTTTTTTACAGCAACCAGGAATTGGCGGAGAAGGTAGGCTGATCGTTGATCCTTTGAGGAAATTAATGGTTATACATAAAATTTGCATAGATTTAAAGTTTTAAAAAATTTCAACATTCAAAGTCCTTCATTTCCCACATGACCTCTGTAGTAAGTGGATCAGTTTCTGGACTAATAATACGGTATCCTCATTGCTTGAGCATTCAGTCTGTAGTGATGGAGACAGGTTAAGTAAGGGTGTTTTTCTTGACTAAAAGTAAATATTCCTGTAAATTTGCCACTCAGATGGTTAAGCACATTGTCGAGCAGTTAATTGTTAACCCTCTGTTGTCCAGTGGTCCCTCATCAGGACTCCACCTTCCTCCACACGACCCCGATGAAACTGAAGGGCTTCTGGATAGCACTGGAAGATGCCACTCTGGAGAATGGTTGCTTGTGGTTCATTCCTGGATCTCAGAAAGGTACTGCAAACTCTCTGTTTCCATGTTGTTTATGCTATCTGTCTGTCCATTGTTCTTTAACCCTTTGTCTGTGAGGCACAAAATACATTGGTATTGCTCCATTCCTTTGTCCTGGTACTCATTTAAAATATCCTGCCAGTCAAAGTATATTGTTCAACTAGTTTGAATCCATGTTTGTCATCTTCCAATTCATAGCTTATATTTGCGCCTGCTGAAGTACTTGCTAAGATAGACCTTGCTGCATTCCCCCAACCTTTCTGTGCTTGTTGACCAGGTTTGTGTGACTGATTTAGATAGTCCAATGAATCATATGAGAACTGCAAATTTTCGCCGAAGAGAGTGCTGCACTCATTTGCAGCAAGGTTAGTGATAGAGACTGGTGCAATTTAAAGCTATATGGGGGAAGATTGCACAGGAAGATGCCATATTTGTGTATCTATAACTCAATAACCTTCTGATAACTGGTTACTTTAAACAAAAACACTTTGGCATTACTGGGTGATCATAGTAGGGGGAAAGATGACATTAAGGTATTATTTTCTTTAGAATCAGAATGAACATTTCCAGTGTTGCTTATCTGAATACTGTTTGTAAACTTATGTAACTCAAAGAATGGAAGGCCCAATTAAACTTCAAATGGTGCCTTTGACTTCCTTTTCCTGTCCCTGATTGGCTGGAGTGAAGGTCACTTGACAGGTCCTCAGTGAAGCTGTAGTCAGATCGTAAACAAGGAAACGAGGTCCAGGTATCAGGTTCAAGCTGATTTAAATGAGATAGTCAAAGGTGCATCACACTCTCTTTATTTCAGACGGATTAGCGGGAGGAAGACAGATGATCATCAACCCTGATAAAAGTCAAGGTCAACCAGGGGTCATCTTTACCACCCCACCTGTGACCTTCGATGATTCCAAATTTGTTCCTGTAGAAGTGAAGAAAGGTACAGGATGGCTCATCACAAATATGATGAACATTATTCATTTGTAATCAAATGAATAACCATGTTATATCTGCAGTCAGAAGTTTTCTATTGTAGGCCCTAATACGCAATGGCAGATCCAGGAATTTTGAAGGGGATATTCACTTACTGGTTATGTGGAGGGGACAGATTTCAACCTTGGGGTTTAAAATTTTCATGGGTTTTTTTTTCATAAAAATATCTAAAAGGAGGGGCTGGAACCAGTTAACCCTCCAATTGTTTCCCCTTCTGATAAACTCTCTGTTCTATGTTAGGCTCTCTGGTCCTGATCCACGGTGAGGTGGTCCACAAAAGTGAACCAAACCTTTCCTCCAAGTCTCGACACATCTACACCTTCCACGTGTACGACCGGGACGGATGTACGTACAGCGATCAGAGCTGGTGAGTAGCTAGTGGTAATTATAGGGAGCATTGAGGGTGATATTGGTCATATGATGATTAGTGATCAGAGGATAATTTGTGGTTATTGGTCATATCATTTATGATAATCATTAATTTTGAGGATAATTTTTTTATGGTTTATGTAATTGATGATAATTAGTAATTATGAGGATAGTTTTTTAGATATTGGTCATATTATTTATAATAATTATCAATATGAGAATAATTTTTTGTTATATTGGTCATATCATTGATGATAATTAGTAATTATGAGAATATTTTTTGGTGATATTGGTCATATCATTTTTATCCATTAAGGGAATAATTTTTTGTGATATTGGTCATAGCATTGATGATAATTATTTATTATGAGAATAATTTGCTGTAATATTAGTCATATCATTGATGATAATTAGTAATTATGAGAATAATTTTTGGTGATATTGGTCATATCATTGATGATAACTAGTAATTATGAGGATAATGTTTCGTGATATTGGTCATATCATTTATGTGAAGTAAAAGTTATGAGGATAATTTTTTTGTGATATTGGTCATATCATTTATGATAATTAGTAATTAAATGGATGAGTTTAGGTTATATTTGTCATATCAATCATGATTAATAGTAATTATTAGGATAATTTGTTGTGAGATTGGTGATTTATCACCATTAGTAGTTGTATCATCAAATCCGGATAAAGCATTAGGACAAAACACTTAATGCTTTTCTAAATCATAATCAATTAAAAGCCTGACGAGCAGAGGAGTCTCTAAAAAGATAATCTAAAGTTTTCTGCATTTGGCAAGGGATTCCCCCCTTGAAATAATTTGTCTCATTTGATCCATACCATAACAATGTTACTTTGTATGTGCTATCTTTGACATATTTGTGAGGTTTTCTTGTCCTTGTTTTCAGGTTGCAACCAACAGAAGCAAAAACCTTCACCCCGGTCTACACATTTGCATAATTCATAGCATGAATCAAGAGGTTGCTTCAGTCATTTCTACCCTTGTAGTCTCTGTCACAAGTAGGCTACCAAAGTCTGATTGGATGCAGTCCAAGTTGTGCCACTAGTGACACTATTTCAAACTCAGCATTTAAACTGTTACTGTAATGGTTCAGAAGACTGGAGTTCCTTCTTCTGTGTGTTATACACATATTTCCTACAAGACGGAAATCAGTCTTGCTGTGTGAATAGATATTTGAAATTTGAAATAAGGATTGTTTCCGTTCTACACATTTTCATTGCTAGGAGTTTTGGGAAGAGACAGGAAACAGGCTCAATTGTCACAGAGGCCACTCGGCAAGACATGAGTTGAGCAACCTCTGAGGAGAAAGATTGAGTTTTTATATGATTGAATGATCTCATAAGCGGTTTGACTGATCTGAATCTTTTTATTATGAATGAATTAAATTTTCTGTTTTCTCCTGCATACAAGGAATCTATGAAAATGATTCCCTAGAGGGGATTCAGTTGAAGGATGTCTTTTGTTAAACTGGAAGTTTTAATCGGATGCGAGACTGATTAGGATAATTGACTAATTTGTGTATCTGTGTTTAAGTAGATATATTTTAATGAAATTTTTACAATCATCATAAGTTCATATTTTTTATCAAAAAATTGGGTCAAGGGTCGTTATTATACAGAGATCTTGTACATACCGAAAAATTATTAACAATGTTTTCCATGAACTGATAAGTAAATCTCTATTCTGTCGTATTGGTTGAAAAGTCAATTTTTTCCTATTTTGCGAGTGATACATATCCGAGAATTTGGATAGATTAGATAATCCACATTTATAAATACCTCTGGTGAATTTTTGTGTTAATGCTTTCATAAATATAATGTATTTTTACATTCCAGTTAAGATATTTGGCCTCATAACCTCCCAAGTTCTGTCAATCCATCCTAAATTGAATTTTATTTTTCAGTGTATGCTTAAATTTTGTTTAGAAATACAAAATGTGAACCCTGAAAAGGGAATTACAAAGCTGAAGTATTGTATTTTAGCAAAATCAACACATATCTTTTTCTGTTGACTTTTTAAGTAAGGGTATTGTCAGGCAGACTTATTTAAATTAACAGTGATCCATGGAACAAAAGTTTATTCCTCTACAGGGATACAAGCTCAATCTATCAGTGGTTTCCTCTGTCCTCAACATCCGACATAAACTCAGCTCACCAATCACCATGCAGGCCTCAAACTTACAAATAATTTCAGTGCAAGGACAAAAGGGGAAGTAACTCCCACATCGCATAACATTCACATTGTAAGGTAGCATTTGATTTAACCGCTTTTTACCTTTTGCCTGCCAAGTGTCAGAACATGTGCCTGTCATCAGACAGTGTGGAGAGATAACTACTGAACGAGTTAGTATTCTGGTAGAGGCTATCCATCGATGTATTTGTTCTTTTGAACATGAGAGTATGGAAAAACAGGCCGTAAAAAGCAATATTACAAATATTCATTATTATATGCATTTTACAATGATGTGTTACTGCAAGTTGTTATTACATGAAATCCATCTGTGAGAACAACTGTTCTTGGATTCTTGGTATTATTTGTCTTTTTAGTCAGTAATTTATTTTTCCTGCTAATTCACAGTAAGTTTAAGTGATTACCAATTATTATTTTATAATCCGTTTTGGGGATGATTGATGAAATATGTTTGTTCTAATTTTTAAAATCGTTTGTAACATGCCTTAGAAAAGTGAGAATTTATTCATAATAACTTCATCATTGTGCACTTGTGGACCAAAAATATGATTACCTACGTCTTGTACTATATAGAAAATAATGAGATACATTTTTATCCAGAAAAATTGGGGCGGGATGGCGCAGTGGTTAGCGCCTTTGGTCTCAGAGGACCATGGTTTGAATCCTGCATCTTTGTCCGATAGTAGAGAATTGTTCTTCTACAAGCAGTAAGGTTTGGGTGTAATGCTTCACTGAATTTCAGCGCAGTACCACTCATGGTTGGCTCATTCCAGCCATGCTTGCAGGTTTCACCACAATGCATAGCCACAAAAGGTTGTAGGCATTCTCCCTGCAATTATACTTGCGGTTGCGATATGTAGTAAATAGCAACATCGTGTTTAAGAAATGAAATTATTTTATAAAAAAATAAGTAGTAAATAATGACCGGGTGACGAGCAATTATGGCCAAAAAAATCGTGAGGGCGTTAGCCCGAGCTGAGTTTTTTTTGCCATAACGAGAGGCAATCCGGTCATTATTTGGCTTACACTCCCGCAGAACATTCCTACAAAGTTTTTATAAAATTAATTTGTAAACGTTTTACTTTGCGTGTTTATGTGTCCTGACCTAACGAGTCCAGTAGGATATTAACAATATCTGGCTGCTTGAGATTTTAAAGCTAAATATTTGATTCTTAAGATTAGAAATTGACATAACCTTACACCTATATATTTTCATGTATATATACATATACATTAATATATATATACCATGGGGAAAACAGTACAGACATGACGCAACAAAATGTACAGTGACAGGAAGGGATCCTCGTTAGCTCAAATGGTAAAGGTGTTACTCACCAGCAAAGAGGTCCCGAGTTCGAATCCCACTTTCGCTTATGTCAAGTATTATACTTAATTTGTAAAACTATCAAAATTTTACAAGTCCAATCGTTTATGTAGGTTGAACATCTCATAACACCCACCTTCGTAGTTGGTGGTTATGGCATATAGCTTTCAACTAAAAACAAAGGACATAATAACTGATTTGAATGATATGTGATAGTGCCCTAGGGCGATATGGAGAAACAACCGATGATTACGTCATAAGAGGTTGATATGAGAATGAACCAATGTTAAAAGAATGGGAACATATCACACCGAGGTGTGTAAGTGTATTTACTCTTGAAAGTGGCATTAAATCCCGTAACACCTCACATAAAGAGACCCTTTGTATAACCTTTTCTTGTAATAAGTAAGCTCAATTGTTTTGCATTCTGTAATGTTTCATTATAATTTGATTATTCAGATATTTCTGAGATATGTATAATGATTTTATTTACATTTTTTAATGAGCATGGTAAACTAACGACATGAAATCAAAATAATGGTATGGATTTTCTTGTGAGTGGCATTATAAGAATTTTCATGCTAATTTTATGCTCTTAATAAACCATTTTTAATTACATCGATTGTCTTGTCATCTTTTTGGTGTATTGCAAATCAATTTCACGATTATCATGGAATATTATATATTTAAAATAAACCATCTCATTTCTTCAAAATTAATCTCCCTTTTGATCAGAGTAAGCTAGGGAAGCACTAATTAGGACTGTTCCATTTCAGCCATGGGTGTTGTGATAATTAACCACTTACTCAAGTGTCTAAGATTTGGCTGTCTAAGTTTTGGGACGTTTCCAATGTCACATTTAAGATAGGCACACACATGGGCAATTAACTGATGGTAGCAATTTCAGTGTGTCCTTCGCATTCTCATAGATGTTGCGGATATAGGAAAATGATGCAGGTTTCTCTTGTCACTCATTGTTGATTGTAAAAGGTATCTCACTTGAAACCCGATTGCTTTTAGTAAAAGTAAACAAGACAGGTTTTATCAGAAGTAGATGTTGTATTTTGATATCGTAAATTTGAAGTAATCTTTCATGACTTGTAGCTTCTTGGGTCCATCGTGTAATGATTTTATATTCTTAAATATGTCCCAACCACAGAGTGGTACTGTATCATGTTGATGAATTAAATAACTATAGTAAATATTAATCAAATGATAGACCTCTACCATTTAAGTTTTAGGATATGCATTATAGAAATGACAGTGTAAATTGGTGAGTTATTGTCCTTGTCAAATGTCAGATAAAATCAATAAAATCAGAAATCTCAAATACTCCTTTCTTTGATTTCTTTGGGGCTTATACTACCCTGGGTTGAAGTCCTGTTTGTGCGAGTGAGTGAGTTATTGTTTAACGCCGCTTGGGCAATATTTCAGCCATTAGCGGTATGTTTGTAACAGTGTTTCTGAAATAAAACGTTAGTTTTAAAAAATTAAGAAAAATAAAAATTGTTGTTGACCGACTTAAACTATTGATCTTATTTGATTAATATAAATCATATGATTGACGCAGAGTGATTAATCTGGTATGAGGTTATGAGACAAAAGCCAATTGTTTTCAAAAAATGAAGTTTGTTTTATTGCAACAGGCTGCATTAAATATGGCTTTAAAAGCCTCAAAAAGAAAATGACATATGTTCATTGATTAAAATACATTCTAAAATAGCGTATAAATCTACACATTCACAAAATACTATGCGGGCAATATAAAAATACATACAGACAGGACAGCAGTATCTTTGTAAAGGTTTATGCCATCAATTGCGGTAACATGGATTTCATTCATGTGGTATCAGCTCATCTCATTTGCATAAATTTGCATAAAACACTGTCTATTGATTTGGCAAGAGATTGAATTTCAGCAGGGATAGATCTCTGAAGTCATATTCAATTACAAAGCAATTCTTGGTCATGCTCTCAAGCGAGTAAGACGTGTTTCAGAGGGGCTCCCGCCCGAATCCAAAATCATCCCTGATTATGTCAAAAGACAAGAAACAACACAAACAGAAACAGAATAAAGAAACACTGGACGTTCTACCTGTACACAAATTAGATAATTTCGTAATTACGAGGGCGAGACTGAAAGAAAAATCGACAACTCAACGCGGGAAGGTGATCGACGACACAACAAACATGGCGTCCCCAGCCGAGCAAGTTCAAACTTTCGATGATTTGACAAAACGTATGGAATTAATGTTTACAAAACAAACAGAAGATATTACAAAGCAAATAAACGAGGTTAAAAGCGAACTGACCGACACAAAGAAAGAAATACAAGTTGTAGACAATAAACTTGAAGACATTATAAAAAGCATTCAGTTCAACGAAGTCGGAATCACGGAGAACAGAACGGAAATTTCGAAACTGAAGACGGAATTGCTACTCGTCAAGCGCAGCTTACTTATGCAGGAAGCCTATTCCAGAAGGAACAGTTTGCTTATCTATGGAATTCCTGACGAACGCGACCCTATCAGCGCTGTTAATGATCTCTTCACAAAGTCTCTACAGTTGGACGATGTTGACAAGTTCCAATACGAGAATATTCACAGGCTAAACAGGACAAGCACCGACCCTGCCAATTTCCGTGCGGACATGCCGAAGCCTATTGCGGTACGTTTCCTTTCGTCCACGGACAAACAGCGTGTTTTCAATGCCTCCCTTCGTCACTCTAAAAATCTGAGAGAGCAGAGGATAAGTGTCAGGACTGATTTACCAGTTATCGTAAAGAAACAGCGAGGAAGGTTGGCCAACCTTGCCTTTGAACGCAGGAAATCTGACAAGGTACAGACAAGGATAATCGAAAAGGGGATCAACTTGCGTCTGGAATGCAGAAAATCAGCAAAAGATCCATGGGTCCTGATCGAAGAAACCCATAACTAGTCATTTCCTCTTGGAAATACAGTGCTTTTTTTTGTGAGGTGTCTATCACATGTGAAATCTTCTATTTTGTGTCTCGACTCGGAATATATCTATTCACGGATTTTCATTTATGAACCGTAAGTACACAGATATTCCTGCAGGTTAACACTTTAAATCTGATTTAATTTTTTACTCTCTATGTGAAATAGTGTACAAAATATCGAAGTGATTATGACATGTTTTTGACATCTCTAGGATATTTTACGAACGCTTCCATCACCATGTACTGCAGTACAGTTCATATGGACACGCGGTGTTGCAACCTTCAACCTTGGTTGACATGTCGATGAACACTCACGGGCCATATAGATCTACACATGATTTATGGTACATGGAACTTATTTTAACACCAACTTCAAGAAAGACGTTTGAAAAGTTTTTCTGTGTCCTCTGGTCAATGTGATTAATGTGAAATCCTTTAATTGTGACTGGACTCGAAATATAAATTTTTTTCGTGGTTTGTGATATGTGAACCGTAAGTGCACTCTGATATTCCTGCAGGACAATATCAAAAGTCTTATTTTCTATCTTTTTTGTACGAACTTTTGTAACAAATATTGAAGTTATTATTTCACAGCTTCCATATGGGAAGTTTTGATATTTCTATGATATTTTACGAACGCTTGCATCACTATGCACTGTGCTATAACTGCCAGATGTTGTCACGACAATGAATACTTTTATATCTAAAATATTTTTTGTTTCTCGAATCTTGAAGAGACATTGAACTAATTTTATCACCAAAAGACTTTGATAACGGTGAATATTTCGCAAATATTTTTGTTGATCTGTGTGATGGGTCCAGGGACGGAGTCTCGTGTTTTAATTTTTTTGTTTAAATTCCAGTGTTTCTTTCTTGCACATGAATACTCTGCTATGTAGTTATAACATGTTTGAGAGATTTGTGCTTCATGAATATAATTTATTTTTTAGTACTTCTTGAAAAAAAAAATTTCAGGACTACGATGTTTTTAGTGATTGTACCTTTCACCGAGAGGAGGTTAGTTCATTTTAATATTCCTGAAAAATGGAGTGAAACAACTTGGACAATTTAGCCTTTAAGTCAGTTTTCTTATATAACAGTAACTGCTGAAGTTGCGGAAGGTATTATAAAATACTCTCATTACAAACTAGTATCTATATTTTAAAAACTCATTAATTTGATCAAAATCAGTTTAGGCTGATAACTCTGATAATTCTTATAATCTCTTTTTTTAATATTTAATTACTTTTGTGCCTCAGGATGTTTTTGTTAACTTCTCCAAACAAATCAAATATAAAAAAATAATTTTCAATTTTATTTTGTTCATTTGTTTTGTATTAAATAGGGAGCATGCCCCGGTTTCTTTTCTTTTACTTTTTCCTCCTAAATGTTTATTCTTTTATTTTTATTTTTCATCCTTAGTTTAAATACCGGTTCCCATCCGGTTCAAGTCTTACCTGCACAAAAAACTACATACCCATCGAATGCCTATGCCTATTCAATGCTGAAATATCAAGCCATTGACCACCAAGATAATTCAACAAGCATAAAATACCTTTTGATCTTCTATCTTTTCATTGATTATCATCACCTTGATTTGATCGCTTATCTTGTAACATATTTTTTGTTATGTTTACTTTTCAAATAACACATTATTATGGATAATATTAAAAAAATTAAATTGATTTCAGCTAATTGTAGAGGATTAGGTGATAAGATTAAAAGAAGGGAAGTTATGAATGTTTATAGAAAGAAAGATTATTCAATTATCTGTTTACAAGACATCCACTTGGCAAAAGATGATATAAATCTCATGAGAAATGAATGGGGTCTCCAATGTATCTTAGCTCCTTTTAAATCAAACGCTAGGGGAGTAGCCATACTGTTTAATAACAATGTTGATCTAACCATTCACAGAACTATTGAAGACGAAGATGGAAATTTTATTATAGCTGACATAACTGTAGAAGACAAACGGTTTACACTGACAACTTTGTATGGCCCCAACCAGGATGATCCTAACTTCTATATCAAACTTTTTGAAAAAATATTTTCTCTAGACAATGAGTCTTTATGCATTGTGGGTGACTGGAATCTCGTTTTAGACCCAACAATTGATTTAGAAAATTATAAACATTTAAATAACCCAAAAGCAAGAGATGTTGTTAGAATAAATTTGGAAAAATATGATCTCATAGATGTATGGAGGGAAATGAATAAACATAACAGAAAATTTACATGGTGGAAAAAGAATCCCAGGAAACAGGCCAGACTTGATTTTTTCCTTATCTCTCAAGATATTTTCGACATAACTTTGGACTCTGATATCTTACCAGGTTATAAATCTGACCATTCAGCCATATCACTAACTTTATCAAATTCTATTAACCAAGAAAGAGGTAAGGGGTATTGGAAATTTAATACTTCTCTCTTACTCCACTCTGAATACAGTACTTTAGTCAAAGATATCCTGAAAGAAACTGTTGAAGAATACTCTGATACTAAATCATGTAACTCAAATATTAATGGACAAGATGATAAAGTTAAACTTACAATTAGTGATAATTTATTTTTGGAAACATTTCTTATGAAAGTAAGAGGAAAAACAATTTCTTATGCTTCTTTTTTGAAGAAAGACAAAAAAAATAAAACTATAGAATTGGAAGAAAAAATTAAAGAATGTGAAGACAATATTAGACAAGATTTTCAAAATATGAGTGAATCCATGCTTTCTGAACTTACAAAATATAAGACGGAATTGGAGCAAATAAAGGAAGAAGAACTAAGAGGCATTCAGATTAGAAATAGAATAAGATGGTATGAAGAAGGTGAAAAACCAACAAAATATTTCTGTAATCTTGAAAATAGAAATTATATTAGTAAAGCAATAAATAAAATTGTTACTGATAAAAACGAGGAAATTACAGACAGTAACTCTATTCTAGATCAACTGAAATATTTTTATAAAAAACTTTATTCCCTCAATAATGATCTAGAAGTAGATATCACTTTAGATAATGTTGTTACACCAACATTGAACTATGAACTAAGGGAAGAACTGGAAAAAGATATTAATATGGAAGAAATTACTTTCGCAGTGAGAAATATGAAAAACAATAAAAGTCCAGGAATAGACGGTTTCCCAATTGATTTCTTTAAATTTTTTTGGAACGATCTCAAAGGATGGATTTTAAGATTTGTAAAAGAGGTATTCGTCAAAAGTGAACTATCTTTTACCATGAAGAGGGGGGTTATTACTTGTATACCTAAAGCAAATAAAGACAGAACTCGCCTGAAAAATTGGAGACCAATTACTCTTCTAAATGCTGTCTATAAAATAATAAGTACATGCATAACCAACCGCCTTAAAAAGACTTTGGATTTACTAATACATGGAAACCAGACAGGTTTTATTCCAGGCAGAACTATTAGTGAGAATACAAGATTGTTATATGACATTATGTTTGAAACAAAAGCTAGAAATTTCTCTGGTTTACTCTTATTAATCGACTTTGAAAAGGCTTTTGACACAGTTTCAAAGGATTTTATTAATAGGGCCCTCAATAAATTTGGATTTGGTCCACAAATTATACAATGGATTAATATTTTAACATACCAAACTAGTTCATGCGTGATACAAAATGGCCATTTATCTGACTTCTTTAATAATGAAAGGGGTTGTAGACAGGGGGACCCTCTGTCGCCATACCTTTTCCTCTTTGTGGCTGAAATCTTAGGTTGTATGATAAGAAATAATGATAGGATCAAAGGTATTATCCTTGATGGAAAGGAATACAAATTAGGTCAATATGCAGACGATGCACAATTATTTCTTGATGGCACTGAAGACAGTCTATATGCAGCTATTAACACACTTAATACTTTTTATAAAATGTCAGGTCTGAAAATAAATTTAGACAAGACGAAGGCAATTTGGATTGGCTCAATGGCAGGTAGTAAACAAGGAATATGTACTGACCTTAAAATTGAATGGCATAATGGGGAGTTTGAAGTACTGGGAATAAAATTCACTCCAAATCTTGCTGATTTATGGGTAATCAATACAAAGAAAAAGCTTGAAGAAATAAACAGACTACTAGCAACATGGAGAAAAAGAAACCTAACACTGATAGGTAAAATCACAGTCATAAAATCATTAGCCCTTTCCAAATTGGTACACATTTTCAGCTCACTCCCCAATCCCCAAAACGACTTTATTTATTCTCTTGAACAAATCTTTTTCAAATTTATATGGAATGATAAACAAGATAAGATAAAAAGAACTACTTTAAAAAGACTAAAGTCAGAGGGGGGATTGGGTATGGTTGATTTAAAAACATTTATGGAAGCTTTAAGATTATCTACCTTGAGACTATATTGTAAAAAATCAACAGATTGCAACCCTAGTAGTATACCTTATGATGATATCTTAAAATATGGAGCAAACATAGGTACAATCTTACATACTAAAAACCCCTTTTGGAAGGATGTTATTGATGCGTGGACAAAATACTGCAAGACACTTAATGCTGAAAGGGATAATATTGATGACTTGCTTGCGGAGCCTCTATGGCTTAACCATAATTTTAAAAACCCCTATCACGTTATCAGGAATTGGGCGAATAATGGTATATTGACTATAAAAGACTTGTGTGATGATCAAGGTTTCATATCCTTCGATAAATTACAATCAAAATACAAGATTAGAGGTACAATATTGGACTATAATTATTTACTGCACATTTTACCAACTGAGTGGAAATATTTTATTAAATGCAGAAACAACATTCCTATTTATAATTTCTTTACCAGTATGTATCAAAGAAATGTCTTGAAATCCACTAAAGGCTCTAGATTCTTTTACGATAAACTAATATCCAAAAACGAAAAGCTTGATATCTGTAACAAGTGGGAAACGATTTTTAAGGATTCGAAATTCGACTGGGATAACATTTTTAATGTATACCGACGTGGAATGAAAGATGTCAAACTTATTGATTTCCAATATAGATTCCTTCTAAGAGTTATTTTTACTAAAAGAGAATTGTTGAGAATGCATCTTGTAGACAATGACATGTGTAATTTTTGTAATGATGCTCCTGAGTGCATTTGCCATGTTTATTGGGAGTGTAGTGTGACACAAAAATTTTGGAATGATCTGGAAATTTGGATAAATAACTATCAACAACCAAAAATAACAATTTCAAAATTTATTATTTGGTTTGTTACATCTAATAATAATGGTTTGATAAATCAAATCATTGTCTCGGCAAAGAAATTCATTAATTTATGTAATATAAAAAAATCAATTCCAAACTTCAATAATTACAAAAAAGTTCTGTCAGATATTTTCTCTGTGGAAAAATTTATATCCCAAAGAAACAATGAAATTAGCAAATTTAATAAAAAGTGGAAATCACTCATCCCAATTTTTAAGAATTAGTTAATAAGATGATTTAGTATTTAATCTACCTTGTCCAATGTACGGCATTTACCCCCACTCATTGTACACAGAATTTGTAACCCTTGGGAACCAATAAAAAAAAAAAAAAAAAAAAAAAAAAAAAAAAGTAAACAAGACAGGTTTTATCAGAAGTAGATGTTGTATTTTGATATCGTAAATTTGAAGTAATCTTTCATGACTTGTAGCTTCTTGGGTCCATCGTGTAATGATTTTATATTCTTAAATATGTCCCAACCACAGAGTGGTACTGTATCATGTTGATGAATTAAATAACTATAGTAAATATTAATCAAATGATAGACCTCTACCATTTAAGTTTTAGGATATGCATTATAGAAATGACAGTGTAAATTGGTGAGTTATTGTCCTTGTCAAATGTCAGATAAAATCAATAAAATCAGAAATCTCAAATACTCCTTTCTTTGATTTCTTTGGGGCTTATACTACCCTGGGTTGAAGTCCTGTTTGTGCGAGTGAGTGAGTTATTGTTTAACGCCGCTTGGGCAATATTTCAGCCATTAGCGGTATGTTTGTAACAGTGTTTCTGAAATAAAACGTTAGTTTTAAAAAATTAAGAAAAATAAAAATTGTTGTTGACCGACTTAAACTATTGATCTTATTTGATTAATATAAATCATATGATTGACGCAGAGTGATTAATCTGGTATGAGGTTATGAGACAAAAGCCAATTGTTTTCAAAAAATGAAGTTTGTTTTATTGCAACAGGCTGCATTAAATATGGCTTTAAAAGCCTCAAAAAGAAAATGACATATGTTCATTGATTAAAATACATTCTAAAATAGCGTATAAATCTACACATTCACAAAATACTATGCGGGCAATATAAAAATACATACAGACAGGACAGCAGTATCTTTGTAAAGGTTTATGCCATCAATTGCGGTAACATGGATTTCATTCATGTGGTATCAGCTCATCTCATTTGCATAAATTTGCATAAAACACTGTCTATTGATTTGGCAAGAGATTGAATTTCAGCAGGGATAGATCTCTGAAGTCATATTCAATTACAAAGCAAAATAATTCCAACAACATATTATCTTTACTTCAGTGTCACTTAATGAAACCATTTGTAAGTTTTGAACTAGGCAAACATGTCATTACATGGAGTGACCAAAATTTCCTTTTTTTACTCATATATTTACAGATTGATCGACTCATCTTCTATGTGAAAAAAGCTAAAGATAAATCTATTTAAAAGTTTCCAAGAGAAAGATGAGTTCTGCATTAAAGCAAGTTTTGCAAGAACATACACTCATTTTTATGAAACCATAAATTTAACTTTTCACAAAAAATATAACATGAATGGAAGACCGACTTGAATGTGGTATAAACATTAAAAGCATCTGCATAATTATTTTGCATGATAAATTTGCATAAAAAGTAAGTACTATTGCATCTTTTTTCTTTCAATATTCAACATATTTCCATCCTCATGATCTCAGATATTAGCCACAAATCTTTAGCATGCATAAAATGATTTACATTTTTGCTTTCTCACAATAAATGCCAGGCACGTTAATGTTTCAACATATCAGAAGAAATGTTTTAGCCAGATAGCCAGATAGTTTGGACATAACATTGCAGAAAACATATGTTTCACAGTACTTTCAAAACCACCAGACCAACCTTCCCTGTTGGCAAAATTCCCACCAATCTCCCCACTGACTTATTCAAGCCATTCTTCCCATGCATAGCCTTTCTCCAGCCCCAATGACTTGCTAAGATCGGCCTTGCCGCATTTCCTCAACTTCTCTGTGCATGCAGTCTGCTGTGACGGATCTCGATAGCCCAATGAGAATTCTTATGAAAACATTTCACTGAGGAGCAGCAAAGTTTTTATTTGCCAGTGATAGAGACAGGGGAATATGATTAAAAGGGTAAAATACTGTATTTATCAGTAGAATGTGAACGTTGGCATCAAGGTTTTAAAAAACTTAAGTCATCCGGAGGAAGTTGATACAGGCCATGCTGCATTTTGACAAATTTTCTGTGCAAGCTCACCAGCTAACTGCGCCTGAACTTGAAGAAATGTCCTGGAGGACACTCTCGTCTCTGATGACAGACAGCACAAATTATGGTGCAGTGCTGCAAGATTTAAAGAAGCTTGATATTGACACTGGTCTGAATTATGACTTGCAGGGGAAGGTACAATGAGAATTAAGATAGTTTCCATACTAATTCTGATGTCCTGACTATGATCGTAACAATATACTGATACCCATTAATTTATTTTCAAAAATATTTAAATCACAACTGTCATTTATTTATCTACTTGAGATTAGAAATGAAGAATAGATTCAAAATAAGTTAGGAGAAAATGAATACAAAAACAAAAGTATCTTTTTATAAAAATAATGAAAATATGTCATCCAGTTAAAGTACAAAAATAAAAATATCTTAACTGTTTTTAAACAAGTCAACAAAATGTTGAAATCTTAATGATTTTGCAAGAAAAATAATCATATAGTCAAATTATGACAAAAGTGAATTGAAAATTAACATCACCATGCATAATAAAGGTAGTTGAACTACAAATATAAAACATTCAGTTCATTAAAGAAAAATGCAATGACGGAAATTCCTAACTGAAATTCAAGGAGTGGGCAAAGAAGGAAATCACCTCCTGTGCCTAAGATATTGATAATAATCTGATGCTGAAAAATATAGAATTAGACTTGAATAAAAAGTGTTGTGGGGATAAAAGATACAGAGATTGCCCAGCTGTGGGATAAGGCAAGTTATCACATATTAGCATCCAATCTTGTTAACATCAAATAATGTTTTGACTTGTAAACTTTTCTGCGTCAATCTAAAACACTCTGCCAACTTATCCAAGGGAATTTTTTATTAACTCTGAGACAAAGCAAAGTGACTTTTCAGAAATTGATTGAAAACTCTTTGTAAGATCATTTACTTCTCAACAGAGCTTTCTTAAAGGGCCTGCAGAAGCAAGGATTCAAACAGAATTTTCTCCAATTTTAAAATCTATACAAGCATGTAATCATACTAACAAGGCACAAATAGCTCGACTATCATAAACATTCAATTTCACTTTCAGAAAAAATTATAAAAATTTGAGATATTGATACTAAAACTAAATTACCCTCTAGTTTCTTCACCCCCAAAATTTCACTATCAAAATGTCTTTGTTAATATTTTGCCACTGCTTAAGATCTTTTTATTTTTAATCTGATTTTAAGTCAATTTAATTAATTCAAAGACCTGTAAAAACTTTGAGTTTATAAGTAAGTTGTTACTTGTATAGAAGGTATTATTCCAAAAGTGATTTATAACTCCTCAAAAATATTTAAAGAAATACATGTATACAATGCTTCTATGAGCCCACATGCAATTTGATTGGTTTAGCCACAACCAATAATTATCCAGCAACATCAAAGTTCAAACTGGTTTTGCAACATGCTTTGGAAGCAAGAGTATCTACACAGCAAAAGGGTCAGGATGAAATATATGTACAGGGTTTTTTCCGTTACCATGACAACACTGATCTACATACAACAAATGGACAAACACAAATGTCCGACACGCAACATCACACAAAACAATCACACGATTAAGCTGAGTTTTTACAGTGCTCCCCCGCTATAACAAAGGATACCGTAGAGATTCCTTTTAACACGGTTACAGGTAAAGCTGTTGTAAAACTAGGTGTCGTTAGAATTATTCCAGTTTAATATCTAGTGAATCAATAGTGATCCAATTGTATTTGGTACCCATGGATTGCAATCATTAAAAGAGTCGGCATATACCCAAAAACGTTTGTTTTATGTACACAAAAATGAGTTGTTATCAAACATCTGGCATTTCCTAAACTGCTAAGAATCTTGACATATGAGCATCACATGAATCAAAGTGCCATCATGAAATCATCCTGCTAAATCAGCGTAATTGAAACCGCTAATCAAGCTCTTTCCTGATCTCCTTCGTGCTAAATCCCTCGTTCCGCTGGCGCAGCTTGATATTCGTGGCTAAGCTAATATGTAATTTCTTCAGCCAATGAAATGTTAACCAAGCAGATTGAAGCTACTATCTTAAACTCAACAGAATTTTCCATACTGGTTGAGCCTCTGTTGCTGGATGTGAGCCATCTCATTGGCTGGTTAAATAGTTAGCAATACGAGGCTTTTGGCTTAAAGGAGATCAGGGTATATGGAAGGAGCTCGATCAGCAGATTCATATACGCTGATGTAGAAGGATGTCATGAAATATGGCCAAATCAGAAGGACAATATAAAGGTGTTGGATTTCAATGTATAAAAGTGTTAAATGTTAAAAGTTTTTGTCACTAACCTTACTTATAAAGATGGTGGTAAAATATTTTAATATATGCTAAAAATCAACTTTAAAATACAGTTGCTTTCAAAATACAAAAATGTTTCACTAACATGCAATTGAACAAAAATACAAAACCAGACAAAACCTTTACTGGCCATTTGTGATAGATTGAGCTAAATGATAAGTGAAATATGGTCATACAATTTCTAGTCAGTTCGAACACTTTCTTTCAAATGTCAGATGCAATACTAGAAATCAACAAACTTACTCTAGTTTCAACATCTGATGAACGACTAACATACAAGTATGAGAGAAATCTTTGGACATTTTGGCATCTTCATGAAAAGAATTCTTTGGTTCAAGACTATTGAGGTCAAATAATGCCTGAGTTAGAAAAAAAGCTAAAAACATAATAATCAGAAAGTGATATGGCAAAATGGTAACTGAAACAAATGCATTCTTCAACAATGCTTAAGTAAGTGAGAAGTATCAGGTCAATTAAAGGGCCAATTTTCAAGGTTCATTTTTATTTGATAGCATGCAAATAAATGAAAGAGCATCTCAATTAAATTCTGAAACTGAGGGAATTTTTTCATTATTGGGATCACTATAAAGAGAATGATCCAGAATTGACCATTGGCTAGAGTCCGCCATCTTGATCACCCTGATCCCTCAGCCTATTGTATCCTAACAGCTCCCTCATCATCCTGGCACTTATCAGGCAACGTGTCTCATACAGCTGACATGGTCATGTTTTGCTAAATAGCTTGTGTTGTGTTCAGCAAAATGTTGTTTTGCAAGGAGCTTGAAGCAAGAATCTCTCATTTATGTAGTGAGGTGAGGTGATTCAGGGTTTAATGCCGATTATTTCACTTATATCGCGGCTGCTGATATTATTGAGGGCAGAAAGCCTGCAACACTATTGTGACTATGCATTGCGGTGTAACCTGCGAGCATTGGCTGGAACTAGAAAACCATGGGTGGTACTGCACAAAAATTTAGTGTAGCATTGCACCCAAACCTGACTGCGTGTAGAACAGTTCTCTACTGCAGACAAAGTTGCCGAACCCCTAGCGGGATTCGAACCACGGACCTCCTGATCCGAAGCCGAACGCGCTAACCACTACGCTATTCCGCCCCCCACTGAGCTACAATATTTAATTATATATATAATAATTACTTATCTACTTGGTGCCATGGGCTGCAAGTGTTTGCTCTGATAGATACAAGGGTACGAAGGAGGTCAATATTCAATATGCTGAATGTAGCAGGGTGTCTGGGTATTAAAGTAGTTCCCAATCAGCAGTGGGTAGAACTGAGGGGAAGAGAAATCAGGATGTACGGTTATGGACAAATTAAGACAAATGGACAAATTAAGTTTTGATACTTCCCCTATTTTGATTATTTTAAAATATTTTATGTCAAATAGCTTTAGTGCAATCAACAATAAAATTATTCATAATTTTTGTGACTTTTAACAAAGTGTAATCTAAAATGCAAAATATCTTTCAACACTTACACATGAAACATTATGAAATAAATGATAAAAACATCAAAATAAAACATTTGATACAAAACACAGGGTAGCGGATAAAAAATGCTGCTTTTGATGTACAACTAAAATTTCTAAGTTTGATCATTTAAGGTCACCATATCTTATATTCATATATTCTATAGAAAACAAATGAAAGTTTAGGGGTTTTTTTTGTATCTGATATCCAAACAAAATAATGTTAAAAGATGATGTTGCATCAAAAGTTTAGATTTCAAGAGTATTTATCAGATCTATACAACAAGCCTAGATACTCCTGCCTATTTCATGTGGAATAAAAAAAATCTGCCTCTATGCTTTTAATTAATCAGAGTTGATTGAAAGTTAAAATTCATAGACATACGAGCACAAAATAAATGCATACCGTCAAAATTGTGTTTTCTCCAAAATAACTCCTAGTCTTATGGCTGTTTAATCAAAGTCTGAGGCCCTCTTCCAAGTTAACCCTCTTTGCAACTGCGGACTAAATAAGTTGCAACTGTTGTGTATGTCAAACAATGGTGGATTAAAAAAAAAAGCTGGTATTTAACATTCAACAACAGCAATACACACATAAGAGATAAGAAGTATCGACCAATCAGAGTTTAGTATCAGCTGTTGTCTACCAATCAGAGAAAAGTATCAACTATCATTGACCAATCACAGTTTTGTTCTATTGCTGGCTAATATGAAACTGCTGTTGATCACCAGATGGTAGGTCTCTTATTGGCCAACTTGACAAGAGATAAAAAAAGCACCATTAAGGTCTAAAGCGCACTAGGCATAATCTATATAGTTAGGAGGCCAATGACATAATAAACATGACATGTGATCAACATTCAAAATTTAAAGTCAATTAGTCAGCACATTGTCAGACAAAATGGTTGAGTCAAAGGTCAATCACGAGACAAAAAAATGTGAAGCTCATTTGACCGAGTTCTGGCAATATGGCATTTAACACACATGAGTAGCACATCAGTCTATTTACAAGCACCAATATCAAACTGTTCCATGGCTTCCATTAATAGGATGACATCCTTCAATTCCTTTGAGAAGTAAAAACAAAAAGAATTGAATAAACACCTGTTAGCATGAGACAAACGTCCTTGACCTTTACATTGGTGGAGGAGGGGGTGGGGCTGATGGCTGTTGCCATGGATACTCAGATCCTTGCTGCTGATTGGCATTGAACTGTTGAACCCCAGAACTCATTTGCCGTTGATGTTCCTGCTGCATGTGATACATCTGTGGTTGTTGATGCTGTTGATGCTGTTGTTGCTGCCGCATCTCATGACCCGGTTGTTTCACCTCCCCGGCGCCCGTTGGATACATTGCATATGGTAACGGAGTTGAAGAATTTCCTGATTGGTTGTTCTCTTGGGCCGCTCCATCAGGCGCACCAAATACAGCAAGTGTTGTCATTGGCTGGAAGTTGGGCTGGGGCACGGGATACATGTAGGGGGGTCCTATGGTGCCCGTGTTGTGGGGGTAGCCAGGGTAAGGCTGGTGACCCGGCCCCTGGGACATATACATCTGAGGGTGGGACTGTGGAGGGGCACCTGTTTGGAGCAATATGTAAACTTTAATTTGAATTCTGTCTTTCATATACATCTAACATCACAATAAGGATTAAAACTAAGATGCTCGGCACATGTCAGGTAAATCTTGTCTATGCAGTTGGCAGTCAACAACCACCCCTTCCTCACTGAACATGACTTAAAGAGCCACTCCGTAATTTGTTGAAGTCATATATGCAAAACTTAATCAATGGTGTCATTTGATCGCAAAGTATCAACTGTTACCAAAAAAACACATTTTAAAGCTAATTGGTTTTTTTTACAGTGACAATGTGAAGGTAGAACGTCCCAATTATGATCGAAAACCGGACAGCGGCATGCATCAAATACCGGTAGTCAAACATAATTTTTTAGATTTATCTAAAACAGCCAGGAGGGCAGTTAGGAGTTAATAGTATTTGTTAGGTTATATAACTAGTATCTTTGTACATTGGATGTGATATCTACACCTCTGTGCATTTATAACGCTGTTTTTAGATTTTCATGGAAAACCAGTATTTGTCATATATATGTCTTTAGGACATGAAAAGTTAAGATGTTTGATTTTATATCACCACAAATGACAATTAGGTTCATATCAAAGGTAAATAATATGTTATGAAAATCACGGAATGGCTCTTTTAACACAGAGACATGGACATCTGTCGGACATTTTTCAAGTAGGATCAACATAAGAAATAGCATGTGTCTTAGCCATATGCATAGGTAAGGTAATAGTTCCGAGGTATTTTTTCAGTATAGTATAGAATAGTATAGTATAGCACTGTATAGTATAGTATAGTTCAGGCCTCAAAATCAGATAAAACCAAATTGTCCAAACTCTTCAAAGCTTACCCTGAGGGGCCATTGGAACATCTTAGGCCTAATTACAAAAGGAAAATTCTATGGAATGGTTATCAAATATACCTGATTGAAAGAAAACCTTTGAAAACTACACCAACCTGACATCTGCGAGGCAGTGGTTGACGTTGTCTTAGACACTGTAGTAGAGGGGGCGCTGCTCACTGGACCAAGAGGATATGACGTCACCGCGCTCTGTCCGTCTGTTGTTGCTGCCCGCTCATACATTGCACCCTGGGAGTCTGGTGGCTGTCGCTTCCGACACACGCAGCAGATGACAACAATAAGGATGGTAGCTCCGACAAACGCCATGGTGAGGCCAACAATGAGAACGTAAGACGGTTCCTCCTCCTGCTCCGGTCGGTTCTCGTAATCTGCCAAGGGAGATAAGCAGTCAGATAAAGAATAGAAGGTATAATTACGTATAAAATATGCTGTTTTCTTGCTCTGGGTTACTGCTTCGATAAAAGAAAAAGGGTATTTCACCACTAACCGTAACACAGAAAAAATAAACTAGGTTTTATTGTCCAGAACTTCTTTATATATACCTACTACATAGAATACTGCTGTGAAATACACCAAAGGCTTAACTAGGCTTGACCCTGTAGACATTTTAAAACCATTCTTGAATTACTGGCAGAAAAATGCATAACAAATCTATTTCATTTGAATATCATTTAACCATAAAGCGTCTTCAATCCCGCTGATTATCATGGTAACAATTGACCTGATGGAAATTCCCAACCATGTAGCTTTTTGACACTTCATAATTAGTGTCAACAGGGCATTGCCAATATCTACAGATTTTAAGTGATTTTATTGGTGTTCAATTAACAGGCAATACAAAAGCATATGCCTGGAAGAAATTTAGGGGATTGATTGGAGGTTAGGTGAGGTGACTTGGGGTTTATCAACTCTTTCAAGAAAAAGATTTTGCAGGGAGAAAGTCAGGCAACACCATTGTGGTTATGCATTGCACTGACATCTGCATTGCACCCAAACCTTACTGCATGTAGCACAGTTCTCTACTACAGCCAATGGTGGGATCCGAATGCGCTGACCACTGGGTTATCCAGCCCCCCAAGATTGATTGGAAATAGCCTGTTTACAAAAGTTGTGCTGAAGACATCCAAAAAAATGTTAAAATATCATCCTAAAAGGCAAAAAGTCTCAAAATCATTAGTTGTACTGCAAGACTGTAAGTGAAAATCTAGAAAAATTTAAACAACTGTTATTCATTTGTTTTTCACATAAAATAATAGTGTAATATTTATTTCCAAGTATCTTAATCTGTTTTTTCACTGTAATTTCACAAATTAAGGTCCTACCCTTCTCAAATTCAAACAAAAGCCATGTCATAATTAGATCAACAATACAACTTGAACATTACAAAGGCTATCAGTAGGCCTGGAAACTTTTTGTTTTAGGCCATAAACTTTTAAAAAAATTATAGATCTTCTAGATAGCACATATTACTTTGCAGTATTACAGATCATTGATCATTTAACAATTTCCAGGGATTATAGACTGATAAACTGTTACTAATGTATAAAATGTTGCTACTAACAACAATAATAATCACATTGTAACTCAGATGAAAATGAACATACCTTTATGTAAAATAATTTCAGTAATATGTATTCTAAATAATCCAACATTGTTCTTAAATTTGTTTATTGTTGAACAATTACTCTTTAAGGTTGAAAGATATCAACCAAAAGTGAATATCACCCTGAAAAATCTGTGATAACAGTGTTTCCATCTTATAATCATATCATAAATTTCAAATTTACAGAGAGTTTTTCTTTAAGGATTTAAATCAAATGTTTTGAAATATTTCTTCTTTACCTAAAGAACATATCATAATTGACATATACTTGTACTAATAAAAAAAAGTTACATTAAAAATTATAAATGGCAAATTGGTTATTATGTTTTTTTCATGTATTCATAACTGTTTGAAAACTTTTTTTGTATTCCTCTAAAAAAAAAGGTTTTTGTTTTTCTTTGATAACTATGTACAACATATTAGTCAACACCCTTCAAGCCTGTCAAGAATTTCACTAACGACCCTGGTAATTAAAATGTATGTTCTTACTGACTTATCACAGTAGATAAGATAGTCAACCATGGCAGATGCTATTTTCAACATGACACATCTCAACGATCTACACTAGCAGGTAATTAGAAATAACATAGAAAAATAGCTACCCACCTCATAATGGATACAAAAGCATCTTGAAAAAAAGAATCTTTGGTAATGGTAAGTTGTTCGGATGTTGAAGTGGCGGATCCAGTTGAAGTTGGGGGAGTTGTTGGCATGTCAACTTTGTATATAATAAAAACAACCATAAAACAGGAAAACCTCAGAGAGACTGCCTCTATCCACCCCCACTCCACCCCCCACCTTTTTCAAAATTCTGGGATCCGCCACTATGTTTAGTTCTGGTTATTGGTGTCCAACCATGGTCTCAAACCAAACATATCTACAAGAATTCTGCACTTTCTACAACAAAACTTTCTATATAATTGACTTATAATACAGCTTTTCATAATATTCTTATTGTCAGTCACGCAAATGAAGAAATGCTTGTCAATAACAAACAAAAATGCTTTGATAGATATGGTGATGTGGCTGAGTACCTGAATTCCCTGGCAAATTGTACCTTTTTCTTTGATCGCTCTTTAACTATTTGACACACTAACAGTTAATTCTTTTAGTTAAATAATTCAGTTACAATCAAAGCCCTAAAACCTTTCAAAATATGTGCCACTGCGTCCACATCTGCAGGGTTGGAATCAGAATTCAAGTTGATTCCCTGCTGTTTTGTAAACCACAAATAAACTCCTTTTGAATGAATTCACAAAATTCATTGAAGAAGGTCTGTGTTGATTTTGATCTTTATAAAAAGCATACAAACAAACAACATGTATAATTGTATGTCAAATAATTTCATTTGGTATAATATAAATTAAATCATGTAGGCAATATAATTCATGTTATAATTTTTTTTAACTAAACATTAGAGCTGTGCATAGTATCGTGATACGGTCCCTGTAGGACAATTCATATCGTTTAGTTTAAAATTGGTAATTTTGCTTAAGAATCAAGGTTTTTGTCAAAAGTTAATCTTCATTTTAATAATAAAAATCACTGAAAATAGCGTATCACAACATCGACATTCGTATCGTATAGTTATGAGATATTGTTATATGTTTCATTATCATATCAGGAAATGTGTTTCGTCACATCTAGTTACGTTATAAATAATAAACACAATATAAGCATGACCTACACATGACCTGTGAAATTCATACTCACAATACCATTTTAAGTCACACTCTGAGATAGAACTTATAGCAGACTATTTTATAAAACATTCTTTTGAATTATGAAACCCTTTTTCTATCATAAATGTGTATTTGTAAAGTCTAAACTTTCTTAATGAGGGCCTAGACTGTATTCTTGGCTCCTATTGTTGTAGTCATGAGGTGATGTGATATCACGTCTGCTAGTGTAAATGCTGGGATAAAGCCCTCGACAACATTGTGGCTATGCACTGGGGTGAAACCTGCGAGCATCGGCTGGAATAAGTGAGCCATGGGTTGCACTGCGCTGAAATTCAGTGTAGCATTGCACCCAAACCTCACTGCATGTAGAACAGTTCTCTACTGAAGACAAAGTTGCCGAGCCCTTAGCGGGTTTTAAACCCTAACCCTCTTAATCCAAAGCTGAACACCCTAACCTGTGACAGCGCTATTCCGTCTCCACAGTGTCGCGAAGCAGGACTTACAAAGCACAAGTATAACAACCATTGCATGCAGTTTAGAAATCATAGTTCTGAAATTCAGATTCTGATGTTGAATGTCTGCAGTTATGACAAAAACTTGTTTGCTCTAGTCCACCTACCCTCCATGCACATTTCACAATGGAACGTAATTAGACACTAAAAAACAAAATAGACAATTGATTAAAGCTAACTGAAAAAAAACCCACTTTTGACAAAAACTTACAATAAGTGATATTTAATGTCTGGATCATGTTGAATATTTGGCATTATCCCCATGGTGTGTCATTAGCTGGTTCCATGTGCCCTGAACAGTACAACTGACTTGAATATTTAAAACACCTAATCCAATCAAAACAATCGCAGGCACCTCTTAATTGCACTTACAATTATTATGGTCGTAGTAGGAGGTTGTACTGGTGAAATCCGTTGCCATCAGCCGACGCATGGTGCCGTTTGAGGTGGAGCGAAAAAATTAATAAAATCAGGTCAAATTAAACAAACAGCTCATTTGTTGTCAAAAAAACGCCGCTTCAAGGGTCCAAAGTGATGAAACGCCAAGCTTCGGTGTCTGAAAGCCAAAATGCCGGCGTGTTGAACCCGGCTAAAAAAAAACCGACAGATTTCCGACATCAATCTAGGCCTATTCCATTGTGCCTTGTCATTTCAGCGTGGCGGCCAGTTGCGTTACGCATCTGTGCCAAATCGAGTCGTTTCTGGCGTTATTTCTCAAGAATGCACGTGTGTTTAGATGCTTGAAGACACAGACTGTGTGAATGTCCAACTAATGCCCGTCTTTGTCTGTCAAAAGCACGATTGACACAAAACCGGAAGCCCCCGCGTTTATCGAACCTGAAAAGGATAGTAAAAATGTCAAACGGGAAATTAAGATGGAACAAGTGCAAAGTTTTAAAAATTTTACGAGAAAAGTTCCGAACTGGGAATTCGTGGCATAGTAACTATGGTAACATACCTGCGATTTGAAAGTTGTTGTAGCCGATATCAATGCCGGTCATGCTCCTGTGAGTTTAAAAGGAGCAAAGAAAACATAAAATTCATCACCAATGAAAAAAATTATTCCGAAAGCCAGTTTCTATTCTTAAATCAATTTTCATTAATTCAAACTAATCTAATTCTTTACAAAATGATTCAAGATTATAAAGTTGGCTATTAAGTACATGTTGTCATCAAGATAAAAATTGTAAAAAAATTATACCAACAATTCTGTAATTTTTCGAACATATCTATTTTTATTTATTCAACTTCCACAAGGAGTTTTTTTATGAGAGTAAAAATATTTTTATGTTGAAATGTACATTGTATCATGTAAACTTTCCACATTATTCTTTTAGCAGATCTGGCCTTTTGAACCTATTTTGATTAATCTGCATGAATTAATAAAACGGTTTATCCTCTTATAGGCTGATTAAGTGATTAGTATAAGAACATATCTTACGCATTTGCACAACTACATAAATATAGCACTTGTTAATTATTTTACAGCACTGTCTCAAGCATATATCAATGATTGCAACAAATTCCTCGAGGATATCTTCGTTTTGCATGTAAGATCGGCAATATTTGCGGGAATATTTCATTTCGGTTTGGAATCCTACTTTTAGTAACTACCATGTCGATTTCCCAGATGGCGCTGAATGTTTTGATAATCAAGCTAGAGGATACAAAACACTGAAGTGTAAAATAGTCGGATACCTTCTGTTAGTCGGAGAATACTTTCAGTTGATATTAAGTGTGAATATTTGAATTACTTGAGTTTTTATATAAACTTGGATCGGAGGAAAATGGCCCAGGATTTACAAGATTTTGGGCCGAGCCTGAACTTACTGTCCCGTCATCGGCGGGATGATGACGATTTCTTCGATGATGATGATGGTGAGTTAGTTATTGTGGGATTATTAAAAGTAATTATATTTTAATACTGAGTTGAGAATCAAATTATTAAGAAGAACATCCACATATCCGTTTGAAAACAAATTCTCCGCTTTAAGGTCTAGTACGTGTTCCTAATTTTGTTTACCCAACTCCCTTGGGAGTATGTATCCTTGACATGTGACGAGATCCTGTGCATTGTTTACTGGTATCAGTGAATTTCAGCAAAATGAAAATGTTTGTATATGACTTAGATAATACAGTATGTTGTCCATACATTGAAAAAACATATTCAGGGATAGAAATGAGATTTTTTCTAAGTGTGCCCCAAGGCACCCAATGTAAAATTTGTGTGTGCCCTGAACAAAGTGTGCCAACAGAGATCAGGATCATAAGATGAAAACGATGAAGATGCAAAATTTATTTACTGAATTTGTTTTAAATTCAGCACAAAAAGAATTTGTACAGACATTGTAGAAAATGCATATAAAGATGTAATTACTGGTAGGCTTTCCATCCCCCCCCCCCCCCCCCCCAAAGGTAAACCAATCTGCAGACACACCTTACAAATTTGGAGATTGTTTCCCCTGTCATTTCCCCTGTATTTTGGTAGAGGCCAGCTCTGGAGAGTTCCCCAAGTTTGTTTATAGTCACCATCCTTAAGAATCAAGAAAGTTATTTCTAACATATTTCATAATACAAGTCTATTAAACAGGTTATCAATAATTAACATGAGAAGTTTATTAATTGTGTCTGTCATGGTACAATTGTTTATATATTATTATCTTAATCAACTTATATTGAATTATCACTTAAATCTGGTTTCAAGATTAAAATGACTTATTTATTTATTTACAAACGGAAATCCTTGCAAGAATAGTTCAAAGTGTTTATGAACGGTGGTTTGTTGACAGTGCCTGAATGAATGAGCGAATTTCCTCAGGTAAATTTAACCAAGATTTAAAATAGTTTATTCGTACATGCCTTATCAAAACATCAATAATATGTTTTGTTTACAAATATTTTTCCTGAAAACATAAATTAGATCGTGTTTTTAAAACTATGTACGAAAATACGACTCCGAACTGCAGAAGTAAATTTTACAAGTTGGTTGACACACATGGTTGTAATATTGTCATGGCAACATATTACCGATACAATATAAAATGTTTGAATAAATTATTTAGCCGTTACTCGTATTTTATTTAAAAAATGAAACATAAATAAATGCTTATATTTATTCATTTATTACTCGAATAAAGACAATCGAAAAGATTATCATGGACCCGAGAGCATAATTTCAATGTTATTTGTTGTTAAGAAAATGCATCAATATTCCAAACGGTGTCCTTTTTATAGCTTCTGTAAGATAATGTTAACGATTTCTGCGTTCATTTTTCGGTAATTTGTGCGTTTATGAAATCTTTTGAAGTTTGAGAGGTATATCATCAATCTTTATTATTATATTGATGTTGTTATATCATTCATTCATCATATATATCATTCACTTAAACGTAATTCATCGAGCTTCAGCTATCCTTTTGCGCAAAAACTACTCGGTAACTAATTCTCGAATCACCTGTGTACAATAACAACGTGCTCTAGTGATCGTTTTTTCTGACAAATATTTGTTTTGATTTCGACTAAAAGAAATTAATAAGTTTGAAATTTTGTCAACCAAACAATTTAAATAGGTAACATGGCCTTTAGAAAAATCATTCTTAGAACTTGCAGAAAGGTTTAAAATAAAAGATTTTAACAGTCTAATTAAACTGCATGATTCAAAGCGTTTCGTTTTAATGTGCGCATAGGGAACAGCAGTTCAATTTTATCCGTGCCCTATGAGATTTACCTGTGCTTTCGGCACTGAAATGAAGGGAATTTCGATCCCTGATATTCAAAACTGCTGAACTGCAAGTTAATCTACATGTCCTTTAAACGTAAAACCTCTATGTTAAAAAGATAATTTGTTTCCAGATTTTGGTGAGCACTTTCAATCTGCAGTGCGGATCACATGGACAGTCATAGTGGGAATCATAGTGGGAGTGATCCTGCTGATAATATTCATCACAGTTCTCATCTGTTTCTGTGTCTGTCGACGGAAACGTGCATACACCGGCAGAACCCTTTATTCCCCAACACAGACAAATGCAACGACGACAACGTACACAGCACAGAGTGGTCCAGCTGCCACATACCCTGCTCAGTCAGTGTACCATCCCCCGGGTGGCTACCCCCAACCAGCACAGGGGGGCTATCACCCAGTCAACTACCCTGCCCCTCAGTCAAGGTATCCTCCCCAACTGCCCCCTGGGCAAGGTAAGGGTCAAGATTGTTATTGCCAAAGACTTCTCTGTTCGCTGGCACTATCAAAGTCATCTTCTCACACTGATTGGTGTGTGTGTGTGTCTCTCTCTCTCTCTCTCTCTCTCTCTCTCTCTCTCTCTCTCTCTCTCTCTCTCTCTCTCTCTCTATCTATCTATCTATCTATCTATCTATCTATCTATCTATCTATCTATCTCTCTCTCTCTCTCTCTCTCTCTCTCTCTCTCTCTCTCTCTCTCTCTCTCTCTCTCTCTCTCTCTCTCTCTCTCTCTCTCTCTATCTATCTATCTATCTATCTATCTATCTATCTATCTATCTATCTATCTATCTATCTATCTATCTATCTATCTATCTATCTATCTATCTATCTATCTATCTATCTATCTATCTATCTATCTATCTCTATCTATCTCTATCTATCAGTCTAAATAATATGTAATGAAAATCACAAATGGCTCTTTGAGCTATCTGAGCAAGCAATGCAGAATATATCCTCTAGGATTTCTGTCAGATGTTACACATTATAGCTAATGTTCCACAATTGAGATGTTTGTCACACATGTAACTTTAAACTTATTATGCAAGTGTAACATTTGTTTAATGCATAAACTCTGAGTTCTGACAAATGGAAATGTGTTACACAATTGTAGTGTTTGTTCCACAAACTGATTACTTTTTTTTATTAAAGATGTGAATTATAAAACATTAAGATGTGCTATAAAGTATGTTCCTACCTTTGCTTAAAAGCATTGTAAAACATGTAGATTCATTGTTACACAAGTTCAATATAGTTGTTAGTATGTTTTTCAAAAGAGTATTTCACATTATGCCAATCATGCTGTATAGTGAAAACTGGCAGAGCTTTTACTATTGGTGACTTAATGGTTATTTTATTGATATGTCACTTTAGACATAGTGTCCTTTAATTTTCTCTGTGAACAGATTATTTACTCTCGTATCATTCAAGTCTACCCTTTATTCTGATATGAAGAAAAAAATGTTCAAATTTAGTTTAAAACTGACGGCATTTCAGGTTTTTAAACACTGAAATTTCCAGACGTTTGAATGCAATGAATCCTGGAAATTTTACTAACTATTTATCGATATTGTAGCATGACTGTTAGTAATTAGAAGTTTTTGTTTTTGTGTACTTATTTTTGTGTGAAAAAGACTTTGCGACTTTTCAATTTCTGTAAGAGGTGTGAAAAGGTAAAACTAATGTGAATTCCTGGAATATTATCATTACAATAAATCACACTGATAATACCAAATAGTGGCACTCGTAACAGCAGGATTTTACAACATACTTGTTTAATTTGATATATTATAAAGCTCAGGGGAAAATATCATAAAACCCAAAGAACTAAAGTTTTAAACTACCCGGAGACCATTGTGACAGCGATGCAAACATTGTGACGTCAAAACGGTTGGCCTTTGTGACGTCGTGCAATAGGAATGACATCCGAAAGAAGACGGTGGCATGGAACAAAGCAGCAAACTTGGACTAAGTTAGCCAGTTGAAAATATTTTCGTTCTGAACAAATACATTTAAAATTTATTTGTATTATCTACCGGTAGATACAATCTAAAAAGTGACAAAGACAACTGTTTTTAAAGAAACTGGAAAATTAAATTTCCAGTCGGGCCTGATCTAGTGAACAAGTTGTATAGTTAAAGGTGGATATATATATTCATTCATAATTTTTTAATTACAACATTATGTTTATTGAATTTCTAAGGCTTAACGTTTTTTGTTTCAGCCCCTCCCCCCTATCCAGGTCCTCCTCAAACTGGGTACCAGGCCCAACCGTTACCCCCAACAATGGGACCACCTCAGTACAAAATGGACTCGCCTAACTACCTCCCTCAAGGAGTGGACCATGCCAATTTGCAGAAAGCTTCAGCTCCGCCCCCAGAATATTGAACTGAAGATCAGAATTTTGAAAATTTAATTTAACAAAATTGTCAAAATATTGAAGTGAACCTAACCTCACATTATTTCCTTCGCATTACTGAATCCAAATTCGGAATTTGAATATTGAATTCAAAATAATTGCCAAAGAATTTAATTCAATGTATCTTATGGAATCTTTTTGTTTAGCTTCAAAATACTTTATCGAATGTTACTGTCAGAATATTTAATCCATCATCCCAACTGAAATATTATATTTCTTATCCACCTTCTGTCTAATCACAAGATGTTTAATTCAAGGTATACCAAACCCTTTTCAATTCATTCTTTGCCAAGAACTTTGAGATATAATCAGATTCAAATTTTTGGATTCAACTTTGGAATGTCAATTTTTACTTTGGTTGCTTTCGAGTTTTCTATCAAAATATTGAACTGACTTTCAATCAGAATATTTGATTCAACATCACTTAATGACACCAGTTTAAGATGAATTGTTTGCCATGAGTATTTTTCTACGTTGAATTTTTTTCTATATGAATGCTGACCTGCTGTGATGCTGAAGACTTTTTGTCACCTGGTGCCATGTTGTTTAGTCGGTTGTTTTACATATTAACAAGAATTGAAGTCCATGATGTGTTGGTCAACTACCCCAGCAAGGCATAAATCACTCAAGTCTTAATTATTGCCTAATTTAAACCTTGCTGCATTTGGTCAGAAGTCTTGGTTTGAATACAGCATCAACGGTGATAAGTAGTATGCTCCAGAAGCTGTCAAGTTAGGTGCAGTTAGCCAAAAAGCTGGCACAGAAAAGATGTGATGTCTTCCAACTGTCTTTCACCCAATCACGCCACATGGATTTAAATTACACCAGTCTCTATCAATTTTTGTGTTTTGAGTTCAGCGTCCTCTTTGGAGAAAAGCTGCAAATCTCATATGATATCTCATTGGACTATTGTGATCAGTTGCAGCAGCTTTGAAGACAAGCACAGAAAAGTATGGCAAATGCAGCAAGACCTATCTGAGCAAGTCATTGGGGCTGGCGATAGAACAGGCCATGTTTGTCAAGATGGTGCAGCATTCTTATCAATTGTTGATTGTAACTTCCATGCAGTTGTCTTCTTCATGGTTTGACTATCAAGTCAGGGCTCAGCACATCGAAGAGCTGGCACAGAAAGGATAACAAATGGCAACAAAGCTTGAATCTGTCAGTATTTGAAACTTGTTCGAGTTTTGCCTTGTGGGAGAAGTTAGTTTTCTTATGGCCTTATCCAGTGTATAGCAGGGAAAGCTGTTTGTTGATAGGTTTATTTATGGTTCTAAGATGCCTAGCGGTTAGAACAATCGAAAAAAAAGTACTTTATCAGACAATAAAGGTATAGTTTTTTCATGACGTAACAATTGAATGACGTTATATCCGCTCTTCCCCGCTGCCCCCTCGTGATCCCGCGTCAATGGTAACCTTTCATCTCGGTTCTTTCGATCAACATGGCTTGTCCCTATCAATGTCTATCGTATTGGCGCTTTTGCCGATAATGTTTCTTTTAATGTTGACTAGTTTCGAACCTCATTTAGTTCTATCTACCGGAAATAAGAATGGAAAGCAAATGCTTGTCGACTGTCGAGTGACCGCGTTGTTTCGCGTCGGGTCACGGCGCCCCGTGGGACTGTGACGTTGGTTCACGTCAACCGTCTCTACCAGGTTCAATGTGACACGGTCAACCTAATGATTATATAATTCTGGGTGTACAGCTCGAACAGTCTGCTTATATAAGAGATAAAAGCATCACCTTCAACGTTTATGACAGCAGAAAAAAAATAGATGGCAGGATTGAGTCCGCCATCACGCTTCCAAAACAAACATTACCCATAATTCTTTGTGGAATGTTGACCACGTCATAAGCCTTATATGGGCAATGTGACCAGCACTGCATAATCGCGCAACAAGAGTTTGTAAAAGTAAAGGTTTTTTAAAAACCAAGAGGTGTTAATTTGTTTGTTTAAGTTTTTAAAGAAAAAATAAGCAGAAAATATAATTCAAAATTGAATAAATGAAAAAGTTAATGTGCAAAACTGAAAAAATCAGAGCTTTAACCGACTAAATGTCGTTTTAAACAAGGGGTTGGGTTCTATACTTGGAATAGCCAACAGTTAGCCCTGTTCATGGATTATTAATGTGAGCGATGTAAACACTATATTTTATTTCGAAATTAAGATAATCAGAGTGGTCCCTGTAAAGATCATTTAAGCATCTTAGAAAAGAAATAAAGTTCGCTCTACCCCAATGTGTTTTGTAATAAAGTATAGTTTTGCCCTGAACTATTATAACGTTAAAGCACTCGGACTACCGTCCTCGTGCTTTAACTATAATAGTTCAGGGCAAAACTATACTTTATTACAAAACACATTGGGGTAGAGCGAACTTTATTTCTTAAATAAAGCTATCTGTTGATTGGTTAGCCAAGAAAGATTATTGTTGATTGGTTGCCTGTGAAAGCTTACTGTTGATTGGTTAGCCAAGAAAGCTTTCTTTTGATTGGTTAGCTGAGAAAGCTTACTTATGATTGGTTAGATGAGAAAGCTTGATGTGTATGTTAATCCAAAATTAATTCTACTTTTGATTCGTTGAAAAAAACAAATCAATTTTTTTATTAGGAATGATATGAAAGAGTTTTGTTAGAACTTTTTTTTTAAATCACTAATGAAAAATCATTTTTTTAACATTTTCATGCCTGCTGTTTTATTTGTAAGGAAAAGATGTTTGTCTAATGTTTGAATTATTCTTGAGTGCTTTGTTTAGTTTGCATCTGCCAAAAGAGTTTTAAAACTTTTCTATTTCACATTTTTTAATGAAATCCACTTTTTGTGTCTAATATGTAGTCTCCTTTTCATGGTCTCACGCTCGTGCAATAACTTTTTAGCCATTTGTACATTTATTCAAGAAAGATTTGTTTATGACACAAGATATTAAATTCAGGTTGCAATGTGTATTATGATGCCTTATTACCTTTCTGTATTTGATGTATTCATATCAGGTTTGTTAAGAAATTAGTTTCACTATAGGAAAAAAATAAACAAAGGGTAATATTAATTATATCAGGCTTCTTAAATAATTAGTTTCACTACAGGAACAAAATAAACAAAGGGTAATAAAGATACTTTTATAGCCATTTGTGAAGTAACTCAGAAAATGCAAACTTTTTAATTTGTCTGTCTGTTATTATATCAGGCTTGTTAAATAATTAGTTTCACTACAAGAAAAAAAACCCCAGGGTAATAAACATACATTTAGAGCCTTTTGTGAAGGAACTCAGAAAATGCAAACATTTTAATTTGGTTATTGAATCCGAAAGATGTAAACCTCATTTCATATATGAGAATTCAAACTTCTTAGAAATTATGAATTAAATTCTTTAAAGATAATGATATTTAAGAATAGGAATGTTTTTGTACAACTAGAAAATATTTATATATTTTATATTATATAAATGTTTTATGATCACAGAAGATAGGTCATTTTAACTGTTTGCTTATTGAGATCAGTTCACTTTATATATTTTCACACAAACAAAATGACAGATACACTTGCTTACATTTTTTTCAATCAACAACTATCTTTAATTATATTGTTTTAAGACAAAAGATATTTTTTAATTGTAATTTTTCTATTAATTTTTCCGAAGGGGATTCAATCTCTCTGATGCGCGACACTGTAACTAAAAACATGGCAGGCAAGGCACCAAATTGTCACTAAATTAATGGGGGCAAAGCGCGCCCCTAATGTGCACTTTGCCCCATCATACGGGGCAAAGTGAGACAATAAAATAAAAAAGTATTTACAGTATTTCAAAAAAGGTAATCAATCTGGGCGAGATTCTTTGTGTTTTTATTGTGGGGAATGTATGAGAGATTAATACAGCATATAATGTGTATAATTATTTATTATCATTTAAGGAGAAATTGCAAAAAAAGCTTAAGGGGTGCGCTTTGCCCCGCTCTCCCCTAAGTATGATACAATGTAAGACAATAAGCAGAAAGCCTATTTAAAGTTCTCACCTTTCTAAGTCGTTTGCCTATTTTGAATTATATCATATATAGGCTTATCATATATTATTCATGTTATGAATGACATGAAATTTCAAAAGTCAAGAGTTCGATCATTAAAATAAATTATTTTTACAGCCATCTGAAATCCATGTTACTTTCAGTGCTAATCAAAACATTTTACATGCTCAAGATTATTCTGTGTTTTGATATCATATATCCATTTCAGTATTTCAGTTTTTATTTAAGGGAGTTTACTACATTACATCATTCATTGGCTTAAAATGGCTCAGTATATACATTGCCTTTTAGAAGTCTTTGATGACTATATAAATATGCTTTTTTCTATCTATTAAAAGTATTATTGACATGAAATTGAAACCAGTTTTGTGGATTGTGTATATTTCAATGACTCTCACAGTCTCTGGAATAGAGAAACTGACAATTCACAAAACTTGTTCTATCTTACTTTATTTTTAATTCTTAAAATTCACACATACAAGCTTTTTTACGGTAGCTTTACTCATAAAACCAAGGTTAAATTATTCATTTGTCACTTGTAGGGCTGAAATGTCAAATACTGTCAAATTATTTGGAGGGGAAATAAGGAATCTCTTTATATCGAGTTGTTATACAATGTTTTATTTTTGTTCTCTTTGTACATATTATTGAATTGTAAATAAATAAAGTTTTGCATCAATAAAAAAGAAAAACTGTGTTATTTATAAGGGCAGCAAGATTATCAGGATGGCAACCTTATAGTGTGGGGGGCAGGATAACGCAGTGTTTGGAGCACTCGACTTTGGATCAAGAGGTCCGTTGTTCAAATCCCGTCAGAGGCTTGGCAACTTTGTAGTAGAGAACTATTCTATACAATGAATTGCCACAATGTTGTTTGGCTTTTTCTCTACACTAATACTAGCAGCAGGATTATGAGAGAAATACTCTTGAAAGCAGTGTTATAACCTCACCATTTTACTGTGAAATTACTCTGTTTTGGAGACTCTTCTCACACCTCCATCACGTAGAATGTGAGATTTACATGACTCCTTCCAAAATCAGGTTCCTGAAAAAGATAGAACAGTGATCAGGGCATTTACTGGGGGTTAAGAGAGACTATGTTTAAAGAAATAAGTTTCAAAATATTAACTCTACCAGGATATGCCCTTGTTATATCTGAGGTTTTCCTCTTCGTAAGTATTTGACAACATCTTGTAAAGGCACATGTTCTCTTACAAGTTTACTGCAGACAGAACATAGAAATTAGTGGCCAATAACATCATGTAAATGTATGGGTCACAGGAGTTATTTGGCCACTGAACAAACACTGAAGGCTGTTGCTTGATGCCTTGTGATATGTAAACAGAGCTTATGTCAGAACATGCAACTATACGGGTTATTGAAGGAGTTACTGAAGGCTGTTGCTGGATGCCTTGTGATTTGTAAACAGAGCTTATGTCAGAACATGCAACTATATAGGTTATTGAAGGAGTAACTGAAGGCTGTTGCTGGATGCCTTGTGATTTGTAAACAGAGCTTATGTCAGAACATGCAACTATACGGATTATTTTCAGACCTTGGTGGTGAGGAAACCACAATTGAAATAGATCATATTACACAAATCAAGGGCGATGATCTCAGTGCAGATTTTCCTCATTAAAAGTGGCAGAAGTGATGAGCATGGAATTTAAAGCCTGGATCTGATTGGCTGATCAAGAGGTTTGAAGTTTACATTTTAGTCAAAATATTAATAACTCTTTTACATTATACAGAATCTAAATATTTGTCCAGAAAATACTTGTATTTCTGATGATAAAAATTATTTTCAATATTTCGTGAATTATCAAAAATAATTTATCAAAGACTGACCGTCAGTCTAGCTATCTCGTTTGACGAATTATAGCGATGCCCGCTAAATTTCCTAGTTACGGGCCGCAATCATTGCGCTGTAATTTGGGAAGATGTATATTTAACTATCTAAGCCCTGTACGCGCAATGTAAACAGGGGCAGTGGCAGGGAGCTGAACCGTGTACGCAGTTGACCTGTTGTTTAAATCGGTCGTGTGGAAAAATATGCAATATCTGATGTATGCCATCGAGTAATGAGTACCAAATCACCTTAATGATGTCGTCAATGCATCTAGCCCTATTACACAGCCACCGTTTTTGACGTAAGTAGCATGGAAGAAACTTTGGTTTCGATAGGGATATTGATCACTGAAAAACTCAACGAAGAAAAGTGTATTTCTGTAAGTTTATATGTCCTGCGTGTTTTTTTTTCGGATTGTAAACGATTGATGTAATTTAAAGTGATATTTCATTACGTTCTGATCTAATAATCATTATTTTTTTAACTACTCAAAGCCGCTCTCCCAAACCGTACCCTCCACCCTCTCTCGTACTGGTTGCCGAGAGGGCTTCTCTACGCTGACGTACTGGCCAGTACCTGGGTTTTACATTAATATCTTTGAGAAAGCCTGTTCCTCCTTGTTTGATAATGGCAGTAATATTTGATATCTCTGTTGATAGTTGATTAAAATGCATGTGCCTGGTTACATGGTTTTGATTGATCTTGTCAATCAATCTTTATTTCCGTACTTAAGAGGCCACAGGCCTGTAGTACATTCATGGGTAGATCACATCATCAAATCATTACAAGTTTTTTACATATCTCTTCTATATAGCATTGCATAATAAATATACATTGCAAGATTCTGTAGTAATAGAGTATTCGTATTTGTTAGCAATGACAATAGTTTTGTTCTATCTGGGTGATTATAAAAGTATGGTTTAAGATATTTTGTCCGTAGACTTCTATAGACAGGGTAAATTAATAGGAAGTGTAGCTCATCTTCCACGGCATTCCTATCACAGATTTTACATATTCTGTTGTTTCTTTCAATACCCACATATCTACCTGTTTCAACAAACAATTCATGTGATGAACAACGAAAACGGGATAGAGCATTACGGAACTTTTTCACATCAACTTTTGAAAGATAAGCTTCAAGGCATATTTCAGATTTCCATTGCCTATAATATAAACATTGATTGATTGATCTTACAAAAACCTTTCATTTTTACACTTTATAAAACAGTCTTATCAGGGTATTATTTTTGGGGGGGGGGGGGGGGGGGGAACATAATTCAGGGGGACATTCCAATTTATACATGTATGTTATTATTACATGATAATAACATAACCTAGTTGAAACATGTAAAGGGGTTAATTGATTGTTTTTTTATTTGATGACTTGATAAATTGGAGCGTACACTCTATAAAATTAAACAAGAATGAGAATCGAAGCCATGCATATGAGTGTGAAAAGCCTTGATACAGCATTACAAGGTATTGTTGAGTCTTATCGTAAATTATTTGTAATTGTGTGGATATGATATTGATATCTGTTGTTAATTTATAATTTTTTATGTTTTAAAATTGGTAAAAGTATAGCATCTTTTTCATGTCATTTCCTCCAAAATATAACCAAGGGCCAAAAAACACTAAGACCTATCGGCTACGGTCCGCCATGTTGCTTTGAGGGTAAATGACATGAAAAATGGTGCTGTACTTTTACTTATTTCACTTGATTATAAAAATTAATTTAACATATGGATAGAATATCCACAACTTAACAAAAGATTTATGATAAAGTTAATCAACAATGAATTATTATGCTGTAGTATAATATTGTTAATGGAGATAGTTTGTCTCGTGTTACGCAATTTATGGACTAGATATAAAGATAATTTTGGTGAAAAATGTAATAATAGATTCTGATATCAGATATATTCCTGTCAATCAGTGCCCCCCCCCCCCCCCCCTTTGATCAGCCACTGGCCTGTCAAGCAAGAAATATGTGAGAATGAATTGATAAAGAATTTAAAGATGAGTCATTTAAGGGGACATGAACACTCATTTTTTTACATGAAACTTTATTTTGCTTAGTTGCATATAAAAAAAATGTCATAATATGTTGACATTAAAATGACATTTTGAGACAATTTAAAGTTTATATGAACATTGCATATATGAGAATTTTTTTTTTTTTAATGGATAAAAACTTCTTTAATATGAGAGGGAACATGCTTGACAACGATACAAGAATCTGTGTCGAAACGTCGCACTCTCAGATTAAAGAAGTTATTATCCACAGAAAATGTTTTTGTACTTATTTGCTTCCCAACTTCTAAATGCCACTCAAAGAAAAAATTGCATATATGGAACTTTACATACTATCAACTCCAAAATGTTCAACAACAGTTATTACTTTTCGATGAAATACCATGTAGGCATTTATTACCAAAAATAGCAGAGCGTCACTTCTATCACATCGGTAATTTTTGGGTAAATTAAATATTTATGCTGCTCATGATAGTACATGTAATACTGATCATGTGGACAACAGCATAAGCTTCAATACCGAACATCATAACTGTGAAATAAGGAAGTTGAACAGGTATAAAGTCCATGTATTCTTCATACTTACAACTTCAAGGATGCCTTAAAAACTTAATTGCATTAGCTTTGAGAGTTTAAATTCAGAAGCATAACCTTAATTGATATTTTTTTCTGATTTTGAAAATTTTCTCTGACAAATTATACCTTTTGTTTCGGGTATTTCAAAGTTATCATTTGACACACAATATTTGCACTTTTCTTCTTTTTTCTCAGCTTTCTCCCAAATAATGACGGAATCAGTCCTGTCCACGAGTTGCTAGTGACCATCAGTTACCATGGCCTTGTACAAGAGCTTTGTTATTTCATCGCTGGTAACCTTGGCAATAGGAGCTCAGAATTATAGTAAGTTTCTGATTTCTTCTTGTAATGCAATTCTGAATCCAGAAATTCACAGGCCAATCTGACTCTTAAATCCCTTTCAAGTTCAAGTTAGGATTCCTGTAGAGTAGCCATCACTGATTTAAATTCATATGTTTAACCGTTCATTGGAAAAAGGTTAAATCTCAGAGTTTATCAACATTTTGAACTGCAGTATTGAATCATCTTTAGTGGATTTATAAAGTCTTTCTTATTTCAAAGTTGATTTGAAGGTTTATCAATGTTTTCTTCAAAGGAACCTTAGCAAATTTTGTATAGTAATTAACCTCAACTTGATTGGGACAAACCTCACGATAGTAACCTATAAAAAAGCAGTGACATACAGGGCTCCAGATAGGATGCATATCTGTGTAAAATACGCACAGGTAATTCAGATATATGCATTAAGAATGAAATCAATGAGTGACAGATACGCACAACTTTCCCAGAATACGAGTCAGGTATCTTTTTACAGGAGTGATCGTGACTTGTCAAAACAAATTTCATTTCTACATGTCTGATCTTTACATCTAGAATAGTAGCCAACCTGTGTGAAAACAAAGATTACCAAGTTTATATTTCATCTGAGGGAAATCACTCATTTATTTACAGATTAAACATGTGGAAAATATAATCAATGACTAACTCGAAAAAGATGCTCACTTGGAATGAGGATTTGAAAACTATAAACCTTGAAATACTCCTAGTTTTTTTCCATGTGGTAATTTTACTCCTTGATTTTTATTTTGACCCCTGAGTCCAAAAAATTATCTGGAGCCCTTGGCCTCCTTTCACAAAGCAACCTTAACTAAGGTTAACCTTAACTCCCATGCTTTAACATTGCACTAAGGTTATCTTAGGGACTTACGATCACCTTAGGGCTTTGTGAAAGGAGGCCCTGGACATATTTTCTAGGAATGAATGGTTCAAACTGAGTTCATATGTTACATATCATATGTGATTTCATTTACATATCAACTACTCATGAGGTCATAAGCACAAGTGTGGCCTTAAACCGTCTAAGGGTCAAGTGTTAGTTGCTCACAGTGACTAGATTCGTCCATAGAATTTGTACTTATCGGGATGAAGAAGCAAATCAAATGATTGTGTCTCTCCTTATATACTCTTTTAGCAGGTCACAAGACTGTGGGGTTATTTCCGGTATGGGTCCAGTGGGACCCTACTTTACTCATGAGGTCACTGACAGGTCGATGTAGAAGAAGTCGGCCTTACATATCTGTTATTCAAATGGAATAAACTGGTACATAAAGAAACTATTACCCCAAAAGAGTAACGAAATTCATGAATATGTTGGTGTGTGTAACCATCACGCTCATTCAAGTAATATAAAAATTCTCACACAGTTGTATAAGTCATATTAAACACTCCCTTTGGTAAGAATATCGATTCATAGTTAACATGGATTAGAGGGGATGTAATTGGGGTTTTTTAAGGTAAACAAAGGGATATCAAGAAAGAGACAATAAATGGAGTAAGCCAGTCTTTTTAATGAAAAGAAGTAGTTCTGAAACCATCATTTCCCCACATTAAATGATTAAAAGTTGCTTAACACTAAACTGATCGATAGCCAACAGTTTTTCTGATACTTGATACAACCATGGATAGTTGGGTGCACTACTGAGGTGTTTTATCTCTACAGATATTGCATTTGGCATAAACATTTATTATGTAAGCTTGTTTTTCCGGCGATCCGATTGGTCGAGAAGCAGTCACGTGTCAGTCGACAGAAAAGCATATTGACTTCACTCCGAGTCCGACCAAAAGTTATAGACCGTCATTAGACTTTCATGATGAACAATTGATCAAAATTGCTGTTCCTGACTGTAGTTTTTTCTTTTCTTTTCGTATTTATTTCGAAACATAATAAAACAATTATGGACTGGTGAATTCGGTCAATACCTGTTTTTATAGACTTGAGGAAAGCAATATTGACCTCAGACTTTGTCCTCTGTCAATATTGCTTTCCTCGGGTCTATAAAAACAGGTATTGACCGAATTCACCAGTCTATAATTGCATAATATTTATTGGGGGAAAAAACAACCAAAAACCTGTGCTGACGCCTGTTTAAGACAAAACTATATAGATCTCTCTGTTTTAGTTTACATGGATTCGGAGAAGTCCTGTGGGCAGAGTGTACAGCTGGACGATGATAACCAGTTCAAAGTTCAAACCCTCGATGACGCCAGTGCAGACAGTCCAGGCTACTTCCCCTGCTACCAGATCTTCTACTCCAGCGATGAAGTCGTGTGTCTGTCACCCATGTTGTTCAGTTTCTTCAACTGTACTATGCAGCTGAGTTATTACATGTTCACAGGGGATGTTCCTGACATATCGACCTTGACCCGTGAAAAGGTAATTGGTGATTGTCATCTAGAAAAGTCATTTTCTGACATAATAATGTATGAAATATCTAACAGTGTCATATTTGGGATCACACTATCTGCTATAGTAAAATTTTAAGAACTTTTGGGGGGTTGAGTCTGTTGCGGGATTCGAACCCACATCATCGGAGTCTAGTAACATTGCCAGCATTGACCGTCCCAGCAGCTAGTATGAAATATAGTTGGTCTGATAGCCTAAAGTCAGGAATGCTCACAATCTCATTGAAATCAGCCCGAAACTTGTCCCTCGTTGCTCAGGGATGGAACTCAGGACGATTACAAAGTTTATTTTCTCGGAAACCACCCACGGTGGTACAAGAGAATACAAGTATACATATAATACATTAACATAAACAGACAAGAGGTGAGATATCATAACAGAATTCATTTGAGCTTTGCGTAAACAATACGAAGATATTTCGACAGGTTTTTAATATCTGACATTCTATTAGTACATATAAGGCTTTTGTATTTGTACATATTCGACCATTTTAAGTAATATTCATTAATATAGAGACGTCGTTCTGTTTCAAAAGCTTTACATTTGAGTACGTAATGCATTTCGTCTGCTATGGCTGGAGAATCGCACAGAGAACATGTTCTATCCTCACGGGGTAGACCACGCCATCTGCCGGTTTCTACCGGTAAGTTATTACTTGTTCTTAGTTTTAAAATTGGAATATGTAAAGATTTTTGTAGTAGGAGATAACGCCCGAAGGAAGGTGTATCTTTAATCAGATTGTAATACATTCCTTTAGAGCTATTGAGAACAGAACTTCGCCAGGATTGATAAAAGTGATTTCTCAATGTCATTTCTACTTGTGACGAGACCCATTTAGGGGAATAGTTATATGGATTTGTGAACACGTCACTCAGACCACATCCATCCAGTATATACTTAACATTTTTAAGCCAATCGTTTTCCTTACCATTATAAATCTTATCATGCATCAGGTATTCCAAGATAGTTTTAGATAATTTATTTTTTTCAGTGCTAAGTGTAGTGTGCCAAAACATGGTAATTCTTTGTGATATTTTTATGCTCAATGGTTCTCTTCCTAGCTCACCATATACATAGAAATTAGCTGTAGAATTTCTTAAACCAGTTGACAGTTTTAGAAATTTAAGATGGAGTTTTTCAATGACTTTGGTGTTTTCATGGCCCCAAAGTTCACAACCATACAATAATATAGGTGCAATCATGACATCAAATGCTTTGTAGAGAGTATCTAATGGTAGATTGCTATTTCTTGCTCTACGCAGAAGACAAAACATTGCTTTAGATGCATTATGCGTCAACTGTTTAATGGCAAAACCTAGTTTTCTGTTTCTATGGAGGGATATACCAAGGTAGGTGTAAGAGTCTTGGAATTGAATTTCTTGACCATCTAACACAAAACGTGTTCTATACTTATTAGCGGGTCCACCTCCAAATACAACAACCTTGGCTTTTGCGATATTAATTTCCAATTTCCAAAACTTACAATATCCATTAAATGCGTCTAAGGAGTGCTGCATGGAGATGGGGTCATTACTAAACAGAACTGTGTCATCTGCGTAGAGCAAAATTAAAACTTGTAACATGAGACTCGTTTCGTCGTAAATACATTCAAATTGAGCTCCCGTGGAGACTGCTTTGCTAAGATGCGACTCTAGGTCATTCATGAATAATGAAAACAAAAGGGGTGATAAGTTTCCACCTTGCCGCACACCAGAGTAGCATGGGAAATATTCTGATTGTGTATTATTCACAGCAATACAAGATTTAATATTTTTATAAATGTTTTCTACAAGATTAAGGAATTTACCCTTAATACCATAACTTCGTAACTTATGCCACATTCCTATTCGCCAGACATTGTTAAACGCTCTAGAAAAATCAATAAAGGTACAATACAATTTTTTCTTTGCTAATTTGAAAAAAAGTTGAGTAAACATATTCGTGACAAATAAATTGTCAATTGTTGAAAATCCCTTTCTAAAACCTTCTTGAGAAGGAGATATTATTTTATTAATCTCAGTAAATTTCGTCAGTCTGTCATTTAAAATACTTGTAAAAAACTAAAACAACTGAGTAAGGTAATAGGTCGACAGTTATTTGGATCATTTTTGTCACCTTTCTTCTTGTATATAGGCTTAATAACCCCACATACCCATGAGTCGGGGACATGACCTGTGTCAACATAGACATGCCCAAGCTTTTCAAATGATTCAATTAAATATTCATTAACGATTTGATCGGTACCTGCTGTTTTATTTCTTTTAAGACATTTCAAAGCATTTTCTACCTCATACAAAGTGATATCCTGGTTTAACAATGTGTCATCGATGTCTCCCTGCGCGTCGAGATCGTCTGGTAGGTCCGTGTCTGAATGAGTTTTACTGTTTAAATCCTTAAAAAATTCAGAATATCAGTGATAGACTCTAAGTCTATATTTTTACGAAATAGTGGAGGGAGTTGGGAAGAAAGAGGGGAAGGGGGTGATGGGTTGATTGTTCAGGGGTTGAATCCTCCTTTTGGAATATTCCTTTTAAGATTTACCATCAAAACAGGGTAAACCCTCTCCCCCCTTCTTCAAAATTCCTTGAACCTGAGCCTGTAATGCCATTTGAAGTGATTTGAAGTGAAATTGATGTCCACTGTCTCAAATTTTAACTTTTAACTATCTGAGTATATCAATCATTGACCCTTTACTTGTTATTGTGTTAGCTTGTTATCATTAAACTGTAATGTTATACATTAGCACCAAACTATGCTACAATGTGGGTGT